>CM031237.1:759928591-760162920 GCA_018340775.1 Taxus wallichiana var. yunnanensis
ACCTCGAGATGCCTTCAATAGGAACAAAATTCATCCCTCTTAACTATCCAACTGATAGAAAGAATCATATAATCCATCACATGCCTCATTCAGCTCATTCTTTCATTCGACCAATCCTATCATAATAAAAAAACAACCTTCATCTCTCTGAGATCAACTGGAAGAAATAACAAATTAACTCACTAAGACACAAACCATAAATTATTTGAAATATATATGAATCTTATTTCCATATCATATCACATTTTCTTCCAAATCCAAGTGGATGGCCTTCAACCAAGATAATCTTTGAAACTTCTCCTTTAAGCCTTCTAAGACTCAAGAACTAGCCTTGAGTTCAACTTGCTCCATCACACCAAAACTCACTTCCACACTTAACCAAAGCATGGAACACAATTAGAAATGATTTCTAAGCACTCATAAACCTTCACTAATCATGAAAACTTAGAATTATCACCTTACCTCATGAAGCCACTTGACACCATACTAGACCAAGCATCCTCCATATTTGATCCTCAAAGAATAGGTCATAACTTCTTCATACCATATCAAAAACAAAATTTTGATATACCAATGGAAATCTATTTGAATCGGGATAAAAAAACTTTAATGGAGACCCAACTCTTTCTGTAGCTCTTGAAATTCCACTTTACCACAAGCTGCTCCAAAATGCCCCAAAACCAGTCTTCATAAATAGGGCACACTTTTCCATTTATAAGCTCAAAATGTTTTTATGCTATCATGTATATAGAACAATTCTTGGGAGAAAACCTAAGGTGTCGATTTCTTATTCACCTTCTTTAGGAAATTTCTTTAGAAACTTAACTTCTCTAGAAACAAGCCTTTTCAGGTAGGGCCCACATACATTGCAAGAACTATTTTAGATTTTGGAAATATGTAGGAATCATATAAAACCTATAATAATAAAAATTGAGAAAAATACAAGATAGGCTCGGTATGCTTCATTTTCTCCAAGTGGTTGTGAGCTAGGGTTTAACTAGGGTTTCAAAACAAGTTATCTTCTTAACGATCGCTCAATAAAAACTAGATGAGTAAACCACCTCATTATTTATTTGAAACCTTCATAAATTACCTAAGTTTCTATGACAAATATATCAACTTCCCATGCAAAGAACACACATCACAATGAGCATCCAGAAGGTCCATTTTTGCTTCAAATCTTCACTCTAGATAACCCTAGTTTATCAAAACTAACATATCTTGCAAATCCTTCTTCAATTTGACCTGAAATTTTTCTTGAACCATCATGAAAACATATTATAACTGTCTATTCTCACCATCTAGCCCAATAGGTCAGAAAATCTCTATACATTAATAATTACTTATGCTTACTTACCCATTTCTCACCTTCTTTCTTCCCAAGGACTTCATATATTCATTTTATCAACTGGATTATAGCCTAAACCTCACCACACACATCATGTACAATATCACCATGGTTCTACCATGCTCCAAAAAAACTTATTAGTTCCAAATATCATACCTCCATCTAATTTTACATGCTCCATGGCTAGGAATAGGTCTAGAATGATTGCTTCACACCATGACATCAAATGATTTGGCCATATTGACCTCATACAGAATCTTCAACACTTCTGACACATCATATGGACCATTCTTAACTTCATGAAAACCTTCAACCAGATTGGGAGAGTTCAAAATATGAATATGCTTACCAAAACATGCTCGAGGACTTCATAGAACATTACCAAACATGACACTACCAATCAACCTTCGAGTTTGACACTAAATGACACCTCATGGAGACATATATGACCTCATGAAACCATTTTCCATCAAATGTCTTCAAGTAAATGACAACAAAAACACACAATGGCCAACTTCCTTCTCCTCTACCTTTTACACTTCATCTACCTTTATACTTGATTATGTGACCCTTCACTTCTTGGGAGTTAAAACATGAGTCGTCTCTTTCAATGACTAGTGTCCTTTGGCCTTCCGTTTCAATTCGTTTGCACACATGTTTTGAATTCATTATGTATTCATTGTGCACTTACACGTGCATTATTCACACACTCGATGAGAACTTTGATTATTCCATACTCTTTACACAAAAATTGATCTTTAACCATTTATCTTCATGATACAAATCCTCAACCTCCTTCTCTACTTGTTCTCAAAATTCACTATCTTCTCCAGCATATCTCACTCATATTTATATTCCATTCTATCCATTAGGGTTCATTTTAAGAATCCTTCGGTAAATTAAAGGTATAAAATCACCAACAAATATACACGGAACCACTTTCATCGAAAGGCAAATTTTCCTAGGTTTTAGAACAAAATTTTTTGGTGATATTTTTAAGGTAGAGTCGGGGCCTAGAGGAAAGTTTTATTTAAGAAGAAGCAAAAATAAGGTTTTTTCGATGCATATTTTTTTCACAACAAGGGTTGTTGACCGCATCAACAACCCTTATTGTCATGTGATAACGAGGCTTGTTAACGCACGTCAATAACCTTTTCTTTGTCACACGAAAGCAAGGGTTGCTTGAAAGCGCATCAATAAGCTTTTTTTACACGACATCAAGGATTGTATGTGCACGTCAATAACCATTTTTTTTGTGTGTCAACAATTCTCATTACTATGTGACAACAAGAATTGTTGACGTGCGTCAGCATGAACTTGTTGTCTCATGTCAACAATTTATGTTGTTGTGCGGCAACAAGAATTTTTGATGCATGACAAAAAAGGCTCATTTTTTTGTGTTCGTAGCTTGAAAACACTTATTTTTCCATATAAATACCCCTCCATCTAGACCTCATTTTCACATTCACACTTCTCAGATTGCAAATATTTTATCCATTCTCCCGAGTGCTAACTACTACGGGCATCATATGTTAACACAACATACAAACACAAAAAAAAAACTCCATGTCTCCAAACTTTAATCAACCTCAAGTACTCATGGTTGCTCAAGTTCAATATCCAACAGAAAATCAAAGTAATCGGACATCGAAACCCCCAAGTCCTACCCAAGGGAAAGATTCAATACAAGAGCTTGATGTTCCCGCACATTTATAATGTTTTGCAAATGAATGAAAATTACAAGGATTATATAGAAGCATGTGAATTCATAGGGCTTGTTAACATGCCCTAGTTTGAGATAGATCATGACATTCTTAACTACCTTCTCTCATCATTCAATACAGATGATGGTCATTTTACTATTACTTTGGAAGATGTTTGTACATTTGGGTTCAATGTTGATCTAGCTGATATCCATCGATTGATAGGCCTTCCATTTAAAAATTCGTAGATAGTAATGTTGTCACCCTTAAAATTCCCCTCTTTTTGAAGTCAAGTTTTGAAAATTTTGAGTTGGTACCTTGGAGTAATCCATGCTTTTTCTTGAAAATATTTTCCTTCATTCAGATGTCATTGTCAATCCTTCTCTTTGGCTGTGGATCACGTCGAGCCTGGTATTGTTTGTAGTTTTTCATTCCATGGAGAATAATTTGAAATTCGGGCGTAAAGGTGGGGTTTTCCATTTATTTTTTTTTTTTCCATAGTCATGAATGATGGGCATATCTTCCCTATCAATTTGTGCCCCAACATCCATGGGTACGTGCACATCTCTGATTGGATGCGACATTACGAGTTTATCTTTTAAACTTGTCACTTTTGTTATTTGTTGCAAAAATGTAAAATTGGCCCTGTGGCCCGAAGAATCCTAATTGGATGTTTCAAGTGGTAACAGAAGCCTCCACATGTCTCAATGGTGCAACTCTAAGGGTAGGGCCCAAAGGACAGTCCCCAAATGATCGTAGGCTTTCCACGTGTCTCATGTCTGAAAAGAAGATAGAACAAGCCCGAATCAGCTAAGTATGGAAGGTTCAGTGGATGGTGCCATGTACCTCATTGGAGAAACTTCAAGGGTTGAAGCCAAAGGTAGTCCCCAAACTCATACCATCCCTCCACATGTCCCAGGTCTAAAAAGGGGATAGAGTCAGTCGTTCAATCAACTAAGTATAAGAGAATCGGCGTGTCTCTTTGATGTAACTTCAAAGGAAGAATCAAGAGTGGGTCCCCAAGTATACACGGGCTCACTAAGTGGCCATGTAACAAGCGGTAGTAGAAAGGTGGGCCATTTTTGTGTTTTGATGCTTTGAAAATTCAAAGCGGGAAAGTAGGCCATCGGAGCAATTTGGGAATTTTGACTTTGTTTCCATAAAGAGCTTAAAGTTATAAAGTGACCCGCAGCCCCGCTCATGCCAAGGGATAAAGTCAAATGTTGAGCCTACATCAAAAGTCAAAGCATGAAGGTGAGTGTCGGAGTGATTTGGGAATTTAGGTTTTATTTCCAAAAAGAGAGTTAAAGTATAAAAATGATCCATGACTCTGCCAAGGTTTTGAGCCCATGTTGAAAATTCAAAGCGGAGAGGCGGGTTGGTGGAGAACTTCGATTTTTGAGCTTTTCTTTAAAAAGAGTTAAAATTGTAAAAGTGAGCCATGACTCCATTCCCAATCAAGTAAAGCCATGTGTCAGGCCTATATCAAAAGTAGATGGGCGGGCCGAAATGTTCCAAAGTGCCATTTCTCTAAAAGGCACAAAATACAAAAGGTTTCCTTAGGCCCACTTTAGTTTAAATCTCTCCCACATGGATGGCTCAAATTCAAAGTTTGCAAAGGCATGATGAACAACTGTGATTCAATGTGTATGGTTTTCCACGAGGCATGGAAATTTCGGGGCATTAGAGAAGTTCAGACATTGGTTTCTTGAATCATTTTCATCATTTTTGTAACCAAATGTAACCGTTCATGGAAGCTATTTAATGGCTTCTCTATGCCATTGTTGAGGGTTGGATCCTGGCATTCTTGAAATTGTAATAGATTCAAAAATAATCAATACAAAATTATTTTCCCTTTCTTCCTCTGCAATTCTTTCTTTCCTTGTTCGAATTTGTGAATCACTCATCTTTGCATGCTAAGAAACTTTGTGTTCTTGTTTATATGATTTTTGGAACTTTGTGTCTGTGAAATTATATCTGTTATAAACGTGAATGATTCAATTTTGCATCTCCTTTTCTCAATACGCATAAGGCTATACTCTGCTACCTATATTGCCTGAAAGTATTGTTATTTTCTTCCTCTCTCATCTCCTTACTTCTTCTATTCTTTCGTATTGATGATATTTCGGGCATGAATGTTTCACGCTTTGAAAGTTGTACATTTGTATATAAGTTTTACTTGCTTACTTTCAATAAGGGAACCTCTCCCATTAAATAGGAGGGACTTGTTGTCCCCTAAGCGTGGTTTGTTAAAGTACTATTTTTAAACCCAAGTAACATAAAAAGTAACCCTCACTTGAAGATGATAAGATTTACCTCGAATCTTGTTTTGGTTTCCATGTTGATTGTACGTGTAACCTGCTTTCATTTGAAATATTTTTATTTTGATATAATTCAAATTGATATTAATTCCAATGACTTTTTTACAGCTCATGTCAACAAGTCAAGACGAGGTGTAGATATGCAAGGAATTGCACACCACTTTCTTGCTGCCATGATTTATTTTTTTCAAGCCAGAATTGTTTTGCAAGGTCAACAAACTGATATTCCAAATTGGGCTATTACATACATTCTTGCATCGATCGGAAAGAAAAAATTTTATTGGTGCACATTTTTATCTAATAAGATAAAAGCTGATATTACAAATGCAAGACTCTTTGAAAAACTAGTTATTCATTCCACTAACTATCTCCTTGGTCTTTATTACAAGGCATATTTTAATTTAAAAGGTGAACCAACTCCCACTTGCACGAATGACACAATGAAGAAATTTTCAATTCCATTTGAAGAACAACAAGTTAATAGTTTATATTTCGACATTAGTAAGGTTATTGTCTTGATTTTTACTTGTGTGAGAAATAGTATTCTCTCTACTAAGATTATGTACTTCGTATTGAATCTTTATCGTATGCAAAGAATATTTTTGGAGGCCCTTCCACGATAAAATAAGCATCAAGAGGAAGAGGCCAACAACACACTGAGGCATCGAGAGATTCCCAATCTGAAATGGAAGCTCACTCATCACCTAACCCCAAGCATTTGCATTAGTTAAATGACAAAGATGTAATACCCTTAACATTCAATATAGGGTTTTTTACACTTACCATTTAGTATTTACCATTTACCATATTGAATTGACATGCAGTTGCTACACTTGTAGGGACTTTGGACTATCTCGCATGCTTCTCAATAGGCATCACCAACTCACTCAATCCAATTGCATGTAATTTTTATTCTCAACCAAAGAAATTAGAACACCCTGCTCCACCATACCTGCCACCCACATCTCTGCCTCAACACAATCAATTCAAACTCGACACATCCACCTCTGGTACAACAACAAGTTTCCCCTCAACAAGGTATAATTTTATTTCTTTTGTGTAGTTTTTAATATAATTTAGTAATGATTTTGTTGATTTTCTTGGACTTTATAGTACATAGTAGTCCTTTTCCATCTATTCAAACAACTCCACCGCCACGTCCTCCACCAACAACATCATTACAATTCAAAATTCCCACAAGAGGTTCAGGTAAAAAGACCATTGGTAAATGCATGATGCCAATTCCGGCCCCTAGTGGGACACTTAACATTGCCTCTTCATTTCCAATTCCGACCCTCTTCTGGTGGCTGGCCTAGCGCAACGGGCCAATCAATTTTAAATAATATAAATTTAGATGAAGATTATTTTGGCATTGATATAATGACCCAACAAGTTTTTTCAACACATGTGATATGATTCAAGGCCAGCAGGTATATTTCCATTTTTATGTACTTTATTTAACTTTGATACATTTCAATTTCAATTTTAATATTAATTTATTTTATCACAAATAGGATCAGGGCACCCAAAGGTAAAAAGAGGCAACAGACGTTGCTCAACCCAAAATCCCTCATACCTCTCCATCGGCATCATCCTCTTCGGATACATATAGTGAATAGTTGCCATCATTTCCTTTTGAAATCTTGATTGGTTTTGATTGTGAATCCCATGTCAAAGATTTTATTAGGCCTCATGTTATTCAGCTCATACAATGGGAGTGAAGGGAAAAATTATTAATCAATGAGATAATAAGTCATTATGATAACCATTATCAAAGGGACAGTTTATATGCAAAAGTTCAAAATCAACCTACCAAGATGGATGCCTTACTCATACAAGTAAAAAGTGGGAGTGTCACATATAACAACAATTATAATGACAATATTTTGGATAAATTTTTGAATAAATTGGAAAATATTAGTGCTGAAGCCCAAGCCTATTTCAACAAATGGTCAAGAAAAAGATTTGGTGGTAATTGCAAATGCCGAAAGAGATAGAGATGTTTTAAGTATTATCAATTTGAAACAATATTTTTTATTAATTTGAAAATTTCTTATTTTAGTAATATGTTTAATTGAGCTCACTATTTTTGTTGTAGTTGAAATATGAAAATTTAAAGAGCAAGTAAATGTGTTCAAGTTCACTTGGAAACAACTAAGAACAACTTATCCATAAGCAATAAAGATGAAGGAAAATATTGTTTTTGTTAACAAAAAAAAATACAATTAAGTGGATGATTAAAGATAATGGCTTGACCCTAAGATTTTGTTCAAGGAAAAGGTAGCTACAAATATTTCTTTTTCATCCCATGGAGATGATACAAAGGAAGAAGAAGCAATCATAAAGAATGTAAACATTATTGCGGAGGATCTTATTAGTTATGAGATCATTAAAGAAAATAATATAGGAGGGCAAGCCATTGGGGAAAGCGACACACAAGACGTTATAGAAACTCAAAAGGATTGTGCCGGTGGGTCAAGGGAAAAAGTTAATGATTGAGAAAACAGTGACTAGTCCAGTGGGTGTGCAGAACTTGAAAAGTTGAAACTTGAAATATTTTATATATTAAAGAATGAAACTTGAATATTTATTTAATTTGAAGATTTTTGGATTTAAATATACGATGCATTGATGCAATGGTTTTAATTTTCATGTAATTTCATTTTTTACACGTATTATGTTGCAATCTGGATTTTTATATCTTGTTATATTTATATATAGAAATTCTAGATTGTATATGGTGTTTTTGTTTGATATGGATATGATGGTTACAAATATAATAGTGATAGATGATAATCATGATTCATGGATGATGATAATGGATTTAATCATTCTCTTCAAGTTAATACAACAAAATCTTCTTCTCTCTACTTGTAATGATGATGACATTAGATGTGGATGATGATGAATTGTATTTAGACATAGATGTAGATTCAAGAATGATCACGGATGATGATAATGGATTTAAACGATTATGTTTTAAGAAAATTTAGAATGTGGTATGTGAGATGAATCTTAATACAATTAAATATTCTTCTCTCTACTTGTAAAATTCAAATTTCAGTATCAGGTTTCTTCACATTTAAACCATCTCAAAATCTTCTTCTCTCTACTTTTAATGATGATGATATTACATGTGTATGATGACATTAGATGTGGATGATGATTAATTGTATTTGGACATAGATGTAGGTTAGCCATGATTATGAGCGATGATAATGGATTTAAACGATAATGTTTTAAGAAAATTTGGAATGTGGTATGATAGAGACATCTTAATACAATAAAATATTCTTCTCTCTACTTGTAAAATTCAAACTCTGTATCAAGTTTCTTCACATTTAAACCTTCTCAAAATCTTCTTCTCTCTACTTGTAATGATGATGACATTAGATGTGGATGATGACATTAGAATAGATATGGATGATGATGAATTGTATTTGGACATAGATGTAGCTTCTAAGCATGATCATGGATGATGATAATGGATTTAAATGATTATGTTTTAAGAAAATTTAGAATGTGGTATGATAGAGACATCTTAATACAGTTAAATATTTTTATCTCTTTGTATAAAATTTGAAATTTGTATCGAGTTTCTTGACATTTAAACCTTCGTAAAATCTTCTTCTATCTACTTGTAAAATTTGAACTCTGTATCAGGTTTCTTCACATTTAAGCCTTCTCAAAATCTTCTTCTCTCTACTTGTAAATGTGATGTTTTTTGGGAATATCAATTTTTACATGTAATTTGACACACTCATTTATGATTTCACATGACCTGAGTACATTCAATATTTCATGTAATTATTCTCTTCATCTCTCTACTTGTAAAATACTACATCATGCCAGAGACTTCAAACACTACATCAAAAATTTTGCAAATACCAAAATAAATTAAATATGATTGTAAAAAATCCATCTATGATAGGTTTTAAGGTACCTCTTGTCTTCTATATGGGTGATAAAGCATATGGAAGGAAAATGAGATATCATCCTTTGCAGTGAGCTAGACGACCTTTGATTCAAGAGAACTCAACACAAAAAATGGATTAGTATATAGATGGGTGAGTTTTGACAATGTCAGTCCCGAGAAGTGAGAGCTTCCTGGATGGATGTCAACCCATGTTTTTGATAAAGAAAAGATGAAATATTGATTGAGAAGATGAAGGAAGAAACAAAAAGATTAAATAAAATTAAAGCAAAGAGAACTCCGTGCTTGCATGTTTAGACAGGCAGTAGAATTCTTAAAGTCCTGGAAGTATGGAAGAGACTAAGAGTGGTAGAATATGCAGATCTGAAATTTGAAGGCCTTGTAAATTAGTATTTGACAAATGCATGTCACAAACACAACATCAAAGTAGTTTGAAAAATCCAAAATAGCAATTAAATAAAACAATTTTTTTATAAATAATTGTATTTAAATAAATGTAAATATATATGCATGTAACATCTTCAATGATAACTAGATTTGAAACAAAATATGTTAAAAAGCCTCCTCATAGTCAATATTTGCATCTTTAGAGTTACAATTGTGTTACGTCTAACTATAAGCGTTTATATTCAAATCTATCAATATGAAATTGAATAAATAACAATTTGTTAAAATGTAAGCTAACAAACAATAAAAGTAAGGTCAAAGTGATACCTATTTAAAGTTGAAATAATCCATTATCAATAGCTTCTTCATAGTCGATATTCGCTTCTACAGAGTTTGATGACACACCAATTCCAGTCTCATCGTTGAGAACATTTGTACTTGTATTATTTACACCTTTTCTTTTCACAAAGGAATTCAATGCGTAATTTCTCTTTCAAAAGGAAATTTCAAGGAGTAGAAAAAAACATAACAGTCATGCAACTTTGAGATTTTTATCCAACCTGTTTCTCAATTTTGATCTTATAAAAGATAAAGCATTGAAATAACTTTCATCCTTCCACAGATCCCACTATCATTGTTTGGCACAACTCATATAATAAAAAATATTCACTAATTTCTTCCTGTAACAAATTACTTTGATATATTCCTCGCCAGAGCCTTGTAATAGCACCACTCTCGAAAGGTTCGTCTAATAATTTATATTAGGTCCTCATTGTCATTGCAAAATTTGTTGATTGAGAATTTATTAAATCAATATTCAATATACCTTTGATTTTGATACCCTTGACCTCTGATGTCTTGGTGAAATGATCCATTATTGTACCCATGGATTTATGGAAAAGCTTACTTACAAACTCGCAGGAGAACCTTGATATTCCAAAAATTATGATTAATCACGCCCATTACTTCTATAATTTTATCTTTGCTGAAACATTTTCTAATTTATGATGATAAGGATTCTACAATTTTTCTAATTTTTATTCTTCTTTTCAATGTTTGTAACATAATAAAAAAATATTACATGTCACAGAACTTATTCTCTTTCGATCCTATAATATCTTGACATGTTTACAAAATATGCCATGGTATCTCTCTCCCATTAACATTGATACAAAGGTGATCATGGATATTAAATATCAAATTATTACTAGGATTCTTAAGATCTAATCAAAATTTCAGTTATCATAAAACGGTGTATGAAAACTATCTTGGGAAGTGTACAAGACATTAAGAATTCGACATACCATTTTTCTCATCCGTATAAAATCAACAATATAGATTAATCTCTTTTGCATGGTTCATCAATGTATTGATATCCTCTAACATTGGGAGAATGAAAACCAATGTAAGCAATGTATCCAAATCAGTTAATCGGAACAACAAGTCCCTCTCTCTTTCAACATCATGATGATATGTGTGCATAAAACCAACCAACGAAGGATACTCCTCACGAACTCTGCAAAGCACGCTCATACAAATAAACTCACCTTGTCTCAACATCCTTTAGAAGTTTTTTTACCATCTGTAATTCCTAATTACAAATTTTGAAACTCAAGAAATCACTTTGGGCTGCTTTCCATATAGGCATCTAGTTCTCTTATAAGGTATTCTACTTTAGCAAAATTTTCATAGTTACTAACCATTTTTTATGCTAAATTATTTTTGTGAGCCATACAATGAATTGCTTTATAATTATAAGGGGCCACTTTTGTTTGCAATCAAACACACAACCCAGTTCGGTGACCTTACATGACTAATGAACCATATGCTCCAATGCATACCAACTTTGTAGAAATTTCATAATCATTCATGCCAACAATATATTTCAAATGAGAAACAACTATTTTATGTAGGTTTTTGGCATTGCAATTTTCAACCATTTTCATAACACCCAACAAATGCGGTGTCCTTATATGATTTTCTAAAGTATAAATGTGGATACATACCCATGCGGTGTTGTCAATTGTTGTCACTTCATCAATTGATAGAGAGATAAACTTTGAATTTTTACACTCTCTTTCAAATCTTCCTTCTCTATCATTGCAAGGCATTTGGCCATTTCCCATGCACTGCTATCTAACCAATGAGATTGAGGAACATTGTGCATTCCATTATATTGATACAAAAATTTGAAATCAAGGAAATCTGAAATTGATCTTCCTTTCTTAAGGATGTGGAATAAAGTAGAGAATTGTATGAGTTTAGCATGAAAATTTTATTGATTCATCTTACCAATTTGTGATGTGATCATTCCTCCCTTTTCCACAAGATGTATGCTTATTTTTGATCTATTTCATACTCTAGTGTGTATTTAACATGCATGAATTCTTTTTCAGTTTTCCACCTGCGTGTTTTCATTTTCTAGCCATCCTCCCCCATTATAGTCAAATATTGTTTTCCACACTTTTTTCAATTGTGTCACCTTCAGTTGCATTTTTTATTGCTTTCCCAATTTCCTCGTACATATTGTACATGTACATTTAGATGGGATATATTCTAAATTAGCTTGTTGTACATGTTCAATAAAGGAAATTTGGTAACCCACTCAAAATTGTATGTCCTCCCAAGTATCCACATATTCTTGTTTGTTTTCAATGTTTTACTTTTATGAGAAGAATTTTGAGCATTATCAAAATCATCTGGTTTCCTCTGTCGTGAACCATAATTTACATTTTATTTTTTTGTTCCATTTTTCTCGATTATTTGTAGTCATTTTTACACCCACCATAGGACAAGGGAATCCCATGTGTGCCGACCTATCACCCAATGGGCACTGGGTGCTCACCTAAGGCACACGCGGGTTCCAAGTCTCTCTTTTATGTGAGTTAAGTGGGAAACATCATCTATGATAGGAACTTAAAAAGAGTGAGTGGAAATGAGACATACATTTATCATAGAACTCATAATGGCTTCTAGACAAATGCAGTCATCCCATACCAAATGGTACTTAACAGATTATAGATAGGAACCAAAATAGAAAGGAAATGCATAAGGATTTATATTTATTCCATAAACATTCATGAATTAGAACTGTAAGCTATAAATATGGACCAGAATCATTAATAATCATATTCAATCAAGTTTGGTAACCTCATTACATCCATTGGATCCATTACAGGACTACCATATTGCAATGCAGGTGAAGTCATACATCATAGCTAGATTTATACCCTCAGTTCTCAAGAGAAAATTTACAATCCAAACCCCTTATTACATCCTTTTCCTATAGATATCTACCCAACCCTACAGGGTTCCTTGTAGTATATCTGTAGAGTTCTTTCTCTACCAATATACCTTTGTCTATATCCCTTTTCTCCTCTGTGGGTGCTTGTATATATAGGCCTCTTGAATTGCCAACTTGTCTTTTTGTGGCTTCAAATCCATTACCAAGTGTCAAATGTGGTCCTCCATGGGGGCATGCTCCTTTAGGCCTAAGATCTCCACTCCTTGCAATGATGGTCTTATGGAATCTTCTATTGCAAGGTATATTCCTTTCGTGGGCCTCAAGTTGCTAGGCCGAGAACCTTATCCACTCCGTATGTGCAGTTGGGTCACGCTTTTCTCATGTTCTGTTGATGCATAAAATATGGCTAAGTCCTGAAACCTTTTTTATACCTTGTGTGCATGCCACTTGTTCTAATAAACCCTCCTATAATCTTGTCCTGTGTGTTTTCACCTTACGCGCCCTTCTTTAACTATGCTTTACACACCCACGCGCATTTTTGTACTTAGTCAATATTTAGGGGCCCAACATCACCCCACACTTCACCTATTCTCTACCCATAGGAACATTTCAATAAAGAAATAAAGAATGACCATTTTTAGAATGGCTTGGGAAAGAATAATGAATGAAGAATCTTGGGGAGAAAGAAAGAATCCTCCAACTTATTCCAGGTGTTTTCTTCATTTTGTGCTCTTTGGCAGAGGTCACCAACTAGGGCGCTTACCTCCTCTAAACCTAGTCCGTATCCTTGAGTATTCATCATTTCGACCACTCCTTCTAGTTGTTTTCCCACATCCTCAAGCACATCCATCCCCTTTGTGATTTGTGGGTACTAACTCCTTCACTTATTTTTGATTGAACCTCGTAAGGCTTCAATGGATTCTGACTTCTTTTCAACCTCGGCTAAGATCCTATCCCACTCCACTCTATTCCCTTTGTTCTTTTCTTTGAATTCTTTGAGCTCTACCTCATGAGTGGTAACCAGAATGCTCGCCACTCTATCCCCTGTCTACACAGTTGTCATACACGGCCTCGTAGTTTGGGTAGAAAATTTTACTTCGGCAAGAACCTTGCTATACTCGGTGATGATTGCTACAACCTTTAGTTTTTCTTCCTTCTTGCGGTGCACCGATACTTCTTCCATTGATTCTAAGGCTAGTGGCTGGCTTTCCATGGTGAGGATTTGTGTTAATTACTCTAGGCACTCCAGGGTAGATCCATACTTTTACATGGGTGGTGCTAGGTATGGATGCTTCAAAATAATAACATGTTTGATTGATTTTACCTTCTTGTATACCTCGCGCACCCTTGCCTTTTCATCTGTTAGTTCATGATTTAGCTGATTGCTGACTAATTCTTGGTGTTTTTACTCCCTATCTCTTTCTAGGTGCTCCTTATCCTTATTTTCTAGATCTGCCTCTAGATCCTTCACTCTATCATTTCTCCCAAAAGTATAGCTTCTACCTCAACTGAGACTTTGTTGAGTGCATTGCTGATTTTCTCATCCAAAATTTGTTGGGTATTTACCAAGGGGTTGGTTCCTTTAGACTCGGAATTTGCATTAATGCCCCTTGGCTCACTTCAAACTCTAGCTCGTTGAGGTGGGACTCAAATGCCCATGAAATCATTTTCCTTGTCCATGGGTATGCACCTTCCGCATCAAATGATGTCATGGCAGGAGTTTCTCTGTTGGAATGGTGCTTTGGAAATGCACACACAACACCTTGTTTAGATCATCAACATAGTTCATTCTTGGTCTCTGGATCTCCATGCACTTTCCTCCTATGTGTGTGCCCTTAGGAATACATACCATCAAACTGGGGCCTCCTCTTGTGTTGTCATGATCTTTTCCCACACTTTCTTCTTTATCTTCATTCATTATTAATTCAGCACTATGCTCCAACTCTTGTACTACCTGGTTGCACCTCAACAAGAATATCTTCAAGCTCTAGTATCTCAACAGGAATATCTTCAAGCTCTGGCATGGTATCATCATAGGTTTCATTTAGTTGATACTATACATAATGCATGTCCACTTCAATAATACATTCCACATGGTCTGTACTCTAATTAATTCTAGTGGCAGATCTATGGATGCTTTGGTGGTTGCGGTATATGTTGCATCGAGTTTCCAAAATACTTGAACAGAGACTTCTGATATTTTTTGTTACTTTTTTGGTATTCGAGCACTACCACCTTCCATTTTTATGAATGACTAATTATAACCTTTTTTGTGCGTCATTAAACACTCTATTGAATGTCAACAATATTGTGTCATCATTAACAACAAGAGTGTTGTGTGTCATCTGAAACTTTGTCATGCGTTAGCAATCGTGTGTCGTGTGTCAACAACAACAGCGGTGTCATGTGTCAACAACAAATATGTTGTGTGTCAACAACCTTACACTTTTCACGCGTTAACAGAATATCCTTCTCATTCGTCAACAGAAAATATTTGTCACGCATCAACAAATAACCCTAGTCATATGCCAACAAATAGCCCTTATCTTTTGTTGCAAACTTCAAAACTAATCTACACTGTATGCTGATGCTTAGAGTTTGCAAGTTCACGGTACTTGATATGCCGAGACCTCAACTAGTAGTAAGTTACTAGTATACTACCCAGTGAATAACCTATGTTTTTGTAGGAAATGTTTTCAAATGTAGGCAAAGATGACCCCTAAAAAATATACTATAAATTTTAGGTGAACATGACACTGAACTACTCGAAAAATTCTCCTTTTAATTTTTTTCCTAAAATGGAATATTCACCAAATTATTAATATTCACCACTAAAAAAATCCCTGCTCTCCATAACTCCCACTAAACTTACTCCATTACTCTCCTCCTGGGCATACATAAACCAAATCTCAATTTTTATCTCTTTTATATCATATTCATTTCTAAAAATGATAGCACCAAAATAGAGCATGATTCGGATAAATGCAAGATAGAGTTGATAATAGATTCAAATACAAATTTCATGGGTTGGTCATATCAATGCACAAAAGATAGGAGGTCGGCCAAAATACCAACTCAGCTATGCTTGAGTGCAATAACCTTTTATTTATATGAGCTCCTTCAAATTCCTTTGACATCAATGACAATTATTCCAACACTCTTTCCCTTTTTCATTGATGGAAACCAATCACCTTGCATATAAATAACTTGTGAATGTAGTTTTCTCCTTTCCCCCTATCTAAAAAAATCTCCTTTTTCTATAATTTATTGGTGTACTTCTCCCCTTGCTTTAACTCTCTCCCTTTGACATCAATGGAAAAGGAATAAATCTCTCAAAAATATTAAAAATCTCCCCCTTGGAGTATGCATATGTTGATCTCTATCTAACTTCTCTTATTTATGATAAGGAGATGATTTTCCCCCGAGTTTATGTTTCTCTCTTAAAAACTTATGTATACCATGATACTACTACAAGTATCCAAGATATCAAACTATTGTCCAAAAGGAATCAACACAACCAGCTCAATCTACTACTTATATAACTTCAAATGACTCAACTCCATGAGTTCTCCAAGTAACCTCTTTCAACACTCTTCAATCATATTTTCATGTGCCTCTTCTTCTCATCTTGTGATCCTAAAACAACTCATTAACTATTTACAACTCTTGACAAAAAACTATCACTATTTACATACCTTGAATCTTACATCTTTTCTAAAGATACTTTTCCTTTCTCATGGCTTCTCTTGGCTATACTTTATTTTCCTAAGATCTTCATTTTCTTTCCTCTAAATTTTAACCTTAAGTTTCTCCCACGAATTCTACATTTTCATTATTTTAATCACACTTCTCATCCTTATCTTCTTGCTTACAACATTATTAACAACCATTTTCTTCACTTGGCTCAACAACTCCTCATTTTGATTTCAATATCCATCTCTTGCAAAAAAAAATTCAGCAACTATGATTTCCAAAATATCTTCTAGATTTGAGTTACAATCTTTCTTTCATCAACTATTTTTTGTGATTTCCTTCTTCTACTTAGGTATCTATTTTAATCTTACTTTATTTTGAAATGCATCATGGATAGTAACAAATATGTATACATACCTTGTCCTTTGTTGTCTAAACAATTTAATCTTTTTCATTCCTTTCTTTTCATCCTTGGTGTTGCGAGTCCAATACATCACACACATCTTACAAAATCATAGATTATTCTTTATACAAAATCATCTCACCATCATCACTACATGTCAAATACACTTTGATTCATATATATCCTCATATTTTTTATCATCAGCTTGTTCAACTTCTTTTTTCATTAGTATTTGAACCCTCCATTTTCAAATCATGTAATTGAGAATACATAAAATCATTTCATCGCATTTCATTATGTTATACCTTAACATCATTATAATTACTACCATATCTTACCCTATCCACTCCTCACATTTTATTTCCTCATTTGAACTCCCCTGCTTTTGCTTCTTCTTTCAAAATTCTATGAATTCACCTTTATTTTTGCATAGGCATCCATTTTCTTGTTTTGATCAACAAAATTACTTCTACATTATCTAGCCTTATGTCCATACTTGTATCACTTATAACATATAATATCATCTAATAAAAATAAAATGAATTAAGGATTTTACCTAAGAAACCATGTTAAACTCGGTTTTTGTTCTAACCATAGTTATATTTTATTTGGGATATTCCACACTTATACAAAATTGTTTTATATGCCCATGGTTGTGACATTTATATCATACAAAACCATTCTATTTGTATTCGAGATAATGGAACAACCTGACCTATAGTTTCTATTTTAAACCCCATAAAAATTTGCATTTGTGTTCTTCTTAACAAAACTTCTTGCAAGAGATATATAATTTATTGCTCTATGCCCAAACTAATTACATGAAAAACAATAACTATAAAAAGAATCTTAAAACGTGGTTATATGATGCTACCTTGGGGGAAAGGATCTTCTACATTTTCTTGAGCTATATTTGTGAGGAATACTTGTATTCTCAAGAACACGAATGTATTTCATCATGTTGCTTTCAGTTTTGATAGAACCTTTAAGAGCATCTATATATTTATTTGACTTGTCTCCAACTTCCTTCTATTCTAACATGTTTTGATTTTCCTTGGTGGTCCTCTGGTCTTCTTTTTACCCAAGCATAGTTTTTATAAATGGTTATATCTGATTATTGAGTATATCATCCAAAATTTTATAATTCTTCTCAAACTCGAGGCATCTACTCAACTTAGTATTTGTCTTCTTAAGGAAATGATTTTGGAATCAAGCTTCTCATAATTTTATTTATTTTGTTTAATGGGTTCTAAGATCCTCATCTGTCTTATTCATCTGTTTAAGTTGAATCTTTAGACCAATGATGATCTTATTATATTCTTCAAGATCTTGTGACAAATTTGATTTTGAGGCACCATATTATTATTCAAAGTTATGAAATTATTATTTTTCTTTGATTCTTCTTCTTTAGAGTCTTGTCCTCATCTAGGGCTCTAATGATGTCTACTTTAAGATCCACTTATGCATCTTCTTCATATTATGAAACCATCTCTCCTTCACTTCTTATTACCATGAACTATTATTCTTCCTAATTACTTGACAAATTCACTTTTATCACTTTCTTGAGATGAGCTACTACATTCCTTCTTGGTGTAGATATTTTTCTTTTGTTTGCAGGAGTTTTTTCTTTTCTTAGATTTACTTTTCTTGTAGTTATTATTAGACTAATAATCCTTGTTAAATTTCTTCATGTTTTGATCTTATTCACTATTAATGCTTTCAATTTTTTCCATGTGGACATCTAACCTCATAATTGCCTACTTAACCACAATTAAAAATTTTTAAGGGTAACTTACCTCTATATTTTTGAGATCAATTCTTCATTTTCCTGATAAAATGATCTTGTTCTTGGTCTAATTCATTTCTAGAGCATTCAAGATTATTTTCTTCATATTTTTAATGCTTTAAAGGCTTCCTATTGCTTAGTTGATTTATATTTGTCAATTCTCATCTCATACGTAGTGAGAATCCCATGTAACTCATCCATGGTTAGAGTACTTAAATCCTTCATTTCTTCAACTGTATACACCTTGGCATCAAACCTCAAAGGAAGAGATCTTAGCACTTTTACAAAATAATATTGTGTTTAATTTATTCTCCAATCCCTCTAATGGTATTGAAAATTTCATCCACGTGAAGAAGGTAGGCTAAAATATTTTCATCATCCTTCATCTTCAAACCCTCAAATTGACTTCTGTGCATTTGGAGCTTTTTATTTCTTTACTTTTTCATCTCCTTCATATATTTTCTTGAGTTTATCCTAGATTTCCTTGGCTGAAACACAATGCATCACCTTAACAAATTTTGATTCAGAAAAACCACACAATATTGCATTCATATCCTTTGTATTTCTCTCACTTTCCTTCTTACCATTTTGTTCTATTGGTGGATTTTTAGAGCTTCATAACCACTTACAAATAATTTCTAAATTTGAAACCTAAGAGCCAATATATAGTTGCACGTCCTTATACTCAAAAAGGAATAATTAGTTCCATCAAACAATGGATTTTTGTTTGAACATAACCCTTCTTTCCCTGTCATGTGTGCTGCGAAGATCTACCTTCTAGTGGTCAAATTGTTTTGAGGAACCCTCTCGATATCAATTGAAGATCACACACTAATAATGAGGGGGGTGAATTAGTATTATATAAAATTTTACCTATATAAAACATCAACATCTATAACAACAACAATAACATAAGATATAAAAATTACATAACACATGATTTGTGTGGAAAGCCTTTCGAGAGAAAACTACAGAGAAAAATTTCTTGGATCTACCATCTAAATCCAACCCCAAAAATATATTAATACACATTTGTAGCCACCAACCTACTAGAGAAAATAATCCCCAATGATGATCACCATCTCATCTAATCCGTAAGAACCAACCTACTAGAGTCACCAAACCCTAATGTTGAGAACCAACTTAGCTAATTTGTGAGAACCAACCAACTAGAGACACCAATCCAAAAATGTGAGGCATAAACCTCAACATTATACAAATCCACCTTCTATAGTTGATTCTTCAACCTAATGATGGAAATTCCAATTCTCTTTATTCACACAAATCAGATCATACTTCCAACATGGACATTGGTCCAATTAATGAAATCAGATATCTTTATATTTCTTCTCTTCTCTAATGTTCACACCTTCATCCAATCTCTCCACTCACACCCATTCTTTACTTCTCTTGCTAGATGCCACAAATATGCACCGCTTACTCTTCATTCCTCTTCAACATTCTACCATTCTTCAACTTGGGTTTTTTGTTTCTCTTTTCTAGCACATCCACTAACCTCATCGATCTTCTCGGCAGCTTCTCTATATTCATTATGGTTCACTCTTCTTTTGAAGTAAAATTAGGCCTTTTTATTGATTTCATTTTCACAATATTACACCTCTTCTTATAATTCTCTTTATCCACTATATTATTATTCCTCTTACTCTACCTTTTCAGTTTCATATGCCTTTATACTTGATTATGTGACCCTTCACTTATTGGGAGTTAAAACATGATTTGGATCTTTCAATGATTCGTGTCCTTTTTGCTTTCCACTTCAATTTATTGCACACATATTGTGTATTTGATGTGCACTTACTACACATTCACTACACACTCGGTGAGTGCTTTTATTATTCCATACTCTTTACATAAACACTGATCTTTAATAATTTATCTTAATGATATAGATTATAAACCTCATTCTCTACTTTCTCTTGGTAGTTCATTTTCTTCTCCAACATAGCTCACTCACACTTATATTCTATGATATCTAGTGATCCCACTAAACTTACTCCATTTCACTCCTCCAAGACATACATAAAATAAATCTCAATTTTTATCTCTTTTAGATCATATTAATTTCCCAAAATGATAGCATGAAAATAGACTACGAGTTCACTAAATGAAAGACAAAGTTGATAATAGATTCAAATGAAAACACCATGGGTTGGTCATATCAATTTACAAAACATAGAATTTTGGAAAAAAACTAAATCAACTACATTCAAGTGTAATAACCTATTATGTCTTCCAACTCGTTAAACTTCTTTTGACATCAATGAAAACTATTGTACGAAGGTGAGAAATTGAATGATATGACTTCCATATTTTTGATCAACCCAAGCTGCTTGAGGTTAAATTATTTTCTCAAGTATTTCCTTTGAGTAACCTTATGACATCCATGGTGAATGCATCGCTAACCCATGAGAAGTGAGATTTAGTCTCCCGATATGAGAGTTGTGGTTTTCATAGGATGGTGACTTCTATGGCACATTAGGTGCGGTATAGAGACCTTATAAAGGCCTTTTTGTTTGAAGTATGTTTTCATTGATGTAAAAGAGAGATGTTTTCATTTATTTCATTGGGTTTCAGTGATGTCAAAAGAAGTATGGAGCATGAAGGTTGATTGGTAGTGTCATGCCAAGTTGTGTGTCTTGTTGAGATTACATGACGTCTCATGGGTTCTTGAGCAAGTGTGATGGATTGTAGGATTGTGATAGTGACTTGAAAATGTTTTGATGATGCTATAGTTATGTCATGGGGTGTGATGAAGGCTCTTACAATTTTTCAAGTGTTCCCAAGTGAAGAGGAAGTCATGTTTTTGTGAAGTAAACATGTTCAAGGTGTTTTTTATTGAGGCCTAGTTTGTAGAATGAGGTATGATATGATGTATTAAGGCATGTAGTAGGTAATTATGCATTGTTAGATCATTTATAGCATTATTATGTGGTGTATAGACACTCAAAAGTGTCTTATAGTGCTAGTTCAAGTGCTAGAAATTGGTTTTAGGTCTGTTCCTAAACCTAATCCTTAAGAAAGCATGCCCTAATGAGGTGGAGTCATCATTTATGAGTCTATTTAAGAAAATGTGAGAATTGAATAATGTGTAGGATGTTTAAATAGAGGTGTGGTTCAAATTTCAGGTCTTATTGTTGATTTTTTCGCAAAGTATGTCGCTTTTTCTCATACCGATTTGTTATAATTGAAAAATAAACGTCGAATTTGTGTTTTTGATGCTCATTGGATCGTAAAATATCTACATGGTGGTCTAATATCTTCATGGTAGTTAGGTAAGGTCCTAGATTGAGTTTTTGGCATTATTTTTGGTTATCGGGACCAGACATTTATGAACAATCATTAAGAATCCAAACTGGTTTTAAACCCTCTTAAAACCCAGTTCAAAGTGATGGATAAGATATTCTTCTTAGTAGCCCAGAATGGATTTTTAGTGTATGTATGATGATTTCAGGTTGTAGAGAGTCCTCCATATTTCTCTAGGTGTAAGTTAGGTGTTGTGGTTATGTGTGGAACCCACTCAAATTTGTAAATTTTTGAATATTTTAAATTTTCTCTAATATTTTCCATTAGACCTAATGAATAATTTGGTTTTTGAGGAATTATGGGAGATTTAATACATGTACAAGATTGTTTCAGATAATTTTTTTCCCTTAGGATGTTTATACAAGCTCATTTCTCAAGACTTTTTTAGGCAAATTTAGGTGATCTAATTGCATAGGTGTTTTAGAGGATCTTGATCGATTTATGAAATACTATGCACTTGGTGATGAATTTGAGGTTAGGATATTTCCATTTATATATTACACTTGAATGGATGAGGTCATTTTATGGGGTTTTGAGCTTCATTTCTAAAGACTAGTTTTGGGGCATGCTGGTTATCCTTGTTCTCAAGTGGCTTCATGGTGTGAGATGATGGTTCTAAGTTGTTCTAGCTTGCTAGAGATTGTTAGTGTTCTTATAAAAGATGTCTATGTGTTGTATTATATTAGGTGAAGGTTTTTTGTTCAAGAACTTATATTTTTGGTGTGTATGTTTTTTTAGTGCATTAGGGATTCTTGAGTCCTAAATGAAGGATTTGGGTATGAAGGTGATATTTCCGACCTATATGGTCTTATGGATGATATTTTTATTATGTTTTTTAAATTTAATTTCCCTATGATGTTTGACCTACATGTTTTAGGATCATAAGATAGGTATAAAATCAAATTAGAAAGCTCATTTGAGCTAGTTGTGAGTGTGAGAGAAAAATCAAGCTAGAAGGAAGAATAAGGAGGTATAAGAGGTATTTTTGACTATCATAAGAAGGAAAAGAGGATGATATGATTTTCTAGAAGGTTTTTAGATGTTGGAGAGATATTTCATTGGACATATTTAACTTAGAGAAGAATACCATGAGTGATTTGGCCTAGAGAGAAGATTTGAGGGAGATAAAAGAAAAGGGAGATTCGTAGTGTCATCATCGATTGTAGGTGCAACATTTCGAGAGGTGAAAAAAACTCATCTGGATTTAGTTGGTGCTTAGTCATCTAGGGGGTTTGTGCCTCCTTGTAGGGTTGGTGCTCTATTAACATCAGGGTTTGGTGATCCTTATGGGGTTGGTTCCTCACTAAAGCTAGGGGTGGATGCTCCTTTTTGAGTTAGTGCTCACCTAAATTTGAAAAATGGCTGTAATAAAGTTTTTTCGGTGGGTTTTCTTCCCCTTGAGTGTTTCCCACTTAAATCTAGTGTACTTATGATATTTTATTCTCATTGTGCATTCTCATTTGTTTAACTAATCATTTCTTAATCTATATGTTGATGAATATTTAATGAATGCATTGTATGGTTAATGGATTTTGATGTTTAAGAGTATGAAATTTTTAATGGCCAAATGATTCACCCCCTCTCAGTGGTTACACTTACAACATTTGTTATCAGAGAAGGACCTCTAAAGCAAGCTTAACACGCTTGAGGTGATTCTATAAAGCACAAGATGGCTAAGCAATTGAGGAGAGAATGTCAAGAGATAAGATCCATTGTTAAGAAAAATTGAGAAACCATTAAAAATATAAAAAATAAATTATAGGATGCATGTACAAGTTTGAAATCAAAGGAAGTTGAGAGTGACCAGTTTTGGACCAAGCTATGTTCTTTAGAGAAAAATCAATAAAAGTCATCATAGGATAGTTACAACAATGCTTATGATGATCTTGGAAATTAAGAGGATGAGGTAGATTTATATTCAAAATTGGTGATTCAAAGAATAAAGAAATACAAGTTGGAATTAGTAAAAAAATAATATAGAGAAAGTATCAAAGAGTATGAGACTCAAGTTGAGTCTATGATAACATCTCTCAAGACCAAGGAAGAAGAGTGTATTAATCTCAAGGCGAGGTAGAATCCTAAAATACAAAGAAGATGAATGTATCGAGATATGAATCAGAAATGAGGTTCTTGAAGGTAGAGTTAGATCAGATATCCAACAATTTGAATACCTGTGAGAGGTTTGAGAAGAGCACTATGGCCTTAGATGATACATTTTTATCCATGGAGAACATTTATGTTGTAAAGATGGTGTCATCATGATCATGATCATATAGTGAAGGTTTCAAAATCCTTGAAAAATAGCATGTTATTAGTTTGAAGATCATTAAATAAGGTTGAAATATTTGAAAAGTTTGTGAGAAGACCCTACGACCATCTTGAGAAAGATGCTTAAGTGATATCGTAGGTAGAGTTATCTAAGTAAGAAAGTTGAAAGAGGTATTATAAGATCCTTGAAGGTGTAGAGTTGATGTGAAGATGACTAAAGATATATAAATCTATAGCTAAGACAGGAACAATCATGAAATCTATAAGGTATGAATATAATTGTCGTTGTTCAATTTCTCATATTAAAGCTTGAAGCTACATTTATGGACCTAAAAATTACATCAAAAGATATATTCAATCTCGGTCATAAAGATATACTACTTGTCACCGTGTAACAAGGTATATGAAGATGTTTAAGGATTTGAAAGTGAATAGATAGGTTGATAGGAATATTTGAACATAGAAATACATGTTAAGGGCATAATCAAGTATGAGAGAAACAAGTCTATGTTTTTGAATATGTAGTAGGGTTTTGACACATGTTTGTATATATGTTGGAATGCATGTTGGTACTTGTGACCTAAATGGGCCTATATGTATGCTTTTGGAGGTATGATCAAAATATTATCTTGTATGAGACAAAGAAACTTGACATAAAGAGGTGACAAAATTCTTGATCGAAGGTTGATGAGAGAGGTTAGCATGAGGAACGTTAGTATGTTAGACTTTAGATAGATGAGAATAATTGCATGTATTTGTTCCAAATGTTGAGTACGTTTCCTTGTTCTTGTCATGTTTCTTGGAAAAGGGATTCAATAAGATATGTGATGGTATGAGTGCCTAGTGACTAAGTATTCGGGTTAGGATGTTAAGAAGTTTGTAAGGAATATATGGTTTTTATTATTCATGAAGGAGTGTTACTATTCCATATTGATTTGAAGACCAAGTTGTGTCATAGAAGTGTGAACTATTTGTTTTTGAAGAAATATTACAAGACTGAAATTTCCTAGGATCTAAGACAAAGGTATTTAATGCATTTTTGAACCCCATGTTCAACCAATACGGTTTGAATTTTCAATTGTTATAAAGCTTTAAGGAAAGAATCTGAAGTTGAGTTTGAAGTCTAATAGATAGAAATTCAAGTTGAAGTAAACATGTGTGTGAAGTTTTTCTCATCCATTTTGCCCCCGGGTAAAATGGACAACAAGGTTGGATCCACCCCAAGCACTGGCAAGGCCCTTATAGGAGAGTCTAGGGTTTATAGGCATAATTTCATGTTTCAAGAGCATTCAAAAGTATTTTGGGAGCTCAAAATTATTTAGAAGAAATTTTTCCTCTTCTGGGTTTTGAAAGGACTAAGAGTTTCCCAAAATTAGAAAAGAAGACTTGGCATGCCTGCATTAGTCAAAATGGGACAAAAATAGGTTAAAATGGGAAGGATCAAAGCTTTAACCTCAAGGTGCCCTAATGGATCCTTTGGCCCTTGAAAATCTAAAAAAATGAAAAAATACATCAGTTTTGGGAAAAATTGTAAAAAAGGCATTTGGGGTCATTAAGCTAAAAAAATGATTGTTTAGCATTTGCTTGGCAGCATCTCACCGAGCTAATGTTAATGCATGGGGTTTGAGCTCTGAATTATCTTGGGTGAGCTACTCGGATTGGAGGATAGGAGGCTTAGGGTTTGAAAGTGGGCCGCATCAAGTAAGCGCCAAGAAACTCAACGAGTTTTTGACGAGGTTCCAAGATGGAGTCATGGCAAGTCTTGGCGGAGGGCGCGCACATGGGCTGAGAAGTTGAGGGAAATGGATTGGGCAAGAGATGGAAACATTGGTAGTGGTGTGGGGTCCGAATAGAAAGGAGCTCGGGTGTTTGAGCTAGGCCAAGCTCATGCCAACTTGACGTGGTGGTAGGGAAGTCGAGGAACCCGGCATTGGAAGTGACTCAACATAACAAGCCAAGGAAAAAATAGAGATCGGGGTCGATGAGATTCCATGGAGTGAAACTTTGCATGATAAAAATTTCTTGGTCAACTGAGCTAGGGCCAAGTCCATGGAAAGAACAAGTTGGGTTTAGAAAGATTTAAGAAATCACCGTGCATGCACGATTTTGAGGTTGGGATGTCAAAGATGGCGGTGAGTTTCACATGCATGAGCTGGTGGAAGGCTGAAACCCCAAAATTAGATGTGAGGTATTTTGGGGTTCAATGTAGGGTCAAAGGTGGGTGATGCATTAGGCTTTGGTACATACAAAGTCGATGTGGAGGGGACCCAAATTATGAAGTGGGTGGGTGGAGAGTTTCATCAAAGTTTGAGGTTAGGTTTCAGACCCTAAGATGTGTGGGGATGTAGGTGAGTTGTGGGGTGTGCAAAGCCTAAAATTCTGATGAGCCGAGTTTAAATTTTATAATCCAACTTGGGGGTTGTTTCAAATTAGGTGAGCCACTTGGGATCCAAGCCATGTAACTAGGTGGGTGGCGAGTTGATGAGGTATGGAGCTCGGTAGGTGAATGGAAGGACCAAGAGAGTGACCTAAGAATTTCTTAGCATAACTTTCACCCTGCTAAGCCAATTTTAACAAAATTATACTTGTTGGAAAAAGAATTTAGAGGGTTATAATGGAGGCATTAAATTTTAGAAATTAAGGAGTTATATGGGAAAAATAGAAGTTGAAATTTAAGACATGGGGGCCATTCTAAGGTACCCAACATGATGTAAATGAAGCATGGAATCCATTCTTTCTTCATGGGACTAAGAATAATAAAGCATGGGCTCTGTAAATTCCCCCATACCCATTGTGGGAAAAATAATTATTTTTGGAGAAATTTCAGAACCCTCTTCTCTCTCCTCTCTTCATCCTTTCTTCCTATAAATTGTAATGAGGGGCAATGTTTTAAAGGTAGGACATTCTTATATATGTCCCTCCCTTCTTTCTCATTTGTGAGTGATTTGTGGAGTTTCAAACCTCCTCTATTAAGCAATGTAGTGAAAAAATCATGCCTATTGCCCCCATTTTCATGATTTGTATATTCTTCTTGGAGAAATAAAATCAAATATGTGGATGATTTTCAACCCTTGTTTGTGTATTATTACAAATTTTTGTCTTTTCATTACATTTAAAGGTTTTTGTGCACTATCTTATTTTCATTGCAGGTTTAATGGTGTTGTATTTTGTGGAAATGTTATGTGAATGTTATTGTGGTCTGTGGTGCTAGATCATCCTCCCCACATCATTTTTTTTATTTTCATGCAATGTGAGTTTTTCAACACCCCTTTTCTTAGTGTCATCACCACCCCTTAGTGTATGTTTTTATTTTGCATGAAATCTCTCTCTATCCATGTCTCCTTGGAAGTGTTAGGGTAGGATTAGATTAGGTGTTTTTTCATTTTTCCTTAGGCTAGGTTTAGGAAGAGGAATTCAAACCTTCTCTGAGAGAGCTATCCCATTCACAAAGTCCCACACTTTAGGATAGCTCCATGTTACCCAATCACATCGAATGCCTCAGTCAAGTGCTAACAATTAGGGGGTGTTGTGATTTGGTGATAATAGTTTTGGCACACCTAGTGGGACACAAAAGTCATATCTTAGCAAATTTTAAGAAATTTGTAAGAAAATTTGGAACTTTAAGGTTACTTTACATTTTGGATTTTCAGAGATTTTAGATTTCAGATTTGAGAGATTGCATTTGCATTTTACATTTCATACTTCATGGAGGTTGATCTTGCAGGTCCAAGTTCCAAAATTGATTTTTCGGGATTTCACATGGGTAAAATAGTACTTAAGTTCCAAAAAGAGTAGATCGGGGTGAGAGGTTGCAAAGGCGGCCTTAAGTTCTGATTTGGGCATTTGAGTTTTTGTATTTTGATTTTACATTTCAGAATTTTGGAATTTTGGATTTCAGAGGTTACTTTCGCATTTGATTTTTTATTTTAGAGGTCCCTTTGAATTTGAGTTCAAACTTTGAATTTCAAGTTTGGACTTGGAGGTTGTTGTGCATGAGCCAAGTTTAAAATTTCAGATTTGTGAGACTAACAATTACAAAACAAGGTCTAACCTCTGAAAATCAACATCTAGGCTCTTCAAAGTTATTTCATCCATTTTATCAAGATCATATGTGTGTCTTCTAAACATTTTATCCTTTGGAGGCTCATTCTAAACACATTGGGGACTCCAGAGCAAAACTTCGGTGGTGTAGTAGCCAAGTCCCTCAAGTTCATGAGAAGAATCCAAACTTGGTCAAGGACAAGAGAAGAAGGCATCTTTGAGTATTTGTAACTATCTCTAGGAAGAGGAAGGAGAGGAAGAAGAGTACAAAGATCCCCATCTCCACCTAATAGAACATTATCAACACCTCCACTTGGTAGACCTTTTCTCCAATCCACTAGGTCCTTAGGCCAATCAAAATGGATCAACAAGCACCACCAAATCCTTTTGTCAACTTCATGGGCATAGCCCACTTTCCCTCAATGCTCAAAAATAATCCCTAGTTGAAACATTAAAAATCATCCCTATTTCACTAGAGAAAACCACACAACTCCCAGTGACCATATTAAAGACATTGCAAATGTTTGTGCCATTCACAAGATCAATGAAATGGATGTTGTAGTTAGGCTACTTGCCTCTTCCCTTCAAAGGAAAATCCTTGCAGTGGTTTAGAGGTCTAACAAATGGGTCAAAAACAATTGGAATGAGTTGTGTTCAAGACTCTACAATCAATTTGGAGAAAGGAAAGACAACTTATCACTTTTGGAACAATTAACTACAATCAAGAGGGACCCGAATGAAAAGATGGTTGATTTCAATTTCTGATTTCAGTGGACATGGGACCAGATTTGATTCCTGTGATGCCAATATGATGGAAGGTGCATTCTTATACTTTTTGAAATCTCTAAATTTTGACATCTCTGTAATGATCTAGTCTATGGGAGGAATAACCCTACCCGGAGCTTATGTCATTGCTATTAGGGCCGAGAACTACTTAATTCAAGTATAAGTAAGCTTGCACCTAGGCCACCTATGCCTCTTTATCTAGAAATGGGAAACCCCACTATCAGTCAAGCACCTGAATTGAATCCCATTCCACCCCTAGAAATCAAATTTCCTAGTGAGGCCTCCACTTCTTCCAACACTTCAATTGAATTCCAAGAGCTCAAGAAATAGTTACAAGAAGTAATCAAGGGTCAAAAAACTTTAGGGAATGATTTAGTGCCGATCAAGAGGTAACAAGCCCGAAATTTAGACCTATATTATCCTCAAGCCCAATCAAATAGGCCTCCATATCAATCAAATAAATTCAATCAGCAAATCAAGGCAGAACCAAGGACAACCTCAAGCTATTAGACCATTTCAACCATATAATCCTAATGCAGCTTCAACATCTAGGCCTTGGTTCCAACTCAAAACAACATTACACAAGATTATGAATGGTGTTTCCCTTATAGTCAACCCCATAATAAAGAAACATGCTTCAATGGTGCATTGAATCAAGATTTTATGGTCCAAAAGATTGGTGTATCTCAAGAAACAAAGTGAAGAAGAAAAAATCAAACACGTGACTCAAGACTACACCTCAATTGGAAGACCTCATGACAAGAATAATTTTTGTGGATTAATCAACCTCCTTCTCAAGGTGTAACAACCAAATACAAGGTCAAAAAAGAGGAATATAGATGAGGGAAATTCATCAATACAAGTACCTCTCAGCCTCCTATCACACCCTTGGAATTAGCAACTCAAAAATAACCCCAAATCCACAAAATCAGCCCAAGGACCTATTTAGTAACCCCCATTTAATTCAAGTGTGTAGGAAAAGGTTGTGCCAAGTAAAGGGGAAGAAAAAGGAAAATCCATCCCCTTTTAACATTATTGATCAAATGAAAAAGATGAATGTCAACATTTCCATGTGGGAATCACTAGAAATTCTAGGACAACGAGATTTATTGCAAGTAGCAATGGCCAATTGGTCACCTTAAATGAGTCATCCAAAAATCAGGAGAAAGTCCTCACCAATGTAGTGCAACAAGAAGGAGGTCAACCAAGAAAAAATTTAAATCCTCCACCATTTTATGTGTCCTTGATTTTCAAGGAAAATTGGTACACATTCTGCATGATTGAGGAGTGAGCAATTTAGTAATGCCAAAGAAAATAAAAGATCAATTGGGCCTAAAGTATGAACCAGTCTCCAAAGGAGTGGTGTAATTAGATGGGAAATCAATAGGAATAATTGGAGTGATCAAAGGATTGAAGCCTCACATTTCATGCTTGTCCCAATGTCACCATTTTACAAGATGTATCTGTAATTGACTTACCACCACTTTTTACTTTGTGCTTGTCAAGGGATTTCATAGCTAAAATTTGCAGGGTACCTATCCATTGATTGGTCCCACATGATTTTAGAATGAGGTATGGAGCCAAAGCTACAATCATTTCGAGCCAATTGTAAACTTCACATTGAACCCCATGTGCCAAGTCCGATCAATGCCAATTTCTCATCTTTTGATCAAGAAGATTTCCCAAGCACTCCAAAAATGTACTAAAGTTGGAGCATTCCAGATTTAACATTAGATGAATGGGAAAACAAAATACATGGATATGACCCTTATAGGAGATGGAAGAAGTTGAGTTGGGTATTTATTGCTTGCATGAAGAAAATCCACCTCTCCCTAGCATCACCAAACTAGATGAAAAGGATGAAAATGAGTTACAAGTTATTTTTTGATGGTTCAAGAAGTAGACAAGGTGTTGGAGGAGGTAATGCTTGTGTCACCACAAGATATAAAATACTACTCAACTTTTTTATTTTAGTTTCACTTGTTCAAACAACACAATTGAGTATGAAGCATTAATCCATGGATTGCATTGGGAAAGAAAAGAGGTATCAAAAATTATAGGTATTTGGAGATAGTGAACTAATTGTGAATCAAGTTAGAGGATTAAATGAAAAAAAAATGATCTCTAAAATCTATAAGAATAGGGTGTGGGACCTCATTGAATATTTTGAGGCATTCAACATAAGTTCCATTCCAAGAAAGAAGAATGAGGTTGTGGATAGGCTTGCAAAATTGGAGCAAGCATTTGATGTTGTTGAAAGTATCAAAAAGGATCAAACTCAACCTCATATCAAAGGTGATAGTGAGGCCAATCATTCCTAACAACAACACAAGCTGGAAAGTGTTGAGAATGATCAATAGATCATCAATTTCCTATATGAAGAAGTTTGAGTTTCACCAAGAATCAAGATAAATTAGAGAAACAATATGGGGATCAAGTGGTTCAACTAAGGATGAACAAATTCCAAAAGGCCTAGTGACATTAGAGTCAATATTCAATCCCAATGATCAATTTCAGAAGGAAAAGGAAAATATTCAAGTAAAAGGGAAGATTCGAGAGCCCATTTGGTTGGAGAGGGTAAAGTACTCCAAATTGGAAAAGTAAGTACTGAACAAGAAAAATCTGATTTCATACATTTTTCCAAGAATTTCTAGATGTCTTTTCTTGGAGCTATGAGGACTTAAAGGATTTAATCCAAGGTTAGCACAACACACTATTGAACTGGATCTAGAAGCTAAGCCTATTAGATAGAAACAAAGACCAATCAACCCTCATATCAAGCCTCTCATGAAGAAGGAACTGAACAAGATCATTGAGGAAAGAATTATTTTTCCAATCAAGCACTCTTCATGGGTTGCTAATTTGGTGCCCAGTTAGGAAAATAAATGGAGAAATCAGATTGTGTGTGGACTTCCTGAGACTTGAACAGGGCTTCTCTCAAAGACCACTATCCACTTCCTTCTATGGAACAAATCTTGTAGGTAGTATCCTGGTTCAAAAATATTCTCTCTCCTAGATGGCTACTCAGGCTACAATCAAATTATGGTGAAAGAGGAAGACCAATTCAAAACAACCTTCACCACAAAATGGGGAACTTACACTTATAGGAAAATCCATTTGGGTTTTCAAATTAAGAGCTACATTCTAGAGGGCTATGGACATGGTGTTCAAGGGGATGATAAACAAGATAGTTCTTGTGTACTTAGATGACATCACTGTATTTTCCAAGAATGCAGAAAGTCACCTTTTCACCTCTCAGGAAAGTGTTCCAAAGATGCAGGAGATTCAAAGTGTCTCTAAATATGAAGAAGTGTATATTCCTAGCTCATGAAGGAAAGCTCTTAGGCCACATTGTTTCTAAAAGGGGTTGAAAATTGATCTAGAAAGGGTTAAGCTATCCATGCTCTACCATTTCCAAGTCACAAGAAGGCTCTCCAAAGCTTCTTGGGGAGGATCAATTTTGTTCGAAGGTTTGTCTGATTTTCCACTCTTGTTAAACCATTAACCATGATGTTGAAGAATATTATGGAATTCAAATGGAAAAGAGGAAAGGAGGAGAGTTTTGAGCTATCAAGCATGCAATATCTCAAGCTCCAACTCTCATAAATCCATATTTCTCCAAAGACTTCATTCTCTATGCCTTTGGTGGTTCAGACACCATCTCTGCAATCTTGGTGCAACTGAACAAGGAAGGATCTAAACATCCCATTTCCTTTTATTCAAATCTTGGAATATTATGAGGTGAGGTATTATTTTATGAGAAACATGTCCTTGTCATTATCAAGAAGTTTGAAGAAGTTCAGCACTTGGTTTCAAACAACAAAATTCAGTTGTTAGTGTCTCATGTTGGGGTCAAGGAATTCCTCCTAAATAAAATTTGAATGAAAAAAGTAGGTTGGATTACCCAGGTGATGGATTATGACATAGAAATCAAGGTAATAAAATTGGTCCATGTGGTAAAGGATTATGTGAACAACTAGCTTATAATCAACATGTTGAGTTAAGTAATGAAAGAAGCAATTTTGGTTTGTAAGATGATCAAGAACAAAAAATATGGTATATCCACCCTTGTTGGACTCAAGACATGATACATTTTCTACAAACAAGTTTATGCCCTCCAGATTTGAGAAAAGAAAAGAGAATATATTTTAGACTCCAAGCCATTCCATATGTTCTTATTGATGGTGTTTTGTTCAAGAAGGACGTGAATGGAGTTCTCTTAAGGTGTGTTAGAAAAAATCAGATTGAAAAGGTGCTACATGAGTTCCATGATGGAGAAGTTGGAGGTCATTTCACTCCATGAGTAACAACCCTCAAGATCATGAAGGTGGATACTATTGGCCACAATGTTTAGTGATTGCTATGCATGGATCAAGAAATGTAAAAAATGTGCATTCTTCACAGGAAAGGAGAAAGCTAACAACACTACCACTCCATCCAATCTCAGTTGATCAATCATTCATGTAGTGGGGATTAGATTTCATGGGGTCATCAATATGAACTCAAGCCAAGGCCACAAGTGGATTCTAATAGCAATGGAATATTTCACCAAGTGGACCAAAGTAGTAGCACTCAAGGAGGTAAATGAGTCTAGTATACTAGACTTTTATGAGGGGAATAATGACAAGATTCGATGTCCCAGCCACTATCATATTAGAAAATGCTCTAGCATTCCTTGGCACAAAGATCACTAAATGGGCTGTTAGGAATGGGATATATTTGAGAACCTCATCAAATTATTACCCTAAGGTAATGGGAAAGCAGACTCCACAAATAAGAACTTTATAAGAATCATCAGAAGGACTCTAGATGAAAATCAAAGGACTGTGGCATACCAAGCTCAAATCAACCTTGTGGGATGATAGAATCACACCTAAAAGGTCTATAAGAAGCTCTCCCTAAAAACTAGTCTACAGAAAGGAGGCTAGGATGCCATATCCCTTGAGTTTTAGCATTGGAGCTCCTAAAGCAACTAGAGTTATCCAAGTTTGAGCCTATGGAAGCTAGGTATGCAAAACTCATGGAGTTGGAAGAAATAAGAGAGCATGCAATGCAAACCATGGAGAAGGATCAAGCTTTGATCAAAAGAGTTTTGACAAGAAATCTAAAGAAAGAACCTTCTAGGAGGGAGACTTGGTTCTGAAATGGGATGCAGATTGGGCTAAATCCAGGAAATCATTCCAAATTTTATGCCATATGGAGTGGCCCCTACATGGTCACAGGATGTAAGAGTAACAATGCTTTCTAGCTATCCAAGTTGGATGGAGAGGAACTTCAGATTTAGTCAATGGAATCTATCTCAAGCACTATTACTAAAGGAAGAATTCTCACTCTTGTACATATTAGTTTAGAATTTCAATTCCTCTAAGTGCTTATGCACATTGTTTTATTGTTAGAATAGGTTTTAGTTTCCCTAAGTGCTACAGGCATAGGTTTTATTGCTCCTTGTTGTATCATTGCACAAATTTAGTATACCTCCTAGAAAAGAATGTTGTAACAAGAAGCTCAAAGTTGGAGGAAAATGTTACAAATTTCAAGGAATTTCAAATACACATAAACTAAAATCAGATTAAGGGACAAATTTTAGAATTTTTATCCTCTTGTCCCTTCAGATCAATCATGGTTTGAGCTTCTAGCTCAAAGTGCCTCTCTAAAAATCAGAAAATTAGCCTCGATGAGAAGCCCCCAAAACATTTAAAGTTACCCCGGGTTTAAAGGTAGAAGATCAACCTCAAATCTTGTTAAGTCTAATTCAAATCTTATGGACTTGTAAGCAACCCCAACCTTTAGTAGTGTTCCAAGTAGCCATTTGGTAAGAGAAAAATCAGTTTGGAAATAGCCCCAAATTCTTCCCAATCAACATGCATTCCCAAATCTACACAATATCCAAGGTTCACTAGAAACATCACTCAAATATGCTCCATACTTGGTAATGGTCAGATGGTTTTGGGGACAGTTTTAGGTTTACAAATTTATTCCCAAGCAGATAAACTTGCAGAGAGGGAAAGTGAAGGGAAAAATAAATTTTAGATCAAGATAATATGCCATTCTTATAAAAATTTAATTTCTTAAATATTGAAAGTGAGATGGTCAATTTAGGTTGAGTTTCAGTCAGTGATTTTCAAGCATCCCCAAGGTCAAAATTCAAAGGTTTAAATCAGTTTTAGGCTATCAAAGGTGACTCCATACCTAATGGATAATTCAAGGCTACTGGTTAACCACATATAGCATAGGTAGATGTCCCCATGAGTCACCAAAATTGTCATCCATTTTTCCCCCTAGTAAAATGGACAACAAGGAGAGATTGGCCCCAAGATTGGGATGGGCCCTTATAGGAGAATCTAAGGGTTTATAGGCACAATTTCATGTTTTAGAGCATTCGAAGTATTTCAAGATCTCAAAATTATTCAAAGGAATGTTTTCCTCTTCTAGGTTTTGAAAGGACTCGAGTTTCCTAAAATGAGAAAAGTGGGCTCGACGGGCCCAAATTCAAGTGGAAACGGGCTGAAAAAATGTAAAAACAGGAAGGATCAAATCTTTAACCTCAAGGTGCTCTAATGTATCCCCATAGCCCCTTGAAAATACAAAAAAATTCAAAAAATATATTAATGGGGTCATCGAGCTTAAAAAGTAGCTCGTGAGAGCTACTCGGATTATAGGATAGGCTGCGTGGTTTAGGGTTTGAACATTAGGTTGGATCAAGTAAACACAAAGAATATCGAGTGTTTCTTGACAAGGTGCTAGTATGGAGTCACCGCAAGTCTTATCGGAGGGCTTAGACATGGGCCGAGTCATTAAGGGCATCAAGTTGGGCTAGAGATGAGTGATCATTGGCAGGCGGTGGTAGGGGAGTCCAAATGGAAAGGAGCTAAGTGGGGTGTTCAAGCTAGCTGGGTGAGCTGAACTCATGCCAACTAGGCATAGTCTTAAGGAAGTATGAGAAGAATCAGTGTTGGGAAGTGACTCGAGTCACTTGGGCGATCCAAGGAAAACATGGTGAGATCATGGAATGGCAAGATGCCATGGGTGAGTACCATGTGGAGGAAAATGAGATTAGTTAGGCACCAAGCTAAGGTGAATCGAATGGAAAGAATGAGTGGGGTCGGGTGATATGGAATTGTCGGTGCATATGTCCAATTTTTTTGGAGGTTGGGATGATGGAGATGGTGGGGAGTTTCAATGCATGAGATGGTGGAAGTCCCAAACTCTGAAACCCCAAAATCAGATGAGGGATATTTCGGGGGTTAGCATCGGAGGGTCAAAGGAGATCGATGCATTTGGGTTGCACATAAAAATTTTGATGTGGAGGGACCTAATGTCCAAAGTGGGTAGGTGTCATTAGAGTTTTGGGAGTTCAGACTTTGGGTTTTGGACCCAGAGCGTGTGGGGATACAAGTGAGTTGTGGGGCATGCAAAGCCTAAAATTTTGACGAGCCAGAGTCTAAAATTCCTAAGCCAACTCAAGGGGTGTTTCAAGTTAGGTGAGCCACTTGAGAACCAAGCCATGCAACGAGGTGGGTGGCGAGTTGATGAGGTATGGAGCTTGGTAGGTGAAGGGAAGGACAAAGAAGTGACCTAAGAAAAATTATGCATAACTTTCAACTCATAAGCCAATTTTAACAAAATTATACTTGTTGGAAAGAGAATTAAAGGGGGTCTAATGAGGGTTATGTTTCTAAAATAAGGGAGTTAGGTGGGAAAAATGAGGTGAAGTTCAGATAGCTGGAGGCCATGTTCATGTATCTAGAATGATACAAATGAAGCTTGGAAGCCATTCTTTCTTCACAGCCTAAGTAAAGTGGCATGGGATTTTGAAAATTCTTCCCATACCCATTGCAGGAAAAATAATTATTTTTGTGGGTTTTGGAGCAATTTGGAACTCTCTTCTCTCTCCTCTCTTCATCCTTTCTTCCTATAAATTGTAAGGAGGGAAATGTTTTAAAGGTTGGACATTCTTGTATCTACCCCTCCCTTATTTCTTAGTTGTGAGTGATTTGTGGAGTTTCAAACCTCCTCTATTAAGCATTGTAATGAAAAAATCATGCCTTTGGCCCTCTATTGTAATGACTTGTATCAACTTCTTGGAGCAATAAAATCAAATTTGTGGATGATTTCAACCCTTGTTTGTGTATTATTGCAACTTTTTGTCTTTTCATTACATTTAAAGGTTTTTGTGCACTATCTTATTTTAATTGCAAGGTTTAATGGTGTTGGGTTTTATGAGAATTTCATGTTAATGTTATTATGGTTTGTAGTGCTAGATCATCCTCCCCACATCAGTTTCCTTCATTTTCATATAGTGTGAGTTGTTAATGCCCCTTTTCACTGCCATCACCACCCCTTAGTGTAGGTTTTATTTTTGCATGTAATATCCCTATATCCCTTTCTCCTTGGAAGTGTTAGGGTAGGATTAGATTAGGTGTTTTTACCTTTTGGAGTAGTGTAGTTATTTTTTAGGAAGAGGAAATTGACCTTCTCTCGGAGAGCTATCCCATTCGCAAAGTCCCACACTTTAGGATAGCTCCACATTACCCAATCACACCGAATGCCTTAGTTAAGTGCTAGCAATTCGGGGTAATGTAATTCGGTGATAACAATTTAAATGAAGGAGTTTTGTAGTCTATTTTTTTGTGCTATCGGGATCATCCAAGAAGGAATAAAGCATCAATAAGGGTGTCTTGTTGAAGGTGTATTATCTCTAGGGACTATGTTTATTTCTTAAGGTTCTTGTTACAATAATGTGTGTTATGAGCAAGGTTTTTATAGCTATTTTAGAAAGGAAAATAAATTCAAGTAGGTATGAGTTCATTCAAAGTTGTGAAAAAATCTTTAGTAGATATATGACAGTAATTTCTCAAATCATGGTTCTCTAAGTATGACCAAGGATATAGATGTCTCATGAAGAAAGTTGACAGGTCTTAGTTGTCAATGTATGAAAGGTATGTGGAAAGAGAATAATTTTGATATCCTTGAAGAATGAAGAAGAAGGATATGATTGTGAAGATGCTAGATGAGTGTGTTAGTCTTGAAAAAGTAAATTGCAAGGGTAAAATTTGGGATGAGTGCTTCAAAAGGTTATGTAGGTCTCGGGGGAGAATTAATAGGTTATGCTTCACATAGTTTGTATTGAGTTCTTGTTGCTAATCAAAAGCATTTGTTCAGGTTAGATAATATGGGTTTACAATAGGTCATGGACTCAGGAGAATAAGTCTGGTATGTACAAGGAAGGTATGAATTTAAGGTAGTGTTTAAGAAAATATTAAGATGTACGAAAATTCAAGGTCGATATTTTCTTATAATGTTTGATTTCCTCATAATAATTTAATATACATTTGAAGCTCAAAATAGGTATGATATGGATTGATCTAGTACAATAATGAATTATATCCCATCAAGAAGCTATTTAATATTTCTATGAGTATGTTGTGAACATGCTTGAAGCATTATGTTATGTTATAACCTGTGGAAGACTTTGATGAAGAGTTACATTAGAAAGTTGACATGATAATAGAGATCTAGGAGGTAGTATCATAACAGGTTTGATTCATAATTTCATGAAGATATATCATAATTGATCAAACATCATGAAGATATTGGTTTCCATCATCACATGCTTCAAGGTATGATTTTATAAGAAATAATGAAAAGACAATTGGAGACTTGATAGTGTTACTAGTGCAGATCATGTATGTGGTCAAGAATGAATAGGCATGATGAGTTACTCCTTGAATAGTTATCATATTGGTCATTTCTAGGTGTGCTCAAGTTATCAACATAAAAGGTTAGTATACTTCTATATCAAGAAATATAACAATCATAGAAGGTAGTAATCTATGTATAGAGATGATTATACTCTTTGAAGAGATAGGAAATTGGTCATAGGGGATTCATTTAGGGTCTAAGATGATGATTGATAGTAAGCATGATTAGTTATGTATTGAGAAGATGTGAAAGTGGTGTAATTATTTGTCTTAAGGGGAGTTTGACATTCCCAAACAAGGTATGAAAAATGTTAGAATAAGTCTAAGCATTCATGAATGTGGTCTGCTTTTAAGAAGTTTAGCAAGTGTGGTGGCCTTATGGGGAGCTGGGAGGCTCTATTTTTAGTTGTATCAAACCATTTTTAGTAATGTAAAGCTATGAGAAGGACTGTGTGATGGTAAATATATTGAAATTTGAGATAAGAAAAAGGCTTGTCAAGAAAAGTAAAAGTATGTGAATAAAGACTTGATCAGATTTTTTCAATGTATGGAGTTGTGTTGAGTTTCAAGTAGGTCAACTGATTGAGTTGTGGCATAAAATAAAGTCATGAAGATATTTTTAAGTTTTATGATGATGAAAAAATTGAGATATGTGGCTGGAATTAGTTATGTATTGAAGGGTGCTTGATCAAAGTTTAGTCGATTAAGGTGTGCATGTGCATAGGGGGAGTTATGTTTATCAAATATTCAAAAATAAAAGAGAAGAAGGTAAAGTGGATCATGTTTGATTTTGTTGATGTTTCTAACAAAAAGGTGAGCCTATTTTGTTTTAGGAAGGATTTGCAAGCATGCATCTTTGTCATTAATGTCAAAATGAGGAGAATAAGATGATGGCATGCGTGTATCTTAGGGGAGATGTTGGTTTGTGTGTTTTTCCATTAATGAAAAAGGGGGAGATTATTGGCACTATGTTGTCATTGATGTCAAAGAGAGATGTTGTCATTTATTTCATTAGGTTTCATTGATGTCAAAAGGAGTATGGAGTATGAAGGCTGATTAGTAGTGTCATGCAACGTTGAGTGTCTTGTTGAGATTACATAATGTCTCATGGGTTCTTGATCAGTGTGATGGATTGTATGAGTGTGATAGTGACTTCTAGAGGTTTTTATGATGCTAAAGTGATTTTATGGGGTGTGATGAAGGTTCTTACATGTTTTCAAGTGTGTCCGAGTGATGAGGAAGTTAGTTTTAGTGAAGCAAACATGTTCAAGGTGCTTGTTCTTGAGGCCTAGTCTACAAAATGAGGTATGATATGATGGAGTAAGGAATTTATTAGGTGGTTATACATTTTTAAATCATGGAGAGAATGATTATGAGGTGTAGAGACACTCACAAGTGTCTTGTAGTTCTTGTTCAAGTGTTAGACATTGGTTTTAGGTTTGTTCCTAGACATAGTCCTTAAGAAAGCATTCCCTAATGAGATGGAACCATCATGTTTGAGTGTATTTAAAAAATGTGAGAATTGGATAACATGTAGGAGGTTTATACAAAGGCGTGGTTAAAATTTAAGATCTTAGTGCTGAATATTTTTCATGATATGCCATTTTTTCTCATATCGAGTTGTTTGAATTGAAAAATCAAGGTCGAATTTGTCTTTTTGATGCTCATTGGATCATAAAATATGTATATGGTGGTCTAATTTATTCATGGTAGTTGGGGAAGGGTCCTAGATTTATTTTTGTGGTGTTATGTTTTTATTTTATGTCGAGACATTTATGAACAATCGTTAAGAATACAAACTAGTTTTAAACCCTCTTAAAACCCTAGTTCTAAAGCAATGGAGAATATATTCTTCCAAAGTGGCCCATAATAGATTTTTAGTGAAAGTATGATGATTGGATGTTGTATAGGAATCATCCAGATTTATCTAGGTGTAAGTTAGGTGTTTTCTTTGTCTGTGGACCCCACGAGAAATTTTCACATTTATGAATATTTTCAGTTTTCTCCAAAGTTATCCATTGGACCTAATGACTAATTTGGTTTTAAATAATTATAGGAGCTGTCAGACATGTCCAAGGTGGTGTTAAATCATCTCTATGTCATTATTAGGTATATATAAGCTCATTTTGTAAGACTGGTTTGTGGGCAATTTTGGGCGGTTTGAGGTGATCTCGGTTGCGAGAGGTTTTTTTGGAGGATATTTAGTTTTATTTATGGAATCCTATGCACTTGCGTAATACCTTGAGGTCATGATATTTCCATTTATATATTAAAATTTCATGGATGAGGTCATTTGATGGGGGTTTGAGCTTTATTTCGAAGACTACTTACAGGGCATGCTCATTGCCCTTGTTCTCAGTCGACTTCATGGAGTGAGATGATGGTTACGAGTTGTTATAGCTCGTTGGAGATTGTAAATATTATTATACAACATCTATAAGTGATTTATGAGTTTTTTTAAATGTTTTTTTATTCAAGAATTTTTATTTTTGGTGAGTAAGAATTTTTAGTGCTTTAGGGCTTCTTGAGTCCTAAATGAAGGATTTGGGTATGATGGTGATACTGCCAACCTATATGGTCTTATTGATGATATTTTTATTATTTTATTATAATTTTTTTTTTTTAAAATTCCCTATGATGGCCGACCTACATGTTTTAGGATCATATGACAAGTATAAAAGAAAATTAGAAAGCTCATTTGAGCTAGTTGTGAGTGTGAGAGAAAAGTGTGAGCTAGAAGGACACATAAGGAGGTATAAGAGGTATTAGTTACCAAAATAAGAAGGAAAAGAGGATAATATAATGTTCTATAATGTTTTTATATGTCTGAGAGGTAGGTCCTTTGAGTTAATCAGCTTGGAGAAGAAAACCATGAGCTAGTTAGCCTAGAGAGAAGTTTTGAGGGAGATAGAAGAAGAGGAGCTTCACAGTGTCATCATCAATTGTAGGTGAAACATTTCAGAGGTGGAAAAAAATCATGTGGCTTTGTTTTGTTTTGAGTCATCATGATTTTGGTTCCTCCTTGTAGGGTTGGTGCTATACTAAATTTAGGGGTTGGTGCTCCTTGTCGTCCTCACTAAACCTATGGGTTAGTGTTGCTTGTTGAGTTGGTTCTCAACTAAATTTGAAACATGGCTATAATAAAGTTTTTTTTTAGTGTTTTTTCTTCCCATTGAGGTTTTCCAACTTAAATTTTGTGTACTTGTGTTATTGTGTTCTCATTTTACATGCTCATGTGTTTTACTAAGCATTGCTTAATCTATATTTTGATGAATGTTTAATGAATGCATTATATGGTTGTTGATGTTTAAGAGAATGAAATTTCTAATGGGCCAATAATTCACCTACCCCTCTTAGTTGTTGTGCTCCCAAAATTTTTTTATGCAAGGGCATGCACCAAATAAGAAGTCATTATGAACTTCTTAGAGATGGGAAATTGGAACAATTGCATGTGAATGTTATTGCTACTAATATTCCCATAGTCAATCATCTAATCTCCTTTTATGAGCACCCTAATGAATTGAGCCATCTAGTATTGAAAATATATTTTTTGTTTCTTCTCCCATCACTCTATTCATTATGATAATTACATCGAGTATGCTTAGTGAAATTCTCTTTGAGATCAAGTTTCAGGAATGCGAGAGGGCTTCCTTCAATGTATGAGCCATGAGCTAGCTATCAATCCTTGCAAGTATGAATATGTTATTTCCCATTCTTGTGAGGAAAATTTTTGAGTGATTATTACCATGTTGTTGCAAGTAGGAATTTGCAGGAATTGACAAATACCTTTTGGAGTGAGAACTACGGAATTGAATTGGCATGTTCCAGATTGTTCTTGAATCGAGTCATAGTGTTAAGCACAAGCCAATACTAGCTCTATTATTTGAATAGACAAAATATGACCACTTGATCTAAATATACCTCTTGAGAATAATGTTTCCTCCATATTTTTATAATTTTCACTTAACATCCTTTCTTTTAGATCCTTTAGGTCCATGTGTGTTACATCACTGTCACACACATTGGGATACTCAATGTTTAATGTGGAAATTAGCTCCCAACATATGTAATTGAAATGCATGGTGACTTGAGTTAGTGAAATGAAGGGGATATGGATGAGAATGAATTATTTGACCCTAATCCCAACACTTACTATTTTTAACAGGTCCTACCTTGGATGTCTATTTTTGACAAGTTTCTCAAATTGTCACTTTTGAGTATTTTTGTCTTGAAAGGAGTGATGATGACATGGAAAGTAGACCATTTCGATAAAAGGAATGATAACCAGATCGTGCCAAGCCAAGAACACAGATGCTAATCAAACATCATGATCAATAAGATGAAAGTAATTTGCTAGAATAACTTTACATAAACCTTTGCAAACAAATGAGCAGCAATATCATATATTATTATGGAACTCAATGAAATATAATGAGAATGGACCTTGCTTATATAGGTAAGAAATAACAATCTAAGAACCAATCAACGTCATAGATCAAGCCATAAATCATGGAAATAACTAGTCATCAAAGAACTAGTCAAGTCCAAAGATTTATGAGAGAACTAGACATCAAGGATCTAGTCAATACCATAGATCTAGGGAAGAACTAGTCAATACCATAGATCAAGGAAAGAACTATACCTAACAACTAGATAATATCTCCTAATATCTAAATAAATAAAAAGAAATATCCAAACACATAAGTGGGTGAGGATAAATACAATAAAGGTAAATAATGTACCTAGGTGAACATGAGCTAAGTTAAATACCTACTCTAACACCTCCCCTCAAGTGAAGCTAGGGGCCAAAATAGAAGTGGCATTTCCATAGTATGAGTCCCAGAAACTAGACTGATGAGGTACTCATGTACAATATATCCATGAAGAAATATCGAACCAAAAGAAGGAAAGAATCATGCTATAAGGAAAGAGAAAGAAGAAGAATAAGGAAGATGTTCTCACAAACACCCCCAAGAACAAATTCTGAAACCCCAAACATTCCACATAACTCAAGGTAGCAAGGTGATGCAAAAGGATTTGTAAAGATGTCTACAACCTGCTGTTGAGTCAGAAGGTACTCTAAGCAAAGAACTTCATCTTGAATGTGTTGACGAATGAAGTGGATGTGTATCTTGATATGCTTGGTCTTCCGGTGATCAATTGGGTTGCGAGAAATGTGAATTGCACTTTGGTTGTCACACCAAAGTACAGTCGGTGAATCTTGTGGGAATCCAAACTCTGTCAATAACTGGCAAAGCCAAAGAATCTGTTGACTCGTTGTAATTGTTGCCTGTACTCTACCTCTGAAGATGAAAGTGCAATAGCCTGTTACTTTTTGCATGCCCAAGAAATTGGAGAAGAACCAGATAGACAAAAAGATAGCCAGAAGTAGAATGCCTATCATCAATAGAACCTACCCAATCTGAATCTATATACCCAACCAACTAAGTAGAACCCCTAGTGTAGTGTAGGCCAAAGTGGGAAGTGCCTGTAAATAGCGCAAAATCCTTTTAGCAACCTGTCAATGACTACTATGAGGAGAATGTGCAAACCAAGATACAATCCCTACTGCAAATGAAATATTAGGGTGAGTATGGGTCAAGTACATGAGACTCCTAACCAACTACCTATACAACGTAGGATCACAAAGTGGTGTGGTACATGTGGATGTAAGAGTAACCCCGAATGAAAAGGAGATGGACTTGGCTTGTAATCAGCCATATCAAAGCGCCTAAGAAGATCATGGGTGTACTTTTGTTCTGACTCAAATGAATCCCTGAATCTATCTGATAAATCTATAAACCAAGGAAATAATGCAATAGCCCAAGATCTGTCATGTCAAACTATGTAGAAAGAGCCCTCTGAATACTCTGAATGTGGGAAGAAGAGATGCCAGTAAGTAACAGATCATCAACATATAAGACAAGTATCACAATATCCTCACCGACATGCTGGAGATACATTATATGATCGGAGTGGCAATGAACAAAACCAAGTAGATAGAAGAAAAGAATCCATCTTCTCATACCAAGTGCAAGGGGCTTGTTTGAGACCATAGAGAGACCTTTGGAGCCTACAAACAAGAGAAGAATCCTGAACAAATCTAGTTGGCTACTCCATGTATATTTCCTCTTGTAGATCTCCATGTAAGAAGGCACTCTTCACGTCCATCTGGTATATGGGCCACCCCGTGATGTAGCAAGAGCAAGTACAAGGCGTACAAAATCCATCTTGGCAATAGGTGTAAAATTCTCATAGTAATCAATACCTTCAACTTGTGAAAAACCCTTTGCAACAAGACGATCCTTATACTTTTGAATGGACCCATCGATGTGTATTTGGTTCGGTATACCCACTTACACCTAACCATCTTTCTTCCTTTAGGAAGAGATACCAAATCCCAAGTATGATTCTTCATCAAAGAAGAATTCTCAGTTGCCATCACATCATCCCACTCATGTATCCCATGAGCCTTTGAAAAAGACTATGGATCCTCATAAACTACCTGACACAAAAGTCCAAAACCAGTAGAATGTGCATGATGATGCCTAGTGGGTGGAAGATCCTCTATGAAAGGTGTTGCCTTAGAAACTGTAATATGAGCCCACTTAGGCATAGTGACAACATCAGTGAGAATAGAATCCTCAATGGTATCTATAACCTCCTCATCAATCTCCTCAAAGAAAGGATCCTCAAGATGAGATGAAGAAGAAGTAGGAATGGAAGAAGATGAAGAATCATGAGGAGTGAAACACTCATCAAACTAAACATGTGTTTGAAAAAGAACATCATGTGTATCAGGATCTAAAAGACGATAAGCTCTCATGTCCTCACAATACCCTACAAAGATCAAGGGTTTACTCTTCTTATCCAAAGCTTTATTTTTCTTCTTTGGCACAAAGGCCCAAGCATGGCTCCCAAAGACTCAAAAAAATGAGACATCTGGCTTAGTGTTGGACCAAGCTTCCTCTATGGAGTCAAATGCTCAAGTGCTCTGTGTGGTGTGTGATTCTGAATATAGTTAGCACAATTAATTGCTTCTTCCCAATAGATAGGAGGTATATCTCTAGAATGCATCATACAATTAGCCATTTCCTTCAAATTTATATTCTTCTTTTCTACTAATCCATTTTGTTGTGGAGTATGAGGAACATAATGTTGGTGAATAATGCCTTGAGTTGCCAAAAATTTAGAAAACTCATTGTTGAAGTACTCCCCCATTATCAGTGCAAAGGTTCTTTATGCTACTAGAATATTGTTTCTCGACCAAATCCTTAAAGACTTTGAAGTGTGAAAAACATCACTTTTGTACTTGAGAAAATAAACCCAAGTACGCCTCGAGAAATTATCAATAAATGTAAGTGCATACTTAGCTCCATTGAAAGATGGGGTAGGAAAAACCATCAAGTCACTATGCACAAGCTCAAGTGGTGAAGAAGCTCTCTTAGAAAAATTCTTAGGAAAATGATCTTGGTGTTGTTTCCTAATGTACAACCATGACAAACTCCTCAAGATAAGAAACTCTAGGAAAACCATCTATCATACCATGAGTGCTCAACTCCTTCAAATATCTGTAATTGAGATGTCCAAATATTTCATGCCAAAGCTTACTCTTTGAATTTGAATGAGAAACCAATCATGTCCCTATAGAAGAAGTGTCATAAAAACCCTCAAAGTGATATAGTCTAGAACTATGATCAACAATACCCTGAGCAACAAGTGAATAAGGCTCCAAAAATTTCTTACTTTTGCCCCATGTGGTGTAAAAGTCACTATTTTCCCTTGACCAGAATGACAAATTTGATATACAGAAAGAAAATTTGTAGTGATGTTAGGAACATATAGTGCATCTTAGATATTTCCACCATCAAGTTGTATATCATCTTTTCCCTCAACAAAAATAAAAGAAGAATCTCCAACCTCAATTTTGGAAGTAGAACTCAGACCTAGAGAAACAAAAGACTCCTTGGAAGAAGTCATGTGATGAGAAGCACCAAAATCTATAATCTAATTGTCTGCAAGTGGTGACTGAGATCTTCCAACAACATTAAGTGCTTTTCCATGCTAATTAGAAGGAGGTGGAATGGAGATAGAAATTTTGTGTTTCTTGACTGCATCCTCTAAGGCTTGCATTCGCTTATAACACCTATTTTCTTCATGATTACTACCCCCACAAAAAAATCATGAATGACTAGACTTATTCTTGGATATAGAAGACTTCTTGGGTTTTGAGTTGTTTTATTTGGGTTTATGATCATTTTGAGATGGAGAAGGTGTGGATTTGGTTTTACTGTTTGGTTTTCCCTTGCCATTAGGATTAGATGCAACTAATGCCTTTTGAGAGGTGGAAGACTCAAGGTGAGATAATTTGGATTCTTCCCTAGTAATTCTTTCACAAAATGTTTCTAAGTTAGGCATTTTGAAGGTTTCACCTAAGACATCCATGTTAGAGAAAAATGTAGAAGAAAAAAATTGGAATGGTCCTCTCAACTTGGATAGAATCAAGTAAACACACTCTTCATCTTTCTTATCTCTTCCACTCCCCTTCAAATGTATCAACAAATTATTGAACTTGGTAAGATAGTTTGTAATTGTTGGAAAATATTCAGGATTAAGACAGTTGATATCAATTTCAAGTTACATGGCTCTCATATGATCCACCTTACCAAATAAATCCTCCAATTTCTCCCATATTTTGAAAGGAGAGTCACACTTTTCCAATTGAAATAAAAGACTATCACTGACATAAGTTCCTATCAAACCCATACACTCATCAAAATTTCATTGGTACTAAAATTTCTCATATTCTCTAGTGAACACTGGTTGTTCTTTAGAAGTTAAAGTCCATAATCCTTTCCGCTTAATTATTGTTTCCATTCTTGGTTTCCATGTGTGGTAATTATTTGTTGTTAATGGCTCAACATGATCTAATGTAGAAGTAGATTCCATCCTAAAAAAAAATCACCAAAAGAAATGGAAGAACCAAGCAATACAACAAGAGCCCCAAGCAATGCAACAAGAGCCCCCCCAGATTTTGGCACTTTATAATGAGTGCATGTTACAATATGGCATTTTATAATTATAGTATAATTCTCAAAATAAATATTTCCAATGGAAATAGCATGGAAAAACAAGCACTTTTGCAAAAAATGGCACTCAAAACCGAGTTACCGATCAAAATTTACAAGCTTTTCAATATTATGCTCTACTATTTATTTTAGTTGCCACTAAAATAGAATAAAATACTCTTGCCTTCACCACACAAATAAAATGAAAGGGGGCTGGAGTTAAGCACCTACTAGTAGGAATCACAAGCTTTAAGCCCTCATATGACCATACCATATGACCAGGGGCTAAGAATTTCAATGGGTTGGATGTCAAAATGGAATGAAAAATCTTAAAAGTTTAGCCTCTTTTTTTCTCAAGGATTCTATACTCTAATTTTCAAAGGTTTTTCAATCGCTAGAGTTTTGCAAATCTGAAAAGGAAAGAAAAATGATTGAAAATTTATTCTAGGTTTATAAAATTAATCATACCATAAATGGAGGAAATTAAATACTTAAAAGGAATGCGTTTTCAAGAGGAAGAGACTCATGAACTCTCATGTAAATCCGAGGCATGCTTTTGTCCTTATGAGAATAAGTTTTTTTCAAGAATGGGGTTTTCTAGAAATTTAAGACGCATAACAATACAAAAATGGATATTTTGGGGGAAGAATAAATAATTTCAAATTTTCAAAATTATTTAGTGTTGAATATAAATATATTTCTCTCCTCGCACAAGGGTTTGACCTTTAACCCATCTAGTGCTAAACCCAACTCTAAAATCTTTGTTGATCTCAAACCTCTCCATTGTGATCTCTTCCCAAACAATTCTTAGAAGTAACAAAACAAATTAGATCAAATCAAAGAATACTTGAATAAACTAATCAAATAATATTTATATAAACTAATAATCTTAATAAAGATAAGATGGATGAACTCTCTAAACTAAACAATGTGATAGTTGAAGATTCTAAAAGTCTAGTTTCGTATGGTAGAACAAGTTCTTGGAAATGGAGAATTCCTTAGGAATCTAGATGAACAACCTCGCCAACACAATAGTTCCAAAAGAATCAAAATATTGGTTTATGGTGAATAAATTTAGAATTCATGAGTTCAAGCTCAAAGTTTTTCTCCTTATTTCTTCTCTTCCTTCCTCAAGTACTAGTAAAAACTAGTTATGTTTTATTGTTGATTTTTTTAAGAAAATGAAATGTAAAATGCATTATTAGTGACTTAAATAATTAATTAATTATTCAATTAAGTAACAATTAGTTATCTCCAGGTAGCTTTTTCCCCTTTGATACCTATAAATGGCTTCTTTTTCATTTGTAAAGGAGTTGGATGCTAGCTACTTGATGTAAAGAGAAATAATTTTTGATTACATAAGAGGACCCTTCCTTCCTTTGTTCTCTACCTTTTCTCAAATCTCTCTAGTTATATTCTACATCATTTTCATATCATTGGATTATGAAACTTTATGTTCATATTTGTTTATCAAGAGTTATTAAACTTGGGGTGAATATATATCTTGGTTAAGGAAAATAATTTCTATTATATGTGAATGTGTGTATTCTAAAACTTTATCAGCATGCAAGAGTAAAATAAGATCTGGTTCCTCCTTATTTGAAAATACTATTTTTTCCTTCCTTTTTTCACTACTATCTTCAAACGAGTTAATGTTCTAACTTATTTTCTCTTTTTCAACCCTATATGATTACACAATAACTATGATAGATTTATAAACCCAATATTTAACGTGGTTCACCCAATTTGGGCTACATCCACTAGAAACAATCTAACATTATCCTTTATTCATTCTTGAGGAATAAAATACAATTCTCTCCTTTTTCATACTCCAAAGAGTAAATCCATGCACATATATATAACTTGTGCACTTCTTTTAAAAGCTTTCTTCAACAAAAAAACATAAATATAACATGCTTATAAATAAGACATGCATATAAATAAGATAAACATAAAAATAACAAATATCATCTATATAATGTAAAAAGCGCTATTTACAATGATCAATACAACAATGCAACCAAATCATAATGGTGAGGTGTCCTTCGTAAAGATGGTAGAAAAGATAACTATCACAATGAATTTTCAGCGTACCATCACCTTTAAGTTCCCTAATCCTCTCATAAAGCCACACACTTTCTAGGTGGGTAAGAAGGCTGATAAGAAGTGGTTTAGAAGTGATTTTATCATTATTGGTAAGCTGCAGAGAAATAAAGGTAAATACAAAGGTAAAATGGGAGGTGTGCCATGGTAGAACCAACATGCAACCCATAATGGAAGGAAAATGATGAGCTTTGGGGATATCTACAGATTGGAGGAGTTGCTAATCTGATCGAGCGAATAAATGGGTATGACCAACACATTTCCTTGCAGTTTGCTAAGGGATGGAAGGACAAGACTGTGGCATATGAGGGCATCTCGTTCATCATTACGCTTAAGAGTAAGAGATGATCATTCAGTCACATGGCTAGATATGGAGGGGAATCATTTCTTCAGTAGAAGGATTGATAAAGCTGTGGAAACCAAGAAGTTTCTTGAGGAAGGTGAAGAACTCAAATTTTTCACTGTTGGAGTTAAAGTGGCTTCAATTCTAACCCCTTTTGATGAAATTTCTAGAATGATGGTGAGATATGTCACATTGGAAGGTAGATACATCATTGTTCCTTTGAAGCACCTTGTTTTTCTCAATCATTTCAGGAGAAATTTCAAATTTTTCTTTCCTCATTTCATTTTAAACTCCTAGAACATTCCATCTTATAGGTGTAGAAGCACTCAAGGCCTCTTCCCATGCATCGGGGATCATATTTCTACTTCATCAACATTTCCTCCTCCAAACCCTCATGTCTCTCGTAACCCTAGTCCTAGCCCTACCCCTCTCCCTCAAGCTTCTATGCCTATTCCTTCTAACCCAATGGGACAGAGGAAATTCTGGTGAAAGAACCCCTTTTAATCACCTAATCCCCCTTCCCCACCAAAGAGGATTCTTCGTAGCAGACAAAATAAAGAGCTTGAAGTTGTTCAAGACTTGTTGTCTTTGAGGGAGTCAAAGAAAGGAGATTTGGAAAAGAGAATTGAAAATATGGAGAAGGAAATTAGAGATTTGAAGGGTGAGGTGAGATAGTTGTCTAAGAAGGAGGGGAAAAGGAAATTGGATGAGATACCTATCCTAGAAGACAATCATATTTCTGATATTTACAAAAAGCTTCATTCCTTAGATACTAGGCTTCATGGAGTAAGATACATTCAAGATGATACTCTTTCAGCCTTAAAAGCAGTAATAAATTTTCTAGAAGCACAAGTTAAGAATGTTTGTATGTTGAGAAACATTTTTGAGGATATTTGGAGGGATGGGAAAGTTCGAGATAAATTTTTAATCCACGTGGACAAGACTGGTCCTTCATAGGTTACAACATTTGTGTTATTCACTTCCCTCTAGGAGATGAAGAAGACAATTAAAAAGACCTTTAAGTGAAGTGGATATCATTGTCTTAATTTTTGGTATCTGGTCTTGATGTTTAGATGTTTTTTTATCATTGTTATTTTGTTTTTATACTTTGTTTGTTGTTGATTGTGGTACTTTTCTTGGTAGATTATTTTTCTGCTATTGGGATCTATTGTAAAATCTTGATTTTGATCACTTTTGATCTGATACTATTGTAATATCTCGACTTCTGAGCCTTTTTGTACAAGGGTATAGTCCCTTTCAAAAAAATATTTACCAATAATAAAAACAAATATCATCTATTAATAAGACAATGTTATTTTTATCCATGGCCACGCATTCCTCCCAAAAATAGGAAAATACAAACTTCTACTTTAACTTGCATTCAGCTCCACAAATTCAACAATCTCCCGATTGGAGATTGACTATTTTAACTCACTATTACAGCTCATCCTTGGACTCTTATCTGAATTGTTTTATTATTCAAGATCAATCTTGAAGACCTAACGAATCCAAACAACCTTGAAGACTTCTCTTTTGTCACCGCCTTTGTCAACATATCGGGAGGGTTATGAATTGTATGGATATTCTCTAACTTCAACTTTCCATCCTCCAAAACTGATCTAATAAAGTGATACCCAAGTTATATATGTTTGGTTCTCAAATGGAATTTTGAGTTCTTTACAATATGAATTGCACTATGGATATCACCAATAACTTGTAATCCTACCGCTTATTTCCCAACTCTTCCATGAACTTTTGAATCCATATCATCTCCTTACTTGCTTCGTAGCAGTAAGCATACTCGCCTATGTAGTAGACATGGAAACGATCCTCTACCATATAGAAATCCAACTAATCTGTCGTGCCACTAATAGTGAATACATAACCTACGGTGCTCCTCCTTCCATCTAAATATCCGTCCATGTATGCATCAACATATCTATGTAAGGAAATATCTAACCCTCCATAACACAATTGTCTCTACTCTGGTACCTCACAAGTATATGATAATCAGTGCTCCTTTCCTAGATTACTCATGTATCTACTAACAACCGCCACTACATGGGAAATTTCTAGTCTAGTGCATACCATAGCATACATAAAACTCCCAAGTGTTGAATCATATGGAACTCGGACATATATTCAATCTCTTCATGTTTTTAGGAAACTTCTTCTTACTTAACTTGAAGTTCCCCTACCAATGGTGTACTCATTGGTTTTACATCCCGCATCCTAAACCCGTTCAACACCTTGTTCACATAATCTTCTTGATACAAAGTCAATATTCTACTCTTTTGGTCTCTATCGATTCTCATGCCAAGAAATTTATTTACTACACCTAAATACTTCATGGAAAATGTATTGACTAATTATCTCTATAGCTCATTTATGTCCTACATGTTTGACCATACCATAAACATGTCATCTACATACGACAACGAGATAATGTAGGTGTCATTATCTAGTCTCTTAAATTAAACACACGGTGATCAAAATGACATCTAGAGTAACCTTGTTCTATGATGAACCTATCAAATCTCAAATACCACTGTCTTGGAGCTTGCTTAAGGCCATACAAGCTCTTCTTAAATATGCACACTATTTTCTCCTTCCCCTTGACTTCATATCCCTATGGATGTTGCATAAAGATTTCTTCCTCTAAATCACCATGAAGAAAAGCAGCCTTTACATCTAAGCTGTTCAAAATTCAAATCTACCACAACTACCAAACTTAAAAAAGTTCTAATGGAAGTCATTTTAACAATAGGAGAGAAAATTTCATCAAATTATATACCTTTTTCCTATGCAAATCCCTTCACAAAAAGAATTTCCGTATACCTCTATTTTCCACCTTCTTCTTCATTCAACTTCGTAAACCCATTTGTTCTGCAATTCTCTCCGTCTCCGTAGGAAAAACAACCAAATACCAAGTTTTTTTGTGTTCCAAGGATTCCATATCCTCACCCATTCCTTGCTCCCACTTTTTTGTGTTTCTACCGCTTTACATCTTCAATTTTTTTGTTTCTCCACCATCCATCAATAAACAATAGTAAATTTGATACGAAGATAATCTTGCAGGGGGTCTATTTACCCTAGTAGAATGTCTCACAAATTTTTTTTGGAGTTTGAGGATCTTACTAATCTTGCTTATTCGATCTACGAGCGTTTACGCCGAATGTGCCAAGATCGATGCCAACTCTATGTATTTTCTATACTTGTTGATTTTCCATCCTTTTGAGAACTTCTCTATCTTTTATCTCATCAAGTGTTACATACTCATACTTTTCCAACTTCTTGTCCTATATTTGTTCCATGTACATAATCCTTTCATTGAAAATAACATCCCTATTCCTTATGAATTTCTTCTCATCCAAACTCCAAAACTGAAATCCAAAATCATTAGTGCCATACCAAATGAAAGTACATTTATTTGACTTAGCTTATATCTTGGTCATATTATCTTTATCAATGTGAGAAAAAGTTTCACAACCAAAACATTTCAGAAAAAAATAGTTTACTTTCTTACAGTCCAAGCTTCCTCTCGACACTCCATATTCCAAAGCATTTGAAGGTCCTTTGTTTATCAAGTGAAGAGTAGTATCTATAACATCCACCAAAAATGTAAGGGAAATCCAACATGTAATCTCATACTCCTTGAATGCTCTATGATAGTCATGTTCATCCTTTCTAACACACCATTCTCGTTGTAGTATTCTTGGAGTTATATCCACCATACGGATTCCATTCTATGAATAATAGTTATTAAATTCATTTATGTAGTACTCTCCACCATTATTTGATCTAAGACACTTCAACTTTAAAACTATTTCATTCTCAACCAAATATTTCCACTTCTTGAAAGTATCAAATACATCAGATTTGTTCTTTATATAGTAAACCCAAACCTTCCTAGTAGCATCATAAATAAAAGTAACATAATATTGTGAACCACTAAGAGAAGATACCTAAGATGACACCCACACATCTTTATGAAAAAGATTTAATTTTTCTCCTTCTTGGTTGATCCAACCTTGAGAAATATCACACGCTTTTATTTCCCATACGCATACAATGCTCACAAAATTTCAGGTCTATGTTTTTAGAATATAACAACTTTCCTTGTGATTGTAAAATATTCATCCCTTTCTCACTCATATGGCCACATCTGTGATGTCATAGATTTGTGTCTATGCATGTATTAACTTAAATAGAAGAGAGATAAGTATTATCCATGGATAAATACAAATTACCTACTTTCTTGTCTCTTGCATTCACAAGAGAATCCTTGGTAAGTTTCAAGAATTTTGTATAAGTGTAACCATACAAACCTCATCTCCTAATTTCCCTCCAGAAATTAGATTCCTCCTGAGGCTAGGAACATGCCTGGAATTCTTCAACACCCAAGTGTTACCATTCTACAATTTAAATTGAACACTACCTTTTCCAACAATGTTACATGGCTCATCATCACCAAGATATACATTCCCAAAATTCCCTTGAACATAATCTTGAAAATATTGTATATGAGGAGTTGTATGAAATGAATCACCAAAATTTAAAACCCAAGATTCTAATTTACTATCAAAACAAATAACAAGAGCATCTTGTAACACAACACCTGCTACATTTTGTTCTTTGTTCCCTTCTTGTTCATCTTTCCCTAATTTTAAAGACCAACAATATTTCTTTGCATGTACCGATTTTCCACAATTCCATCATACTATCATTCTTCTCGGATTTATATCTTCCCTTCTTAGACCTTCCATGATGTCTAGGAATATTTTATTTTTCCTTTTATCGTCCCCCTGTTCCCTATACTCAAAGCATTAAAAGATAGCTCACATGTGTTTTTTCTTCTCATCTCTTCACTAAGAACCACACCAATAACGTCATCAAACTTTAAATTGTTTGAACTAGAAACAAAATTACTCACATCCATAACCAAAGTATTCCAACTTTCAGAAATGAACAAAAAATAAAAATATCCCTAATTTCATCATCATAATTTACTCCTACAGAGCTTAATTAATTAGTAACCATTTTAAATTCATTTAAATGATCATTTACCTGTCTCACCTTCTAACATCTTCATATTAAACAAATGTTTCATGAGAAATATCTTGTTGGAGGATGGTGGTTTTCATACAATTTACCCAATGTTGTCATCAATTTGACCATTGTATTTTCCTTAGAAATATTGAAAGATACCATTGCTTCTAGACATAATAGTATGATTCCCAATGCATTGTGATCAAGAACATCCTATTCTTCATATGTCATAGTTAACGACTTCATATCTCTCCCTTTCATGGTAGATAAATATCCTTCTTATATAGGTAGTCATCCACTTGCGTATTCCACACGGTGAAAGTTCGGACATTAAAAGTATCAACCCCGAACTTTTTATCTTCTTCCATTGCCTTCACTCAAACAAGAAACCCTCATGTGAGCTTTTTCTGCAAAAAAATCTTGCTCGATACCCTGTTATTAGGATCAAAGTATAGATGAGAAATAAAAGAGGAATTAAAAAAAGAAATAAAAAAGCATGCAATCACAAGATAAACCTATGATTTAATTTGGTCCACCTAATTTGGGATAAATCCACTAGAAACAAGCCAACCTTCTCCTTTATTCAGTCCTTATGAATACAATACAATTCTCTCTTTTTAATACTCTAAAGAGTAAATCCATGCACATATATATAAATTGTGCACCTATTTTTAAAATATTTCTTCAACCACAAGAAACCTAAATATAACATGCTTATAAATATGAAATGCATATAAATAAGTCAAACATAAAAATAACAACTCCGTCTATTAATAAGGCAATGTTATTTTTATCCATGGCCATGCACTCCTCCGAAAAATAGGAAAAAACAAATTGTCACTTTAACTTGCATTCGTGCTCCACAACTTCAACATCTCGTATCTATTTTAAAATACATTTATGCTAAATTTTAGCCACTTTTACATGGGTTGCGCAAGAGTTTTCTTGCATTTATTTCCTCTACAAAACCCATGCGCACAACCCTAAGTTATATTCACTAAATAGTTTAGTGCATAAAGATTACATCTAAAACATAATATTTGTAAGAGACCAAATATTTTTGAATGATGCATCCACTGTTAATAAAGGGGGATATTTTTCCCATGACCATTTTATTAATCTTGTTCCCACAACATCCTAAGCTCTTACTATAAATGGTAATCTTTTCCCACTCTTTCAGCCTTCCACTGTTCATCTCTAACTCGATCGTATCTCCCCACAATATTATTGACCATCCTAAAACTATCAATATTTATAAGACTCCTTGTTGAAGAATCTACAAAATATAATATATGCAATCTATCTTCCTCACTAATGCATCTCAACCTCAACTCAAATATTGTCTCTTCTCAATAATTGCCAAATCCCAAGAAACGTCATATGATACAAAAACAACTTAGCTAAAATTTCAAATGTTCTTGCAGACTCTGAGCTTCAAGACTTATTCATTTAGAGTCTATTACCACCTCTCAAGGAGATCGTTCTCTTTGAGGCATATTCTGATTCGATTAACTATTTCATACTCTTAAGCTTCACGAAACCAATCTCTAATCCATAAGAAATCTTAAATATCAAGAACAAGTACCATCTTCTACACGTTTTCAAAGTAAGTCATCATTTAAACCATCAACCACCAAAATAATTGATAAAAAAATTATTGTTAATGCAAGATCAACCACCAAAGAGCTTCAATCACAACCACTCTGATGTACATACACGAAGTTAACTATCCTTCCACATATTTTTCTCCCAAATCTTATCGAAATTAATCTCATCAAACTTCCTCCTCTGCTCTAATTAGATCCATCTCGTCCAAAAGGTTACAATTATGATGAAAATTTCCATTGTGATTATCATCAATGCATTGGGAATTCTCTGATTATTGTTTAAAACTTCAAAATATCATCCAAGATTTGATTGACATTAACAAAATTGAGCTTGCAGAGCCTATGACTTGCACATTTCAATGACAATCATAAGCTCAAGATCTTTAACAATCCACTTCCAAAACATGACAAGAAACTGTCTCGACTCGCGCTAATCATACATATTGTGCAGTTCCTCCTCCTACATTAGGGGCTCTTGATTTATTAGTTTCTAATACAAATATCTCTCCTCCGATCATTCCTTTCTTTGACCACGATTATCATGCAATTTTTTCTTCTAATCACTTACACATTAGTGCCTCTATTAGATCTATCTCTATTAATAACACCTAGAGTGATATTTCATGGCCCATTAGCACAACTTTTATTCCACATATTACTATTATCAGCTATTCACTTTCACAAATTTCATACCCGATGAACAATTCCTATGGTGTTATCAAGATACATGTTATAGTCGGTTCTCTTATGATGTTAGTGACCTTCCTTATGGGATAAGTAGTCGATGGGTGTGACATGCTCTTAGGCCTCAATTGGATTCGCAGGTCTAAGTCTATCATCTCCATGAATCATTTGTGTCTAAAATTAATTCACAACAATCAAGTCATTTCTATCAATGGTATGCCTCCATCTATTCCATGGTCGTAATCTCCTCTCACATCACCTAGGCCATCTAGTGTGTCACAAATTATAACATATCAAGAATAATCTACCTCTATCTCACCTACTCGCACATGACCCGCACGATCTCATCTCTCTTCTAGTCTGGTACATCCATCTAGGCCCATTTTTAGGAAAGCTCTTTCATCTAGATGCACTTCACCACCTCATTTTATTCCTCATTTTTGCCTATTACCACCACATTCTCTCGCTTCACCTAGTTCTCCATCACCTCCACATTTTGTTACACCGAGGTTCCCACTGTCCTCTCATCATCACATGAATATAGGCTTCACTCACCGCGTAACATCTATCTTGTATACCACCGATCCTAGAGCAAAATCATATAACTTTGTCTCCACTAACATCAAGTGGAGGGTCTTTATCTTTCACTTTTATCATGTAGTGCACTCACCATCGCGCACTTAGGGGCCATCATGTTTATTATCCCCCTAGCACCAACATGAGTCTTATACTCTCATCACATCACACCTAGATATTTACACATAAGATATACACCAACATTGCCATTTTCCTATGATGCACTCTTGTGTTATGGTTCACACTTGACTGTTGAGGGCATCTTATACACATGAACCTCACACAATGCACCGTCAACAATATACATCACATCTTCACACATCATACACTTTTATACATATACAATCTTCCATCTATTATGCATCATCCACATTATGTGCTTTATACACCCATACATCATACACATTCTACACACTACATTATTCTACACTTTACAGTATCCACATCTTTGACATCACGTGTGATTTTACACTTCCACACTTATATAATCTACACATCACACTCTACATTACACATTTCACACTTTACACAACACACACCTATGGAATATAATACACATATTACACATTGTTACTTCCACGCGTTGCACTCACTACCCGATAATGCACTCTATAACCAAATTCTATACTTGATTGCTGAGGGTATACATATCAAATGGACCTCATCAAACTCACATGTTCAATCCTTCGATCATCTTATCATGTGAAATTACTAGCTAGTGCCTTCTTCACACATTTTGTGATATATGCTTTGTGTTACATCATCACATTTTCTACCATCCTCTTTACACATTTCGTGATATATGCCTTATGCTACATCATGATGTTGTATATCATCCTCTTCATACATTTCATGATATATGCTTTGTGCTACATCTTCATATTTTCTACCATCCTCTTCATACATTTTTCGATATATGATTTGTGATACATCATCACACTTTCTATCATTTCCATCCATACATTTTGTGATATATGCCTTGTTTTGCATTATCATGCTTGTTAGCATCTTCCTCATGCATCTAGTGATATAAAATTTAGGCTAAATCATCACACATCCTAGCACCTCATTCTACCAAATCATCAATTTTACTTTGTCCCATTCAATCCTATACATTACATGATAATTTACAATCACCATATTTCTTTTGTACACATTTCAAACCATTTCCCAACTATGCACTCTCATTTACGATTCATTCTTGACTATTGAGGGGGCATAAATAAATGAACCTCACTACATACATTTTCATCCACTCGGAGGTTGTGTTGCTCCTATCATTCACACTACATTCCATTTTGCCTCATCCATAGCATACATATTTTGGTTGTATTTACTCTTGTTTACTTATCCTTTTACATGTACACTTTATTACACATGCTAGATAGATATATTGTATGTCATTATTTTTATCATGCACACATGTACGTTCACTTTCTTTCTAGTTGTGATCACAAATTTTACAGATCCACTACATGCAACATGGATGCTTGGCGCAGTACCTATTACCAATCCCACAACAGCTCCTAAGGGCATCCACTTTCATACATTATAGGTGTTATTGTTTCATTTTGTTTCATAGCACACTATTTTATCAGATTATACATGCTTTAACATACTTTTTATCTTTCTAATGTGCTAATAGGTGCTTCATGTGTAGCATTTTTTTGCAAGACTATTTTCTTCCATGGTTGTTTGATACACTATTTTCCTTTTCTTGTCATTATTTGTGGGATTTTCCCTATGTCTTGCTTGTTCTCTAATTTCTTGTGGCCACTACGGCCTTTATTGTCTTGTGATATTATGAGTGATGTCCATTTTTGCAACCCACTTTTCATGGTCTACATTGTCTTCTTGCATGTTTACTTGTGACTTAGCCTACACATTGTCCCGCTTAGCTTACATTTCATCTTATACATGAGTGTTTGTATTTTCTTATACTAACACTTATTTTTCATAGCCACTTGTTTACATGTGCTTTGGTTTCTACCAAGCTTATCCCCTTCCCCCTACAAGGCATATTTTCAGCTCAGTGGTCGGTCCTCTTTTGGGCCGCATACTCCTTCTTTGATGTCATATGCACCCCAAATGATAGGGCATCATACAATTGAATCAATCACCCTACACAACATTATACACAAAATAGTATTAGTACAAAATAGTTTTCAGTTTTGTATGTGGCTCAAAATTAGACTTAGGTCCTTAGTGTAATGATCTTTCCTAGATGCTTGAAACCTTTAGGGGCAATGCAATGGCCTTTCCTAGATGCCTAAAGACTAGGGGGTGATTAAAAATTGATGATGGTGGTGGTTTAATGCAATCCACAGTAACTCCATACAAAACAAATTTTAAAAGGAAGATAGTCCTTGGCACATGCATTTATACACACCATCTGCAGTAGTTTTCACACAAGAGGAAGTAGTTAAAGGATTGGAGGATGACACTAGACTATTCTCCATATGATTCTTCCATTTCATTGGTTTGATATCACCTGAAAAAATCGTGTATAGACATCATAGACAAGATCCTTTCTACACTCTTTTCCTCATCACGAAATTAGGTGCACATGTTCCTTTTTCACATTTTTCATTTTACATACTCCTTTACATGATTTTTACACATATACATGCATATTTTACTACATTTCGATTCTATTTTGTAGGTCCATCCGTATGGGAAGTGGTAGTCAATCAAAGCATCCACATCACATACATCAAAATAAAATTGACACTAGGTACATCACAACATCTACACATGTGTTTCTACCCTAGGTTCATTTTCATCATCACGTTTTTACACTTTCTCCTTCTTAGCATATATGCTTCACATTTTTATCACTTAACGCTTTATCTAGTCACTCTAAGCACACCTTCTACATCAATCTACATGGTTATTAGGTACACATCTCTATCTAATTTATGTTACTGAGCTTTCTGCTCACCAACATAAAGTGGTGGTAAATGTAGACACAAAATCACACACTTTGGGTAATTATCTAGTTCTGATTACATACTACTATTCATATGATTACTAAGCAAGAATGATACTAATTAACCCATGTATTTGGCCACCTTGATTTACTTTCTATTGCTTCTTTTGGTCTTACACCCTTACTTTCTCAGTCTTCCTTTTTTAGTCTTTGACATTTGTCATCCTGGACATTATCACCTAGTCGAATGCCAACATCGTGAACCCTCGCCTCCTCTAGGTGCCCATGTCCTCTTTATAATTTTCTCACACATTTTGGGTCCTTTCTAGCCATTTTAGCATCTTATCTTTTTAGTAGTAAAACTTTTCAGGGTTAATTATGAAATTCAAGCAATAAAATCATATAAATATAAAGTTATGTGATCATAATGAAGAACTAAGCACTAAACATTAGCTATCACCACCTAAGGTTTCATCCATCAAGGAATATAAGAGCTCATCATTGCATCCATCTATCTCCATCACAAGGACAAAGGGTTTGTTTTGTGCATCACACTTCATAAGAGGGAAGTTGATTCTATTCCATTCACACATTTATTACATTCTATATATAGCTATTTCCTTGTTATCCACATGTGACGGCACAAGAGAAACCTAGGGCATGATTCTGCACACACACATACCTACATTAGGTCTGAGATGTAGTGTAACACTCAGTCATAATTTCACCATTGTGACATATGAGGACATTCGAACCCTCAATTTTACATTTTTATTTTTTAGGATTTGATGTTTATTTGAGGGTTTTGTAGGTTTCTACTTTATTGCCCATGCAGGTTTACAGCGACCCCAGAGATCTTGGTGTGACCTCAGAGAGATCAAAGGTGAATAAATGTAAACACCTTATGACACCTGAAGGAGGTTTTTCGAGAAGTTTTGCGAGAACCAGGAGCCCCAATGGACTATACCTTCAAATCTACATTTTCTAGGGCTGCAGTGTGACGCTTCTTCCTTTGTGTTCATCCTATTAGAGCTTTGATTGAGTTCATAATTTACTTTGAATCAGCTAAGGAATTTTACCCTCTCTTTTTAATTAGGGTTTCAAAGTGTACTTTGTATTTTGGCTTGCTTTGGTATATTTTTGTATTTCATTGCTTCATTTATTTACTTCTACTATAACATCAGATTAGGCACAATATTTCATATTTTGCATACTCACTTAGGAAAATTTTTAGAGTGAATGAAGGTGTCATCAAGGGGATAGTTTAATCATTCTTCCATATTTACCTTCATCAAAATATACCTTAAGGGAGATATCGGTGTGTATATAATTTCTATGTACATTGATATATGATTTTAAAATCCACTTGTAATATAATTTGTAATTTTATACATTGGTGCACACTCATTCACATCTATTAATAAAGAAGAGTATCATCAATTTATTGACTTGATTGAATTTTTATATTAATAGTCATTTCTAAGATTTTGTTTTAAAAAAACTACTCTCCAATCCCTAACCCTATCCTCTTATCTTTTCTTAATAAAAACATAGAACTATTGTGTGATACATCATTATGGAAGAGATGTAGAACAATGATGAAAGCTTAACAATATTTTATTAATCAACCAAATCATTCTTACAATGGAGTGCTACAATTCTTATAGGAATTGTATAGCTGAATACATACACGGAAATATGTTGCACAGGTGCAACAATAAACTAATTCACATAAGCTTCCAAAAAGACATCCGAGAAGCATAACCAAATTAAATACAAACAAACAATAGTATTGTTAAAACAATACAACAACTCCCATGCGAGAATAAAACAAAATAGATGGTTATATAAATATAACCATATTACAATTAATAATAAATACCCAATTATTATAGTTAAAGAAAAATTAACTATAGAGAAATATATATTTCCTAACATTCCCCCCTTAATTTTGCATTTCCTCAAGGGATGAGGAGAGGAACTCTCTGAACAACTCAAACTTTGTCATGTGCAAGTGACTTCGTGAAGATATCTTCTCTTTGTTCAGCTATTGGACAAAACTGAAGTTATATATTGTGCTTCAAGACATGCTCACATATGAAATGTACTGTATACCTCAATGTGTTTTGTTATTTCATGAAAAAATGGATTACGAACAAGTTTGAGAACACCTTCATTGTCAACATACATGGTGGTCGGTTTGTCCTGTGGTATTCCAAGTCCTTCTAGTATGTGACGTAGCCAAATCACTTCACATATAGCTTCTCCTATGAACGATACTCGACTTATATGGAAGAATGAGAAACAAAGTGTTGTTTCTTTCTTCCCCATGATATTGGTCCAGATCCCATAAAGAATACAAATCCTGGAAGTGGATTTTCTATCATCAATATTGTTTGCATGATCTGAATATGAATATCCTAACAAGAAGAAGTTGTGTTCTTCTTGTATTCTAGACCAAGATCCACTGATCCTTTGAGATATCTCAAGATGCACCTTGCCACTTTCCAATGACAAATTTGGGTTCCTACATGAACCTGGATAGATAGCTCACTGCAAAGTTGATATCTAGTCTAGTGTAGGTTAGGTAAATGAGACTCCCAATCAATTGCCGATAGAGAGTGGCATTTACCTCAGGAGATGGATCTGAACGAGATAACTGCAATCTATTCTCCATAGGTGTAGCAATGTGTGTAATCCATCATCCTAAATTTCTCAAGTGTTGTCTTGGTATATTTCATTGAGAAACAAAGATGTGATTCTCTTTTTGCCATACTTCCAATCCAAGACAATAGTGCATTAGCTCGAGATCTATCATGTCGAATGATCGATTAAGATATTTCTTCATTGCATCGATCATCCTCATTGAACTACCAGTGATGACTAGATCATCGACATAGACAATGACAATAATCACAATCTCCCCCTTTTTTGAGGTAAATATTGGGATCATATGGATTTATAACAAATCCATGTTGTATGAGATGCTCATCAATTTTGATGTACCATGCCGGGGTGCCTGTTTGAGGCCATACAGAGATTTCTAAGTCTACATACCTTTGCTTCTTAACTAGGTACTACATATCCCTCAGGTTGAGTCATATAGACTTCTTCTTGTAAATATCCATTTAAGAAGGCACTTTTTATGTCCATCTAATGGAATTTCCAACCAAACTATGCAGCTAGAGAAAAGATCATCCTGATCATTTTGATCTTAGTTGTGGGAGAAAATGTCTCCTCGTAGTCAATGCCTTCTTTTTTGCATACCCTTTACTACTAGTCTCGCTTTATACTTGTCCATTGTCCCATCTACTTTGTACTTCATTTTGAATATCCATATGCATCCAATGGGTTTCTTCCCTAGTGGAAGATCGACAAGATGCCAAGTGTTATTTTTCATTACTGACTGATATTCAAGAGTCCATGGCATCTTTCCAAGATTTTGACTGTAGGGATTCTGGATTGTAGAGGGCTCATCAGACTCAATAACTCTACTCATCAAAGAAAATTCACTTCTTCTCTTGCTTTACTGTGAGTCTGTGGTCCGGGGTGGATGTATCAGTGGAGCATCCATTCTTGCATCTCGTAACATGCTAGTACACCACTTGGGCATATGTTGAACTATTCCTATGGGTCGTGGTTCTATCAGATCATCACCATCATCCCCATCATCACTTTCATCATCTGTGGGAACATCAACTTCAGTTTTTACAACTGGTGAAGAATCTACATCAAGTGAGTCTTGGAGGAGGAGACTCTACTTCCTTCTTCTCAAAAAACTCAACATCTCTACTGGTGTAGACTTTTCTGGTCTTTGGATCCATCAATTTGTACCCAAGAGTCTCTTCATTATACCCAATGAAGATGAGTTTTGTGACTTCATGTCCAATTTATTTCTATTCTTCTTGGGTATGTGCATACTTTACTTGCTTTGCACTTGAATACTCTAAGGTGTGCAATAGATGGTTTCCACTTTGACCATGCTTCTTGTGGTGTTACTCCATCAAGAGCAACTATGGGCACTTTGTTCAACAAATACACACTGTTTTCTTTTTTTTCCCTAATGTCTTTGCAAGTCTAGAGTCATCGATCATGCATCGCACCATTTCCATGATAGTATGATTTCTTCTCTCAACAACACCATTTTGCTGTGGTGTGTGTGGAGGAGGCATTTGTTGATGAATCCCGTGAGCTTGTAGGTAGTCTTTGAACTCATTACTGGTGAATTCCCCCTCGATCTGAGTGGAGAGTTTGATGTGATGACCAATTTCGTTCTCAACAACTACTTTGAACTTCTTGAAGGTTTCAAAAGCTTCACTTTTCTTGTGAAGACAAAAAATCCACATTTTTCTTGAATAGTCATCAACACAAAGCATGAAGTACTGAAATCTAGAATGACTTGTTGCATCGACCACAAAGATCGGTATGAACCAGATCAAGCTTACCATGAGCTCGATATGTACTCTTCTGGAATGAAGCTCTATGTTGTTTTCCTACTAGTAGCAAGTGAGGACACTTGTCTATATCCTTCTAAAGAGATGGTAACCCATGTACCATATTACGCCGAATGAAGTGTCTCGAGATACTTGAAACTAACATGACCAAGTCTCCGATGCCACAACTATGAGGTAGAGTTCTTAGCCACAAGTTTTGATCATCTCTATGGACAAAATCAAGTTGGAACATGTGTCCCACATTGGAGGATTTTGCAACTATTTTTGAGCCTCGTGATTTGTCTCAAATTAAACATGTTTTCTTCCGGAATGACTATCAAAGTCAATTTTTAAGTTGTGATCTAGGAGTTGATTGACTAAAAGTAGATTTTTAGTCAACCTAGGGACATATAAGACATCTGATAGTCTCTATTGCATGAACCAAGGGGTAGAGAAATGTTCCCAATCCCTGAACTGTATATGAAGAATCATCACCCAACGAAACATGGTTTTTCAAAGGCGTGTCCCTCATTGAAGTAAACCAGTCTCTATGGCTGGTCATGTGTCGAGTGGCTCTTGAATCAACATACCAGACATCACTAGATGACATGTGGAGGTTCACTTGATCGAGAAGTGTACAAGAAGTCTTCATTATCTGAATGTTCTTCTTGCTCAACAATATTTCCTTGTTGATGGGGTCTTCTTTTCTAGTTCCCCTTTTTTCTTCCCTTGATTGTAGTTTGTATGTCCCTTGTGAGATTGTTGGTGTTGAGGTCCAGAGTTTACTTGATGAACCTTTCTTATATGTATTATACCAACAATCTTTCAACTCATGTCCTCTTTTACAGATTGGACATTACTTCTTCTATTGTTTTCCCCTTGATGTTGATATTGATTCTGATGTTGGGAATTTTGATAGGAATTAGGTTTTCCTTTTCCTTTTCCTTTCCATTTTTGATGTGAAGAAAGTGTCCTACTCCTCTTCATCATCCTTATTATGCATGGCTTCCTCTTGTTGTAGTAGGTTTACCAACTTGTCAAAACTAACTGTCATATCTGACAAGTTTAGTGTTGTTAAAAAATGTGGTAAGAAGAAGGGGAGTTCTCTCATAACAATGGGAATGAGAGCATCATCTGTGACCACTTCTCCTAGGGCTAGAAGTGAAGCCCTCAACTCTGCAACTCTTCTTAAGAAAGCTTTGATTTTCTCATTTTGCTTGAACTTCAAGTGTGTGTAATTGACTCTACAAATTTAGTATGACATTCTTATTTTTGGCCTCATACACCATGCTCAACTTATCCCACACTTCTTTGGTTGTTTTGGCATCTCGAATGTGGGGTTATACATCATCAGACACTCCAAACAAGATGATGAGTTTGGCCTTTTGATTTCTCTTATCAAATTTCATCGTTGTTGTGTTGTATAAGTTAGTTGATCTAGTAGAGTACCATTCACAATATGCCAGATCTCTTCAAACTCAAGTTATGTCTTGATTTTAGTCTTCCATGCAACATAGTTGTTTCCTCTGAGTAGTTGTGAATCTAGAAGAAAAAATTTGGGGGCATTGGTGCCCATTTTGCAGAAATCACTGATAGGGTTAGGCTCTTATCACTCTAGGTATAAGGTCTCCCAATCTATATACCATCATTTTGATATACCAAACCTTTCTATATATGCGCCCTTTCGATATACCCAAATGGTATGTGGAAGAATCTCTCCTTTCTATATACCTGGTGGTACGTGAAAGAGGCATTAACGTACGTGAAATAATTCAATACGTGGTACCAAGATAGTACTAAAAGGGGTCTGTGTGATTATTGACACCGGCTCAAAGAAATATCCTCATACGTGCGCATAACTTTTCTATATACTTGGATAATTTCTCATTCTGGATTTATGTCATGCAATCATTCACAGATGGATGGGATGGCTCATAGTGTGTGCACTGTGACCTTATTACTCCCGTCGATTTAAAGGGTCGATGCCCAGATGATGACATTGTTGCAGCTATATTAGGTGAATTAAGTGTAGTAGTAGTTGTGACAAATTTACCCATAAGCACTTCCCAGAGGCACTATATATACCGAACACTACGAATGAGATCTAGGATCTCGTGAGTGTTTTAGAACCAATTTTACTATTTTTTTATTACAACTCTCTACCATTTTGAAGCATTTACAATATTTTTGGTTGACTATGGCAACCTAAAATTAGTACAATATACTAAAGCATACAATTACATTCAAAAATTTGGAAAAAATTGAATGGCAGGAAAAAATTTTTTTTTTTCGGCCCTGGTGGCCTCGGAGCCCAAATGACCCTCTATGCAAAAAATTGCAAAAAAATGCTTAAAATGAATTTTTGGGTACCCTCCTTTAGCAAAAATGTTGCTTGGAATGAAAAAAATAGGCCTATTAGGAGAAAAAATTTTTTTTCCCCTAAAATAGGTTTTTCTCACTAAAAATTTTAGGGGATTTAGTTATGACTAAGTAGTTTAGAGAAGGTTTTTCCACTAAATTTCCCTCCAAGTTTGGTGGTTTCTCCAAATTTTACCACTAAATGTCAATTGGATTAAAAAATGAGTTGGGGTGGGGGTCGAACCCCAAACCTCACACACCTAAATCTTTCTTACTAACTACCTCACCACTTGTGCTTTATTGCTTAACAAAATCAAAGAAAAAATTGTATTTAAAAAATGAAATTCAACTCACCTTTTGAAAATGGTGATCTGGCTGTAGTGGAGCTCCATGTGGACTGCAAGCTTGGAGGAGGGTGAGTTAGGGCATTTTTCGTATGCTCAAAATGGGAAAACCTTTTTTTTCGCTTTTGCTATTTTCTTATTATTTTTTTTTTTATTCATTTTCCTTTTTTTTTTTGCATTTTTTGTTTTTTTTATTCATTTTTTTTGTGTGATTTTGTTATTTATTTGTTATTTGATTTATTTTTTTTCATTCATTTATGTTTTTTTTAGGCCACACGTTACTCGTGGAGGATGGCTTGGGCATGGAGAACGCAATTTTGAGTGAGCTTAGGACGTGGTTTGTATTCGGGATGAAGGGCACATTGAGCTTGTTTTTGACTTAGTCGGTGTAAGTCTTGCCCAGGATTGATGTTTCGTTTGTCAATGAACTAAGATCTAAACCATTGAACAATGATGATTCGTTAATGAATGAATTAGCTGAGCTCTATCACCTTGATCAATCGTTTTGAAGCAAGGGCTCGATCTCTGAAATCTCGATGGATAACTAGCTTTCTTTTGATCAACACGGTGACTTGACCAATGTTTAGCCAATGTAGCTCGATTCGATCCATGGAAGCAAATCCAACCAACTCAATTTTTGTATGAGATGCGTTAGGATGCAAATCAACTCGATCTGTTTAAAATTGAATGGTATAGGACCCTCAAAATAAATTCAAATCAATGCCCCGCTGAATTTTCCAACAACTGATGGGGATCTATAAACTCACTACAAATTGAAGTTTCTCCAAATTTGCAAATGATTGCTAAATGTAGTATTAATAAACTCAAAAAGCTCCTCTAATATTAGAGGTAAAACCCTTGATGGGGGGAATTTTTTTAAATAACATCCAGGAGCAAATTTTTCCTAGTGCAGGAGGCACCAGGAAAAAAAATTTGCCTTACAAACACCTAGAGAATGACAGGAGGTTGTGGAGATGTAGAACATTTTGGGAAGTTTCGAGAGGCAACACAAGCTCTCCTAGAGCAAGAATATCTCTCCAAAAACTTTTTCTTCTCTCCAACCTTTTCTACTTTGCAGTCCAGTCTAGATTCTCAGCTCGGTACCAAATGTAAAACAGGGACGGAAGCTTGACAATATTTTATTAATCAACCAAATCATTCTTACAATGGAGTGCTGCAATTCTTATAGGAATTGTACAACTGAATACATACATGGAAATATGTTGCACAGGTGCAACAATAAACTAATTCACATAAGCTAATTCACATAAGCTTCCAAAAAGACATCCTTATAGAAGCATAACCAAATTAAATACAAACAATTAATAATAAAACAATAGTATTGTTAAAACAATACAACTAACTCTTACTTTGGTGATTAAATATATATATTTTTAATAAAATTGTAGAATAAAATGTATTAAAATAGATGGTTATATAAATATAATACATGAAAATGTTTCAAGAGAAGAATATCATTTTCATTAACTTGCATACATATTTTGATTCAATATTGTACATAGAAAAACACATTCAATTGTCACAACTATTTGTATAGTCAAAAATATATTTTTCTTAGTTGGAAAAGTTTGTGTAACTTTAGATGGGCCGTGCAAGTCAGTTTTCTTGCTGGTCATTTTTTTTTTTTTGGAGGGAATATTTCGGTCTAGTTTCATAGATGAATCATATATAGACTATTTCTATCCTCTTATATTTTATTTTACACCAATATAAACTAATAAACATGTTAGAAAAATATGTGCGCTATCTTCTAGTTGATCTCTATATTTAGCATGTGCACTAATTAATCTAATTGTAAAATATTTTAATGTATGTTTAGATTTGTATGTGAAATGTTAATTTAATAATCTAAATTTCCATCTTTTCTAGATATCAATCCTATTTATTAGAGTATTATGTATTTATAACCTTCACCTAATTTTTAGTGTAAATCAACTTGAATATGATCTATAATCTAAATTTTTGTTGTTTTCATTTTAATCCATCTTAATTCTTCATACAATAATATCCTAATTAGATTAAACCTAATTTAAGTTATACATTTTGGTGAACCTAACATTTTTAATGTACATATAAGACACAATTTCCTTTTATCCCTTAGGGTATAAAATTTAAATCCTTCCTTAAGGTTTTTCCAAAATCGTAATTCCCTTTTGAGAATAATCAAATTATATCTTCATATGCCACATAGAAGAAAGATAAATGCACAACTCCAACACATCATTGTACCATGTTAGGTTGTACTTCAATTGATCACATCAATATTCCCCTAATTCCTCGATGTTATAATAAAATGCCCCATATATCTTAGGATCCTTTTTAATTAAGGTTACTCTTAGCACAATTCATAGTAATACTATTTATGTTCATGTTGAGCTTACACATATTAGTGAAGGTGACCAATCTGAACCTAATCCTAGTAAAACTTATATAATGAAAAAATCATACCTATGGTTGAAATGGAGGTATTCAGATGAACACTTAAGGAAAGACCACACTATATTGATCATATCCATTCCATGTAACAAGCTTCCCCAAAATAGAAAATGCATCCCTCTAGTGCTATACATCCATCATCTACAGGATATCCTTCCCCATAGGTGGTAATAATAAATCATTCCAACCACTTCACATAAACCTAATGTTCCAACTATGGGGAATAATAAATGGCTTCTCAAGCTACCACATATACATGTCATTTGTCTTCTACAAAAGGATCTACCCCATCATATATGGATAATATTCCTCTTTATTTTCTTAAAGAAATACAATCCAAGAAAGCTCAAATAGATTTATTAACACAAATCTGATTGTAGATCACTATAAGATTCATTAGATTACTTAATAACCATTTTCCTAATGAATTTATAAAGTATCCTCTACGCCTTGGATTTACTTTATCAAGCTTTCCTTATATTATGGAAAAAGTTTGACAACACCATCATGCCTTCATGGCCTCCTCTATGAATTATATGTATGATGATACATTATTGACCAAGATAGTTCAATGTAAACTTAAGGAATAAACCCGTTATTATTATTACACACTTCCTCCAAGATCCATATGAACATCCCTAGCCCTCAAAGTGATAGTTTCCGTACATACTTTTGAATCAATATTGGGAAACAATTTTCTTTCACATAAATAACACAAGTAAATAAACAACAACATGAAAGGGTATCGATTATGTATTATGTTATAAAACCCTTATTTTCCATGAACCTACAGAAATTAATGAGATTGAGTAGATGGAAGCACTCACTACTAGTCTAGCGACCACGCTTCATGAACAAAGTTATGTGTCTTAATTGTACATCTCTTGATAGCATATATCAAATGATTGACATATATGATACCAAGGTCATCGAATCTAATATGTTGAGATATAAATACACACAATCATCTAAAAAATTCAATCAAAACACCAATACAATGGTTGGATGACTAAGACTAAGAAGGTTGAAAATGTTAATGTTTCGTAACCTACTATAACTAATTATAAACAATGTTACAAATATTTACCAAAAATTCTTCATATTATCTTTTGAAAGTTACTAAAGTGTAATTATACACTTACCATCACCTACTATTATTGGTACAACTAAGTAATACCATCATCCTATGATTAGGATGTGATATTTTTATCACTTGTTCCTTTTTCTTTAATATAACAATTTCAATAATATAGTAAAAGGAGTATTGTAGTACTCAAAATTTGGTGTTGTGGCACTGGATATATAATTTTCACATTTATTTTGACATGATATCATTTACCTAATAATAGAATAAACATAAATATTCAATTTTTATCTTATACTTTGATCCACTAGGTCATAACTTCTTCTTCACATTAGCACTTTAGTAATCAATGCATGATATACATAATCGAACTTCATATTATCTATAGATCACCTCCTATCTCAAATGTAATTCCATCTTAAGCTCGAACATTTTCATAGGCCAAGGACAAGTTTGGCTAATGAATCTATGTTGAGGCCGATGAACATGTCCCTTGTACTTATAATTGTCATCAATTCAAATGCAAAATCTACATTAGTCACCTTAGTGTTGCTTTTCGTAAAGAAATCATTCTATCCATATAATCATATGCATCCACCCTTGATGATTAAGGGCATCTAGGGTCTCATGATGGGTATTCACTATATAATCCTATGATCTATCACAAGTGCTCATAGGATCATTAATAATATTTCTATTTCCAAATCCACATCTCAATATTCTATTATAAATACCTCCTCCCAATAAAACTTTTCAATTATAAAATACCCCTTGTTTTAGCATTCATCCAAATTATCTATTTTCCTCCGACATTGTTTATGCCTTTTTTCACCTCTTTGGTTTTGGATTCAATATTTTATAGTTTCACAAAAATTAATTATATCTCCACTTAAAACCTTGATGAAATTCATATTGAACTCCAAAAAGTACAAATCCTCAACATGTGTAATCTCATGTCTCTCTTCCTTTCTTTTCTATCTACATTTGTCACATTAATCAAAATGTTTATAGTAATGTGAAGGTTCATGTATGTTGCATAATTATGAGTTAAATTTATTAATATACATGACATCAATGTTACTTTGATAAAACACAATGAAAATTATCTAAATTCAGTGGCTCCTTCATCTACCCCGTGACAATTATTCCTCCCTCCTTTTACGCCAAATACCCTACCCCTATTATATTTTTAAAGACCTTTTATACTTTAACCCCTTAATATGGGGAAATGTATTGGGTTCCTTTTGAATAATATCTAAAGCTCCAATATGAACTAATGTGATAGGTAATGTTTTAGCTTTTTAATCCCTTGTGGGTCCCATTTCAAAGACACACTTTACAAAAGGTAATCGATCACAATCATTGATGCATATAAATCCCTCGAGATCAAACCATAGAAAAGGTACTCAAATATGAATACATATATATTGTGTCATAGATCACATGTATAAATGTGTTAAATGATTATTGATCTAAATCAGCTTAGGATATTTTTGGCACATGTTTGCTTCTTTGTGTAATTTTTAACACTCGTGCTTCTATATTTCTATTTTTGACTCTCTATTCTTCCCTTACCTAGCCCTTCTTCTTCATGTTTTCTTTCTCTTCCCTAGTTTTCTCTCTTCTCCCTTGTGTCCCTACTTGTCTTATCATTTTATAGAACCAAGGCAATACAATTCTAGTCTACCAAAAATCACTAAGAATCATACCACTATAATTTTGGATCTCTTTTGTGGGACCTTTTAACCCATGAATAGGGTGCATTGAGGTTTATGGACCTCATTTGTTAACAATTATCATTCATTTTGTGTTGTCGTGTGTACCAATAGGTTCCCGATAAATAGTTGAAAATTTTATAAATACAAATGCATTTAGGATAGAGAGAAAATGAATGAAATTACTCATTTGAGGGAATAAAGGAGCATATCCACACAAAAATTAGAATTCGAGAATTTATAGAAGAACATATAGAATTTATTGCTTAAATTACATTCATTCAAATAATAAGGATTGAGACACTTGCATTACATTCGAATGCCTATTGAGACATGCATTATAGTTGTGTTTTATTTTGAAGACGTGTTCATAAAAGGGTATAACTAAGACACAACTCGAATCCATCCTAGCCACTCTCTCCATCTCCCCTTCATTTTAATTTAATAGTTTTCTTGGTGTTATTTATCAAATTAGGGTTGCAATGAAGGAGATATATTTCTTAATAACCTACATCAAACTATTCAAAAGTGATTGAGTTGTTAAGAGCTAAAGAGTTGAGGATTAATGTTATATGTTTATATTCCTATTTGAAAATAGATGTAAGAGTCGTACCATTATGATTTCTTTTCATGTCCTACTTAAGAAATAATACATTTCTATACTACATTACTAGGTAAATTACTCAAATTTTAAGATTTTTGGAAGGGGTGTTTCCAACCGCAAAAGAAAGGAATGAAAGAGAGGATGAAGAAAGATCAGTCCGAAGGGAGAAAAGAAATGAATTCCAAAGCAGTAAAAGGTCAGAAGGTTTATGTTTAGGGATTGGTAGTAAACAGAGCCAAACCTACTTGCATAAATGAATAAAGCAATACTGATGAATAAATGACAATAAAATGTAAGATAGATCTAACAAAATAAACACACAGATCTCGACGTAAGAAAGATCGATGCATATAACACATGTATTCAAAGACAAAGTCTAAATATTGTATTAATATTTTTCTATTACAAAAGCTCAAAGTCTTTTCTCCTCACTTCTATTTTTCATCTGAAAGATATCCACCACCCAAATACAACAAGTATTTGAGTATTTATAGAAGAAGGAGAAGAAGGAAGGCAAAAAGGAACCAACCACCTATTTACATAAAATATACAAAATATCTCAAAGTCATGTTGACTTTTGACAACTTGATGGATGACATCATCCCATGGTGCAACATGGATGATGTCATCATTTGTGCCAACATACTTTAGACATTTACAAAAAGAAAGTCGAAGAGAGAGAGAGAGAAGAAGAGAGAATTATTCATCATCGTCGTCCCGCGGCTGAAAGGGGATATCTTGCTGCTGCTCGGGTGACGAGATGTGGAATTGGGCACGGTATTCCATGAACTTGCTGATCATGGGCTCTAGTTGATCTTGGGAAGGATCCTTGTGTCGCTCGCTGATCGCCTCGCAAGTCTCCCGCTCGTCTATGAGCTTCTCTGGGAGTTTGGAATATTCTTTCTCTGCTTCTATTAGGAACCCGATGAAGTCCCGACAGGCCAGCAGGTTATTGATGGACTCGCGTCAAAAGTGACCCTCGCCCAGCCCTGTGAAACGATCTCCTCAAGATCCTGGATGGTTTCATCAACTTTCCTTAAGGCGAAAGAAGGAGTAAGTAACCCTGGAGACATGTTGAGAATGATTTGTTCCATTTGGTGCATCGTCCAGGGCTTCTTCCTTTACCTTATCGATCTTTTCAAGGACAAATTCCAGTTGATCCATCGGTAATCCAGAGTGGAAAGGATTTTATTGAGGGCCCTGGGATGACCGAAAATGCCGAACTTGACCAGATCTTCGACTGAATAGTCAAACATTCTTTGAAAGGTCTCACGCTGCAGCCTAGCATGGTCCAGCTCTTCTGATATGGGTCCTGCTAACGCCTGGAGTTCTTTGTTCACCTTGTTGATGTTCAGTACAAATCGGTGAACTTGGCGATCACTTTTCACTGTCCTTGAGGATTTGGCTCCTCCAAGTGGAAACTGCCATACCCTGCTCGCCGATCTTTGCATATTCATTAATTTTATCCTCGGCTCGTGAGGCTCAGGAGTCTCGCGGAAGCATGTGGGAGTGCACCGCCCATCTTTCGTAAGGCTTGGAGCAGATGTTTATTTTGCTCTTTCAAGTAGCCTTTTCTTTTTTTTTTCTTGAAGCTTTCGCAGAGGGCGTCAACCGCAGATAGGGCCTCTCCCGAAGGCTTTAGAAGACGTACCCATTGTGACTTGAGTCATCGTGATAACTGGTCTGAGACAGATCCTTTTATCCTTCGAGGATTGGGGTATGCGATCTCCATTACCCTCTCTCCCGAAGCACTCTGAGAGAAGCGTGTGATGGGCTTCGCTTCTTTTGCCCCTTTGATGGGATTATGGAGAAGTCCATCGGAGCGATGGGAACTTTCCTTTTCTGTTGACTTAGGTGCTGGGAGATCCAGGCTGGACTTATGGGAGAAGGACCAGAAACAGAGAAGGGGGCAGCTGCAGTAGTAGAAGGGAAAAACGTGGAGACACTTGGAGGCGGCATCGAGAGGGAGGCCGAGGAAGTGCTCACGGGAGGAAGAGATACTGCAAGAGAGGAAGACATAGGAAGGGAAGGGAGCAGAGATGAGGGAAGAAATGGAGGGGGACAGTCCGCGAGAGAAGAGAAGATGGACGAAGAAGCAGGAGGAACAGTAGAAGAAGGGGGAGAGGACACGACCAAAGGAATGGTCGCTTGAGTCACTCGAGGAGGGGAAGGAGGAGAAGGAGAAGGAACAGAAGGGACCTCAGTTGTTGCATAGCAGTGGCGACATCCTGAGTGGATGGGCCTATTGGAACATCTTTCCTTGCTTCTTCTCTTTTCGGGAGCTTCAACCAGAGTTACAACTTGTTCTTCAGCAAAGTAAGGAGGACTTTCAGAGCTTCTTCTCTTGGGGAACCGGATTCACCCTTTTTACCTTTCCTTTGCCTTTTGGGCCTTTTTGATCGAGGAGGTGCATTACCCAATGGAGAGGTTGTGAAATCGACCCCGAGGTAGATGAGCCCATTCATTCGGCACCAATGCTCTGTTCTACGCAGAGTTTCCTTGACCCTTTCCTCAATTGTTTGAGGTGCTTTAGTTCTATCAATCAACGCAAAAGGCCAATCGTCCCCACCCGTGTCAAGATACACTTGATCCACTTCCTCCTCAGTAGTTTGCAGCCTTTGGGGATGATGGCTACCCCGTACTGGATGATTTCTGCTAAGGCCAAGCGAGAATGATCCTTCCTCCTGAGCTCAACCTCATGATATATGTCAATGTAGATATCTTCGATCTGAGGGATGTGGATCGGGTCGAGCTTAGCCCTAGGTAGACAATTTCTCGGGTCGAAGGTGGGCCTTGCTGGGAAGTCATGTTTCAGATTTAAGCAGCTCCAGTTCTGCAAACATATCTTTTGCCTTGTGGTGAGTGAGACATGTATATCTACCCACTGTGAGGGGGAAAGGAGTTCCACCCTTCTTTCTCTTTAGGCACTTTTCATGATAAGTAACAAGCTGCCTCGACACTCCAACAGATCAACTTGGGCCCGGCATACCTGGCAGCGCCTAGTCATGGGTTCCCCAAGAAATTAACTGCCCTCGTAGATAGGTGAATGTGGGGAATTGAGTGAACAGGGCCCCCCACTTCTCAAGAATGCCACTATGCTCTTGGTCGTGCGACCGTGAGTCATATTCGACCTCAACAGGTAGATGATGAAGTAGAAGAATGCATCATTGATCTTTGTGAATTGGGGGATGCTATTTTCCAGCTTCAACTGGATAGTATTCATAAATTTTGACTTGGGGCCAAACCCCACACCGCATCAGAGCTGGATAGTCCCTTTCTGAAGCTGCAACATAGACCACGTAGGAGTTCATATAGAACCTCCCCATTGTGTTAAGTTGTTGTAGCTACTCAGAGATTGTGCTGCTTATGATTTCTCCCATTCAAAGCATTGATCGGGCACATTTTTGTTCATTGTTTCAAGGTACCGCAACATCCACTTGTGAAAATAATGGGCATCAGGAAGCCCAAAGACTCTGCTCAGGAACGTAATGGTGTCACTGAGTTCCTCTGAAAAGTCACTGCGATGAATGACTTGTGGCCACCGAGTCACTACTTTTTTGTTCTTGAGATAAACCTCATTCATCAGCTGCATGCACTGATCTTCATTGTCATCCCAGGCCTTGATGCAATCTTCTTGGCTGACGGCCACAAAGTGCCGGTGATGAGGAATGCCGAGCATTATCTCAAAGTGGCGGGCAGTGAGGTTAATTATGACCTCGCCCTTCTCACCATGGACACATCTTGTGTCTTTGTTGTAGCATCGGGCTACCACCATCATAAATTCATTGTTTACGGCACTGACTGGGATCCCACCAGCAAAGTGCAGGGCACTTCGCTATCGCCTTGTCCATCCATGGACTCTTTGTGACCCTCTCGGGTTCGGCCTGTAACTCTTCCATGTCAATATGACCAGCTTCCGAGTCTCGATGTCTAGGTCACACTCTGCTGGGACTCGGGCATTCGACCCTCCGATACTTATACTTCATTTCTTCTTCTGTGAGCTTGGCCTTGCCTTTAGATTTGATAGGTTTCTTGCTTGATGTTGACATATGTTCTTTTGAACTTAGTTGCTGATCTGCAACAATAAGAAGTGAAACCCAACGCAAGAAAGCCATGTCACTGTTCCGATTTTCCATGAAATGTCGAAAGTAAGAAAGAGTTAGCAATTTAAAGGCCTCAGGGCGCAGGGCGCATGAATACTGCAGGTTACAGGGCTAAATAGTAAGGCGCACAGGAAAGGGATGCTGCAGGGGATAAATCAGCGCCAAAGGGCGCATGGCGCATGGATACTGCAGGTGCATTCTTTGTTGTTGTAAGCACAAGTGCGCCTGCGCCATGTGGATGCATTTTATAAAGGCGCATGGATTCTTTATGTTACATGGGAACAGGATGCGCCCATGGCGCATATATCTTTCATGTTGCATGGAACTTCAGTGTGCCAAAGGTGCATATAAGGTTTGTGTAACATATGCTTTTTGTGCGCTTAAGGGAACTTGGCGCGGCGCATGGAAGGAATGCATAACATGATGTTGTTGCAATGAGGGATGCGCTCCGCGCGCATTTAAGCTTTGCACTTGGCGCATATGAAAGGATTGTTACATGGATGCTAGGTGTGCCAAAGGGCGTGAATTTTATGATGCAACAAATGTTGCACATCAAGTTTGGTGCGCAAGAGGGGCAAGAAAGGTTTGCAACAAACGCAAGAAAAGTGTTGAGGGGCAACTTTTCAATGCAAGGTGAGGGAAGTGTGCCATGAGGGGCGGCTTTTCATTATGTAACAGTGTAGGACATGAGATGCGCCATGGGCGCAACTTCTTCATGTCATGCAGCAGGTGCGCAATGCAATGCCAAAGGAGAAGGAAAATATAGTTTCTTTTAAGGTTTGATTTTTCTCGAGGGGTTTCATATCTTTAGCTCTTCTTTCGAGGGTGTTTTGGGTGATGAAGGGGCTTAAACAAAGGGTTTCAAACCATCATTTCAGGACAGAGCTTCCTCTACCAGCAGATCTGGAAAGAGGGGGAGAATATGTGGAAGAATGGGAAAGACAACAAAAAGGGGGGGGAGGAAGTTCATGATTTCATTCTTTCCAATCCAATCCAGACCAACAAGCAAACAAAGAACCAAAGCACAAAACACACAAAAGAAATGAGGACCTCTTACCCGGATATAACGAAGAAATGTGCAAACGGGTCCACAAAGTGATTGAAAATGACAGGGTGTGTGCTGACAGGCTCAGAGAAAATAATAAAAATAATCACGTGATTTGCTCTGGTGACAATGACATTGCAGACGCACCTATATATAGGTGAGGTAGTAATAAATGCGCCACCAACTTTTCAAGTGGCGCACCAAAAGAGCTATCGACACAAGAAAACATGCGCCCTTTGGCGCACCAAAACATTGCCAACACGAAATATGTGCGCCTTTGGCGCACACCAAAAGTGGTGTCGACAGAGGAATATGTGTGCCCTTGGCGCACCAAAAAGTGGCGCAACAAATGTTATGTTGACAGGAAGGCGCATGCGCCTTGGCGCACGCAAGGAAGACTCAACATAGAGAGGCGCACCAAAACACCTGTTGACACAAGAAAGCATGCGCCAAAGGATTTAAAGGGGGCGCATGAAAATTTGATGTTGCATAGTCATTATATGCGCCCACCAAAAAGACCAAAAATGGCTAAGTTCGGAAAACTAGATTTCCCAGGAAGGGATTTGCAACGCTCCGAACGCAAGAAATCCCCGACGAGGGATCGGAACAAAATTTCGGTATGGTTATCTGTAAAATTGCCCTTGCCAATTTTATGGGATAACAGCTGGCTCTTTCTGGGGACTATCCCTGAGCAAACCTCGGGGTAGAGAATCCCAGATCTCATGTGCCTATCCATTGGGTAACAGAGTCAAAAACAAGGGTGACAGGGGAACAAAAGGGAACACACAAAAAAAAAAGCAAACACACGACAAAAACAAACACACAACTAAAGCAAACTGTACAAAGAAGAGAGCAAGCTCTACTTCCTGAAGATTTTCAGATGTTGCCCGCTATAGGGAAGCGGGAGTTTGGTTCCATCCAGATATGAGAGATAGAAACTATTCTCTCCGTTGAGCTGCTTGATCTTGAAAGGCCCTCTCCACAGGGAATCAAACTTTCCGTGCATGCCTTTTGGCTCTCTTCGCTTGTCCCACAGAAGGACGAGGTCTCCCACCTGGAAATTTCTTTGCTTAGCTTTTTTATCGAACAGTCTCTTGACTTGATTCTGATGCTCGGTGATCTTGTCGATCACTCTTACTCTCTTTTCTTCGAGCTCTGCTAGATACATGATCCTCTTTTCAAGAGAATTTTGGAAAGTTTCATCTTCAATTGCTCATGCCAAGCGCAGAGAGCAGGGATTTCAGTGGAAATGGGAAGCTCGGCATCAGTGCCATATAACACTTGAAAAGGTGACATACCGAGAGACCTCTTGGGAGTAATGCGATCTGCCCACAAAGCGTCGTATAAGGACTTGTGCCACATTCGTTGATTCTCATCCACTAGCTTTCGTATGATGGTCACCAAGTTTTTGTTACTGGATTCTGCCTGACCATTTCCCTGAGGGTAATAATCTGAGGCGTGAGCCAAAGTTATCCCATATTCATAGCAAAAACTAATAACTTCCCGTGAGAGAAGTTAGAAGCATTATCAAGCAACAATCTTGTTGGGAACGCCAAACCTGACAATGATATTTTCTTTGATAAAACTGCAAACAACCTCAGAAGTGGCATGTTTGATAGGTATGGCTTCCACCCACTTGGTGAAGTAAATCATTGTTAGGACATAACTATGTCCGCACTCGATTGGGGATTGAGTGCACCAATAAAATCAATTCCCCACTGCTTGAATGGTTCGTCGACAATGACCGGCCTGAGGGGAAAAGCAGCCAACTTGGGCTTGCCGACGAACTGCTGGCAAGGTTCACACTTTGCTACCCATGTGGCTGCATCTTGGAAGAGCGTCGGCCAATAGTACCTGGCCCGGATGATCTTGTGTGCTATCACAGAAGAGGAGAAATGGCCTCCACAGGCTGAATTATGAAAACTTTCAAGTAACTTCACCTGCTGTGGCTTGTCGACACATCGCAAGAAGACACCATCTATCCCGCATTTGTATAAACCGTCATCCCAGATGACATATTTGGCTGCTCTGAGCTTTATAGTGTGCTTCTCCTTTACAGTTAGGTGAGCTGGACATTCGCCGTAGGTGAGGAAGAAAGCAATATCAGAATACCACTCATCGCTGGTTGTGACAAATAGGACCAGAGGCAGAGAATGGGCTTTCTCCAACTGGCTTTGTGCTTCATTGGTACAATCATCCTTTTCCTCAGGGTTTTCTGAATCTTTGTTTTCAGCCATAAGTTGACATAGGCCCTGCTCTCTTGCCTTGGTTGGTTTTATATCCAGGTCGTACTCCTAGACCTTTGCAATCCAATTTCCTCGCAAGCTTCCTAACTCCTGTTGAGTTAGAATTGATTTGACTGCCGTGTCAGGGACCAACACCACCGTATGAGAATTTAAAATGTAATACCTAAAGTTTTTGACTGCTTTGACAATGGCGAAGGCATGCTTTTCCAATTGAGACATTTTTAGTTCGTGAGGCTTGAGGGGAGAGCTCATGAACGCAATCAGAGATTCAACATCCTCCGAATTCTTTTGCATCAAGATGGCAGACATAGTATGCTCAGATGCATAACTATACATGATAAAATCTTTGGAGAAATCGGGACATACCAGGACTGGCGCGTGAGCGATGGAAGCTTTTATTTCCTCAAACGACCTTTTCCTTCCTCGCTCCAATGGAAAGTTGGTGACCCTTTCATCATGTCCAATATATGACGAGTCTTCTCAGCAAAGTCGGGAACAAAACGCCTGAGAAAGTTCACCTTTCCGAAGAAAGAATGAACGCCAGTCTTGCTTGTAGGAAAAGTAAGGCTCTGAATAGCCTTAACTCTTTCGGTATCTATCTTCGTTCCTTCCTTGCTAACAACATGCCCTAGCAACTTTCCTTCTGTGACTCCAAAAATAGACTTTTTTGGGTTCAGGGAAATCCCATGCTTCTCGGCATCTGGCCAATACTTGCTCCAGATGATCACAATGATCACTTCGTTGTTTAGAGAACACAGTCAAGTCATCTAGATAAATGACAATGACCTTCCCCATCATACCTTTGAATGCTAGGTCCATGGCCCACTGAAAAGTGGCGCCAGCATTAGTTAGGCCAAAAGGCATCCTGTTGTAGGCAAACGTGCCCCAGGGAGTAGTGAATGTTGTTTTAAATTGATCTTCAGTGAAACTTCAACTGATCAGAGCTCGAAAAACCATCAAGCATGGACAACATTTCTGATCCATTACGCTTGCAGTAACTTTGATCATTATAAGGAGTTGGGTTAGTTGTCTTTAAGGAAGCCTGATTCAAATTTTGAAAATCTACGCATATGCGTATTTCTCCATTCTTCTTGCGCACTGGCACAATATTCGCCACCCAAGTACTGTGATGGATAGGAAAAATGATTCTCACATCCAGCATTTTCTGAATTTCAGCCTGGATAGTACCTGAGATCTTAGGGTTATAATGCCTCTGCTTCTGGTGAAAGGCTTTGACATCTTCTTTCAATGGGATGTCATGCTGGACGTCCTTTGGCTTAAAAGACTTTAGATCAGCATAGGACCATGCCAATACATCCATGTATTTCTTCAGCAGTTTGACAAACTTCCGCTTCTCTTCAGGCGTGCAACATTTTCCAATGTTCACAAATTGTGGATGTTCTTCCGAACCTAAATTAACCGGTTCGGTTTCTGGGGATGATCCAACATCATCTCGCCTTTTATTTTTTACAAAATGGTCATGCCTATCGAACAACCATTCCAGAGAAACCAGGCCCTTCGGAATTTTATTTCCTTTGAGCTGACATATGCCATCGTTCCCTTCGGATTCATCCTTTGATCGGTGACTGATTCGCGGCACATAGAAGTGGATCCTTCAAAATGCAATTCTTTGAAATTTTCCACCTTTTCTAGAAAGGCAATGAGTTGATTGTCATCATTGAATACTTGCCAATGCTGAGAATTGTCTGGCACGCTTGGGTGGAAAACCACCTCAATGGTGTATTTGTCTGTTTTCAAACCTGGGTGAGGGAGCATGAGGGATGCTGAAACGGCCAATGAATCAGCCATGTCATTTTGAGCTCTTGGAATGGATTCTATTGAAAAAGTGTCAAATTCTTCGATGTTGTCCCACACCGCATTACGGTAATGCCTGAGCCTCTCATTCTTCACTTGATATATCCTCTTAACTTGATTCACGACTAGCTCTGCATCACCTTGCACTTTCAGATTTTTGATCCCTCTTTCCTTCGCGGCTTGCATGCCAAGTAGCAGAGATTCATACTCAGCAGTATTATTTGTATTGAAGAACTGCAACTTGAAAGAGAGAGGAATAACCTCCTCCTTCGGGAGATATTAGCATGGCTCCGGCGCCACATCCACCGGTCAGCAAGAACTGCCATCAAACTGCAAAGTCCAGATCTTATTAAGATCTTCTTCTTGGACGAGAACAACCATTTTGTTAGACTCGGTAGACAAGAAATAGTTCCCCATTCCTGATGATTCGAAAAGAATTTGAGCTTTGGGGTCCTCAGAGTTAGTAACCAAGTACTTCTTTTGTGATTCTGGCTCCAATGTCTGCATTACACCTTTGACGGGGATTCTAGCCTTAGACCAATCCATATGAATCTCCCCACCAACTTCACTGCAAAAACTTCTTCCCAGCAAAATTCCGTAGGCTGCTGGAATGTCGGCAACGAGGACGGTCATCTTTACTCTTTTCTCTGGGAACGCCGCAAATGCAAACTGCGCATCTTTGATTTGACCAATCAACGGCACCTGCTTGGTTTCCAAGGAATAACATCTGCCAAAAGGCTTGGTAAGGGTGAGGCCCAAAGCATGGGCAACTTTTACCGGCATGACGTTATCAGAAGCCCCAGAATCAATTATGCAGTTACTTAACTTGTGGCCATTGATTAGGAGGGAGAGATAGAAAGGTTCTATCTTGCCTGATGCAGATGTTGAGGCAACATTTATGCGGGATGCAGGAGGAGTGGCAAGGATTCCTTTTGGGGAAACCTGATTAGTTATGACAGCTTGACTTTGAATATACTTGGTCAATCTTACAAGTTGTTCGGGATTTGACTGAAGATACTCGGCTTCAGACATTTGGATCTTGGTCTTTTTAGCATGGTCAATTATGTCAAATGTGGCCAAGGGTTGCGCTGGTGAAGGAATGAGTCCCTCACTTCATGATGGTAGGGTAGGATTACTGGTCTTTATGGGAATAGAAGAAGGCTGATTTGGAGGAGAAATGGGGGGAAAAGATTTCCTTGTAAAAGACTTAACAGGGAGTTGAGTAGGAAGAGGATTACCTCTTTTAGCAATGGTTGGAGGCACGTTTGACATGGCCTTCTCCTTCTGCACATGGGGGTGACGACTCGCTTCTTTTCCTTGTGAGCGGGTAAAAACAACATATGATTGTCCACTTGCATAGCCTTGTGTACCCTCCTCTTCATCAGATTCTTCCTCCTCAAATTCCATATACCCGATAGTAGAGTCGCCAGTCGGCTCACCGACATCTTGATCATCTTCGCCTTGAGACGAAGGTTCTTCATAATCTTGTTCCTCTTCTTCAATTTCGGCTAAGGCGTTAACCGGAGGAGCCTCAAGCGCCAACCGCGGAGTAGTTGCAGGTAAGCGCGGCCTTTGAGGAACATTGTTGGAAGTGAAATTCTCTCGTGGGATATCCCGTATGAGGAACTAGGGGAAGCTTGGGCTAACTGCTTCTTTAATGCAAGCAAGTCGTTCGCCATCTTTTGAAATGCCGGATCAGATGAAGTAGTGGGCGAAGGGCCCAAGATTTAGGTTTGGAGGATTCCCTTTTCAATTCGCCAGATATTATCAAATTATCTTCAATTCGGATGGCAGTGGCCTGGGTGAGAATCAAGGTAGCCACTTGTTCTTGCAGGAGTAAGAAACTTACTTTCGAACTCATAGCATTCACGAAGAAACACTTCTAATTTTCTCGGTGTTGGAAGCATGGCAACAGGCACACGGTTGATTAATGCATTGAACCTGGCGATAAAATCACGCATGGTCTCATTGGCCTCCTTCTTCAGGTGAGTGATCTGTGATAACAATGCAAATGCATCTTCCAAGGCTTGTACCTATCTTCAAAAGCATCCCGCAAGGTGGCCCAACTGGTAATAGATCCGGCCGGCAAATGCTGAAACCATTCTGCTGCGGGCCCTTGTAAAGTTTCTAGAAAAAGGTGAACCGACACATCTTCATGAGTTACATCTAGGATACTACATGACATGATGAATGCAGATATGTGTGAATCCGTGCTTTGGTTCCCGCTCCATCAAATTTGGGAAAATTCTTTCGGTTTCCATGTGGGAGCGCGTGAACTAGGATGTGGTAAAGCCAGGGGACCCATAGCATTTCCCCATGGTACCGCCATCTGGACAGCTGGAAAAAGAACACGGGCTGGAAACACAGTTCCACTGAGCAGCAAGGCGCTACAAAGGGATGTGGAGGCTCCTTGTGAAAACCGGTTCTTCCGTGGGGGTGAGGCGCTTCTGGCTGACCGATCAGCTGAACTTAGTGATGAAAAGCGTGCCGGTGTTACACTAAAATTGTGCCTTTGAAGCAGATCAAAAGTAGGATCGACTTCTCCGAGCTCTCCTGCTACGCGTAAATGGCTCACCCGCCAGCGTACCTTCCAGATCTGCGATGTTGTGGAGCAGATTTAAAATTTCTTTTTGGTTGTACTTGCTGATTTTCTGGTTTTTTTGACAAAAACCAGCAGCATGTACTTTTCTAAATATTTAAAATTATCCTCTTCTGAAAACCGATTGCGGTTTAATGATAAAGAACAACGAGGATAAAATGATAGTGAAGATTAGTAAGCTGATTTTCAGATCTAAATTTGACTTTTTCAAAGAGTTTGAAATTTTTGGTAAACAGTCAAAAACTCAGATCTACGGAAAAATACAGATTTTTATAAAAACTCAGCGAACTAAAGATCTCCAACTAGGCCAGATCTATGGATCTCAGAAGAAAATTTTCAATTCGGGTCACTTTTGCAAAATTTTGGATTTTTGACAAAAAGTTAAAGTTTGCAAACAGATAGTGATTTTTCTGATTTTTCCGATTTTCTATCCTACCACTATCATAGATCTGATAGATCTGTTCGATCCCCAGTGAGAGTCGCCAAAAACTGTTGGTTCAAAAATCTATCGAATGGGTAGATTTATGGATAAACGAGCCAAAGCAAGTGTGTAGGGCATAGCCCTCTTTGAGTCAAAGAAAGTGAAACGGTTTATTGCTATTCTACCAGCAGGAATTTGTGCAAGTCTCACAATATTCTACCTTCGGGGGTTTGGGATCTCATCCCAGTAGGGGTGTTTCCGACTGCGAAAAGAAAGGAATGAAAGAGAGGATGAAGAAAGATCAGGTCCGAAGGGAGAAAAGAAATGAATTCCAAAGCAGAAAGGTCAGAAGGTTTATGTTTTGGGATTGGTAGTAAACAGAGCCAAACCTACTTGCATAAACGAACAAAGCAATACTGATGAATAAATGACAATAAAATAGAAGTAGATCTAACAGAATAAACACACAGATCTGACGTAAGAAAGATCTAATGCATATAACACATGTATTCAGCACAAAGTCTAAATATTGTATTAATATTTCTTTCTGTTACAAAAAGCTCAAAGTCTTTTCTCCTCACTTCTATTTTTCATCTAAAAGATATCCACACCCAAATACAACAAGTATTTGAGTATTTATAGAAGAAGGAGAAGAAGGAAGGCAAAAAGGAACCAACCACCTATTTACATAAAATATCTACAAAATATCTCAAAGTCATGTTGACTTTTGACAACTTGATGGATGACATCATCCCATGGTGCAACATGGATGATGTCATCATTTGTGCCAACATACTTTAGATATTTTACAAAAAAAAAAAGAAGAGAGAGAGAAGAAGAGAGAGAATTATTCATCGTCGTCATCCTGCGGCCGAAAGGGGATATCCTGCTTCTGCTGCTCGGTGACGAGATGTGGAATTGGGCACGGTATTCCATGAACTTGCTGATCATGGGCTCTAGTTGATCCTGGGAAGGATCCTTGTGTCGCTCGCTGATCACCTCGCAAGTCTCCCGCTCGTCTATGAGCTTCTCTGGGAGTTTGGAATATTCTTTCTCTGCTTCTATTAGGAACCCGATGAAGTCCCGACAGGCCAGCAGGTTATTGATGGACTCGCGTCAAAAGTGACCTCTGGCCCCAGCCCTTGTGAAACGATCTCCTTGAAGATCTGGATGGTTTCATCAACTTTCCTTAAGGCGAAGGAAGGAGTAAGTAACCCTGGAGACATGTTGAGAACGATTTGTTCCATTTGGTGCATCGCGTCCAGGGCTTCTTCCTTTACCTTATCGATCTTTTCAAGGACGAATTCTAGTTGATCCATCCGGTAATCCAGAGTGGAAAGGATTTTATTGAGGGCCCTGGGATGACCGAAAACGCCGAACTTGACCAGATCTTCGACTGAACAGTCGAACATTCTTTGAAAGGTCTCACGCTGCAGCCTAGCATGGTCCAGCTCTTCTGATATGGGTCCTGCTAACGCCTGGAGTTCTTTGTTCACCTTGTTGATGTTTCAGGTACAAATCGGTGAACTTGGTGATCACTTTTTCACTGTCTTTGAGGATTTGGCTCCTCCAGGTGGAAACTGCCATACCCTGCTCACCGATCTTTGCATATTCATTAATTTTATCCTGGCTCAGAGGCTCAGGAGTCTCGGTGGTAGTTGTGGGAGGTGCACTGCCCATCTTCTGTAAGGCTTGGAGCAGATGTTTATTTTGCTCTTTCAGTAGCCTTTTCTCTTCTTTTTGCTTCTTGAAGCTTCTTGCAGAGGGCGTCAACTGCAGATAGGGCCTCTCCCTGAAGGCTTTCTGAAGACGTACCCATTGTGACTTGAGTCACTGTATAATCTGTCGGAGACAGATCCTTTTTATCCTTCAGAGGATTGGGGTATGCGATCTCCATTACCCTCTCTCCCGAAGCACTCTGAGAGAAGCGTGTGATGGGCTTTTGCTTCTTTGCCCCTTTTGATGGGATTACAGAGAAGTCCATCGGAGCGATGGGAACTTTCCTTTTCTGTTGACTTAGGTGCTGGGAGATCCAGGCTGGACTTATGGGAGAAGGACTAGAAACAGAGAAGGGGGCAGCTGCAGAGTAGAAGGGAAAACGTGGAGACACTTGGAGGTGGCATCGAGAGGAGGCCGAGAAGTGCTCATGGGAGGAAAGAGATACTCTGCAGGAGAGGAAGACATAGGAAGGGGAAGGGAGCTCTCAGAGATGAGGGAAGAAATGGAGGGGGACAGTCCGTGAGAGAAGAGAAGATGGATGAAGAAGAAGGAGGAGGAATAGTAGAAGAAGGGGGAGAGGACACGACCAAAGGAATGGTCACTTGAGTCACTCGAGGGGGAAGGAGGAGGAGAAGAGAAATGAAGGGACCTCAATTGTTGCAGCAGTGGCGACATCCTGAGTGGATGGGCCTATTGGAACATCTTCCGCCACTTCTTCTTTCTTTCGGGAGAAGGAAGTTCAACCCTTTTCGGGGTGAAGTGGAAGGAGGACTTTCTGGAGCTTCTTCTTGGGTGGAGCTGGATTCACCCTCTTTACCTTTACCCTTGCCTTTTGGCTGTTGTTTTGATCGAGGAGGTGCGTTACCCAATGGAGAGGTTGTGAAATCGACTCCGAGGTAGATGAGCCCGTTCATTCGGCACCAATGCTCTGTTCTACGCAGAGTTTCCTTGACCCTTTCCTCAATTGTCTGAGGTGCTTTGGTTCTATCAATCAACGCAAAAGGCCAATCGTCCCCACCTGTGTCAAGATACACTTGATCCACTTCCTCCTCAGTAGTTTGGTAGCCTTTGGGGATGATGGCTACCCCGTACTGGATGATTTCTGCTAAGGCCAAGTGAGAATGATCCTTCCTCCTGAGCTCAACCTCGTGATATATGTCAATGTAGATATCTTCGATCTGAGGGATGTGGATCGGGTCGAGCTTAGCCCTAGGCAGACAATTTCTCGGGTCGAAGGTGGGCCTTGCTGGGAAGTCATGTTTCAGATTTAGCAGCTCCAGTTCTGCAAACATATCTTTTGCCTTGTGGTGAGTGAGACATGTATATCTACCCACTGTGAGGGGGAAAGGAGTTCCACCCTTCTTTCTCTTTAGGCACTTTTCATGATAAGTGACAAGCTGCCTCGATAGCTCCAACAGGATCAACTTGGGCCCGGCATACCTGGCAGTCTAGTCGGTTCCCCCAAGAAATTAACTAGCCCTAGATAGGTGAATGTGGGGAATTGAGTGAATAGGGCCCCCCACTTCTCAGTAACTGCTACTATGCTCTTGGTCATGCGACCGTGAGTCATATTCGACCTCAACAGGAAGATGATGAAGTAGAAGAATGCATCATTGATCTTTGTGAATTGGGGGATGCTATTTTCCAGCTTCAGCTCTGGATAGTATTCATAAATTTTAACTTGGGGCCAAACCCCACACCGCATCAGAGCTGGATAGTCCCTTTCTGAAGCTGCAGCATAGACCACGTAGGAGTTCATATAGAACCTCCCCGTTGTGTTAAGTTGTTGTAGCTGCTCCGATATTGTGCTGCTTATGATTTCTACCCATTCAAAGCGTTGATCGGGCACATTTTTGTTCATTGTTTCAAGGTACCGCAACATCCACTTGTGAAAATAATGGGCGTCAGGAAGCCCAAAGACTCTGCTCAGGAACGTAATGTGTCTGAGTTCCTCTGAAAAGTCACTGCGATGAATGACTTGTGGCCACCGAGTCACTACTTTTTTGTTCTTGAGATAAACTTCATTCATCAGCTGCATGCACTGATCTTCATTGTCGTCCTAGGCCTTGATGCAATCTTGTTGGCTGACGGCCACAAAGTGCCGGTGATGAGGAATGCCAAGCATTATCTCAAAGTGGCGGGCAGTGAGGTTAATTATAACCTCGCCCTTCTCACCATGGACACATCTTGTGTCTTTGTTGTAGCATCGGGCTACCACCATCATAAATTCATTGTTTACGGCACTAACTGGGATCCCACCAGCAAGGTGCAGGGCACTGCCTATCAACTTGTCCATCCATGGACTTCTTGTGACCTCTTGGGTTCTGGCCTAGAAATCTCCATGTCAATATGACCCAGCTCTGAGTCTCTGATGTCTAGGTCACACTCTGCTTGGGACTCGGGCATTCTGACCCTCTGATACTTATACTTCATTTCTTCTTCTGTGAGCTTGGCCTTGCCTTTAGATTTGATAGGTTTCTTGCTTGATGTTGACATATGTTCTTCTGAACTTAGTTGCTGATCTGCAACAATAAGAAGTGAAACCCAACGCAAGAAAGCCATGTCAGCTGTCTGATTTTCCATTGAAATGTTGACAGAAGAAAGAGTTAGCAATTTAAAGGCCTCAGGCACAGGGCACATGAATACTCCAGGTTACAGGGTTAAATAGGTAAGGCGCACAGGAAAGGTATGCTGCAAAGGGTAAATCAGCGCCAAAGGGCGCATGGCACATGGATACTGCAGGTGCATTCTTTGTTGTTGTAAGCACAAGTGCACCTGCGCCATGTGGATGTTTTATAAAGGGCGCATGGATTCTTTATGTTACACGGGAACAGGATGCGCCCATGGCGCATATATCTTTCATGTTGCATGGAACTTGCGCCAAAGGCGCATATAAGGTTTGTGTAACATATGATTTTTGTGCGCTAAAGGGAACTTGGCGCGGCGCATGGAAGGAATGCATAACATGATGTTGTTGCAATGAGGGACGCGCTGCGCCGTTTATAGCTTTGCACTTGGCGCATAGGAAAGGATTGTTACATGGATGCTGGGTGCGCCAATGGCATGAATTTTATCAATGCAACACACGAGTTTGGTGTGCCAAGCAGGGGGCACAAGGAAAGTGTTTGCAACAAGCGAGGGAAGTGCGCCATGAGGGCAATTTCATTATGCATGCAACATGGTAACAAAAAGATGCGCCATTGGCGCAACTGTTCTTCATGTTGCAGGGTGCGCCAATGCGCCAAAGGAGAAGAAAAATACAGTTTCTTTTTAAGCTTTGATTCTTTTCTCGAGGGGTTTCATTCTTTCAAACTTCTTCTTGAGGGTGTTTTGGGTGATAAAGAGGCTTAAAACAAAGAGTTTTAAGCAGTCATTTCAGACGAGTTTTCCTCTACCAAAGCAGAAAGAGGGGGAAAGGGGGGAGAATATGGAAGAATGGGAAAGACAGCAAAAGGGGGGGAAGTTCATGATTTCATTCTTTCCAATCCAATCCAGACCAACAAGCAAACAAAGAACCAAAGCGCAAAACATACAAAAGAAATGAGGACCTCTTACCCGGATATATAATGAAGAAATGTGCAAACGGGTCCACAAAGTGATTGAAAAGCGACATGTGGTGGCAAGGTGCGCTGATGCAGCTCAAGTAGAAAATAATAAAATAATCACGTGATTTGTGTCGTGACAATGACAGCGCAGATGCGCCTATTTATAGGCGAGGTAGCAATAAATGCGCCACCAACTTTTCAAGTGGCGCACCAAAAGAGCTGTCGACACAAGAAAACATGCGCCTTTGGCGCACCAAAACGCTTGCCAACACGAAGATATGTGCACCCTTGGCGCACCGAAAGTGGTGTTGACAGAGGAATATGTGCGCCCTTGGCGCACCAAAAAGTGGCGCAACAAATGTTCTATTGACAGGAAGGCGCATGCACCTTGGCGCATGCAAGGAAGACTCAACATAGTGAGGCACACCAAAACGCCGTTGACACGAGAAAGCATGCACCAAAGGATTTAAAGGGGGCACATCAAAAGTTTATGTTGCATAGTCATTATATGCGCCCGGCCAAAAAGACCAAAAATGACTAAGTTTGAGTATAAAAAATGCATTTTTTTCTAGATGGGCATCAAGAATATGCCAATTCGAGTACTAGTAGTTGGGAATGGAAGCTTAAAGCTATATCAAGAGAAAATAGAATGGGTGTGTGCCTCACCTTAGGCATCCATAGATTTATTGTCTTATTAATAGACTGGAGTTGTTATTAATAGACTAGAGTTGTTATTTTTATAAGCATGTGATATTTAGGTTGCTTGTGGTTGAAGAAAACTTTTATAAGCATGTGATATTTAGGTTGTTTGTGGTTGAAGAAAACTTTTACAAAGAGGTGCACAAGTTATATATATGTGCATGGATTTACTCTTTGGAGTATGAAAAAAGAGAGAATTGTATTGTATTCCTCAAGACTGAATAAAGGAGAAGTCTGGCTTGTTTCTAGTGGATGTAGCCCAAATTGGGTGAACCACGTTAAATATTGGGTTTATCTTGTGATTGCATGCTTCTTTTATTTATGTTTTAATTCCATTTTATTGCTCATCTGTGTTTCGATCCTAACAATGGTATCAAAGAAGGATTTTGTTTTGGCAGAAAAAGCTCACAGGAGGGTTTCTTGTTTGATTGGGAGCAATGGAAGAAGATAACACGTTCGGTGGTTAGGAAATTTAACGGCTAGAACTTTCAACTATGGAATATGCAAGTGGAGGACTACCTATATCAGAAGGATCTTTATCTACCATTGAAAGTGAAAACTTTGAAGCCTTCAACTACGAAAAATGAAGAATGGGATGTTCTTAATCAAAAGGCACTAGGAACCATACGGTTGTGTTTGGAAGCAATGGTAGCTTTCAATATTTCTAAGGAAAAGAAAATGGTAGATCTAATGGAAAAATTAGGTAAATTGTATGAAAAACCCTCAACCTCCAATAAGATATTTCTCATGAAATTTTTGTTTAATATGAAGATGTCATAAGGTGATTCAGTAAATGATCATTTGAATCAATTCAACACGGTTAATAATCAATTAAGCTTTGTAGGAGTAAGTTTTTATGGTGAAGTTAGGGATCTTATGATTTTGTGCTCATTTCTTGAAAGTTGGAATACTTTGGTTATGGCTGTGAGTAATTATGTTTCTGGTTCAAACACTTTAAAGTTTTATGATGTTATTGGTCTGATTCTTAGTTAAGAGATGAGAAGAAAAAGAACATGTGATTCATCTGGTAATGTTTAAAATGTAGAGAACAGGGGAAGACAAAAGGAAAAAGAAAAGGTCCATGACACCGTGGAAGATCTAAGAAGGGCACATCTAAATATAGAAGCAGGATGGTAACTGGAATTTTGGAAAAGAAGGACATACAAAGAAATATTGTTGGTCTTTAAAATCAGGGAAAGATCAAAAAGAGGGGAACAAAGAGGAAAACGTAGCAGGTGATGTGTTACAAGATGATCTTATTCTTTCTTTGGATAATAAATTAGAATATTGGGTTTTAGATTCTGGTGCTTCATTTCATACAACTCCTCATAGACAATAGTTTCAAGATTATGTTCAAGGGAATTTCGGGCATGTATATCTTGGTGATGATGAGTTGTGTAACATTGTTGGAAATGGAAGTGGTCAAGTTAAATTGCATAATGGTAACACTTGGGTGTTGAAGAATGTCGTGCATGTTCCTAGACCGAAAAGAATCTAATTTTGCAGGCAATTAGTAGATGAGGGTTGTATGGTTACATTTATAGCATATTCTTGGAAATTTACCAAGGTTTCTCTTATGGTCAACATATAAGAAAGTAGGTACTTTGTATTTATCCACTGTTAGTATTGATCCCTCTTCTATTTTAGCTACTACATGTATAGACACAACTCTATGGCATCATAGAATTGGCCATATGAGTGAGAAGGGGATATAGATTTTTCTTTCACAGGAAAATTGATAGATTTGAAAAACATAGACTGGACTCGTGTGAGCATTGTGTGTAAGGGAAACAAAACGTGTGAGATTTCTCAAGGTTGGATCAACCAAGAAGGAGCAAAAGTTAGAAATTTTTTTCATATAGATGTGTGAGGGTTGGCTCGAGATATCTTCTCTTGGTGGTTCACAATATTATGTTACTTTTATTGATGATGTTACTAGGAAGGTTTGAGTTTATTGTATAAAGAAGAAATTTGATGTATTTAATATTTTAAAGAAGTGGAAAGCTTTGGTTGAGAATGGAACATGTTTGAAGTTGAAGTGTCTCAGATCAAATAATGGTTGAGAGTATTTCAACAATGAATTTAATAACTATTACTCACATAATGGAATCGTAGAGTGAAGATAGCCCAAGAACATCACAAGATAATGGTGTGTCAGAAAGGATGAACAAGACTATCATGGAGCATGCAAGGAGCATGATATTACATGTTGAATTTCCCTTACAATTTTGGGAGGATGTTGTAGATATTTTTGTTTACTTGATAAACAAAGGACCTTCAAGTGCTTTAGAAGGTGGAGTACCAAAGGAGGCTTGGATGGGTAAAAAGGTAAATTATTCTTTTTGAAAGTTTTTGGTTGTGAAGCTTTTGCTCACATTGATAAAGAGAATAAGACCAAACTAGAAGCTAAGTCAAATAAATGTACTTTCATTGGGTATGGCACTAATGATTTTGGATTCTAGTTGTGGAGTTTGGATGAGAAGAAATTCATTAGGAGTAGGGATGTTATTTTCAATGAAAGGGTTATGTACAGGGAACAACTATAGGATAAGAAGCTGGAAAAGTCTGAGTATGTAGCACTTGATGAGATAAAAGATAGAGAAGTTCTCAAAGGGATAGAAAATCAACAAGTTGGCATCAATCCTAGCATAGTCGGTGTTGATTCTGTAGATCAAAATCAGCAAGAACAACAAGAGCCTCAAACTCCAGAAAATCTTGTGAGACGTTCTACTAGGGTAAGTAGACCTCTTGCAAGATTATCTTCGTATCAACTTTACTATTGTTTATTGATGGATGGTGGAGAATCAAAAATTTTTAAAGAAGAAATGTAGGTAGAAACACATAAAAAGTGGGAGCATGGCATGGATGAGGAGATGGACTCCTTGGAACACAACCAAACTTGGGATTTGGTTCAGTTTCCTACAGGAAAGAGAGCATTGCAGAATAAGTGGGTTTATAGGTTGAAGGTGTTAGCTTAATTAAGCTTAATTAATACATTCTTAACCGTCCATGTGTAATCAGTAACTAATCTGTGGTGGTAATTGTTTCTGCGGGCTATATATTCTTCCTATCCGTAGTTGTTCAAACACGCATGAATAAAACATTGGTCTTTTCCTTCATTGGTATCAGAGCAAGAGAATTTGTTGAGCATTGGAGGAGGCATTCGTGGAAGGAGGTGTGAAGATTCATTGGAGCCACTATTTTTTTTGTTTGCATGTGGCAGATTGAAGACTGTTTTTGGCGTATCCTTTGTGTGTTGTGCATGGAGGCCTCTATTCATTGGAACCAGGAATGCTATTTTGTCTCATCATTTGACCTTTGGCATCTTGCTTACTAGCTTTGGCATTTGAAATAGTAGTGAAAACTTGTTTTGGTGTTTTGAACCCGCATTGGAAGTTGTAGCGACCAGTTTGTTGATATTTGGACATGTGGGAGAAAGAAAATCATTGCGTGGAAATCAGACCAACTACATCTTCCATTAAACAACAAAGTGGATCATGTTAGAAAATTAAAGCGACCAAGGAGAGGTTGTGTAAAGTTTTGAAGTGAGAATAAATCTCTTGGAGTCTTCTTCTATCATCCATTGTTTTGTTTCAAACAAAGCCAACACTAGCAAAGGCTACCAGTTTGCAAAACGTGTGGAAATTTGTTTCACCGCCATTTCTTTCCTGTGGTTCACACGTGATGTCGAAACGAGGCCAACCTACGTATGTCACAAATTTTGGATGCAGAAAGCACCATGAGAAATACACCAAATGTTTGGGCATTGAGTGACAACAAAGACACCGTTGAACTGTTCTTTTCCTTAGTCAACAAGCTCCACAACACTGGGAATATTCTATTTGACAAGATTGTGCGCCGAGGACTATTAGAGTATTTTTGGTTTGACGTTCGATGTCAAGCACAATGGATTCATGCAAAACTTAAATGTGGCTATGATGCTAGATGATGAACGTGAAGTAGAACGCCCATAAGTAGCATCTGTGTCTCACTACATGAGCCTATAGATCCCATCTTTGGAATAGGTTCCTTCAGTAAGCATTGTAGCCATTTTTGAAAAAATAAATAAATAAAATATAATTTTGAGTTTTTGAAAATGTCTGCACCTCGCATTCTATTGTTGGATGCCCAGTTGCTCAAAGGGCCAAATTTCACCACATGGAAGACCAAGATGCGACGATTCTTCAGTTTGAAGATCTTTGGGGAATCGTTTCTGGCAAAGACGCCCCTCCCACAAACGTTGATCTGTTGGCTAAATATGAAAAGGCTGATGCAAAAGCATTAATGCTTATCACTCTAAGCCTTTCTGATGAGGTTCAACCTCACATTCGAGAAGCAACCACTTCCTCTTAGGCATGGACCATGTTTTGTACCATCTATGAAGCCAAGAATCTGATGACGAAGTTGCATCTTCAGACAAAGCTTCACATGATGAGTATGCATGATGGTGAATCAATATAAGCCTTCTTGCGGTGTGTGGCCAAGTTACACGCAGAACTTTCTGCTCTTGGTGAACCGGTGGACGACAAGTTGCTAGTCCCGCTCACCTTGCGAGCTCTTCCTTCCCGGTTTCGGACACTAATCACCACGTTGACCATCACTCAACAGGAGGTGAGTTTTTCCACACTGGTGAATTATCTCCAAGCAGAAGAAGCCATTCAGAATGTTCAAGAAGCCTTCGAAGACAAGGCTCTCATCACAAGGAAAAATCATAAGCCTTGGAAAGGGAAGTTAGCCCCCAGAATCAAAAGCAACATCCACAAAGTAGCAACCTTCTCAATGGCCACCACAACAGCCACCCCAGAAGCAGTAGAACAACAAGGTGGATTGATGGTGCCACATTTTCTCCACAGATACACACACGACTACGAAATGTTATTACAATGGTCACAAGTATGGCAAATCTGACGAAGAGAGCACTTCTAGCCAAGGATATTCCAAGAAATCCCGCTAGCATGCTCGTAATCGAGGCGAAGGGTCACATTGTTGCTAAGCAGGATGCCACCTTCGATGAAGAGGTTCCAGACACAACTCATCCGGACATTGTCCTAGTCTCACATACTTCGTATCCATCAGAAAGTGTCTGGTTGATTGATTCGGGTGCCAAAGAAACACATGACTGGCAATAAGAAGTTGTTCCATACCCTGAGTGACCGGCCCACTAGAGATCGGATCACCATCGCAGATAATCAGGAGTATATTACGGCGGGGATTGGTGATGTCATCATTCCTCTTGGGACACGAAGATGTACACTCATGAAGGTGCTATATGTTCCAGGTTTGACCTCAAATATCTTGTCTGTGAGTCAACTTCTTAATCATCGAATGCAGGTTGAATTCTTTGTTGAGAAAGGGGTCAAGTCCTGCATCATTTCCTAGGGAGACTCAGTAATTGCTCGAGCATTTATGAAGGGCCGTCTATTTGCACTGGATGCGGTCACTTCATCTAACATTGCTCTCTCTACTTCAATGGTGGAGTCCACTGTACTATGGCACTTTTAATATGGTCATCTTTTCTACTGGGAATCTGCATCAGCTCAGTGCAAGGAAATGGTAAGAGGGCTTCCTCCACTCTCCCATTCCTTACCTATTTGCTCGGGATGTCTTGTGGGCAAACAACACAGAGGTCCGTTCAAACAGAGCTCTTATCATTCTACGGAGCATCTTCAAGTTGTACATACCGATCTGTGCGGACCCTTGCCAGCTAGCTTGTAAGGTTTTGAGTACTTCCAACTCATCATTAATGATTACTCAAGAAAAATGTGGGTATATTTTCTTCGGAAGAAGAGTGAGGCATTTGCTAATTTCCAAACCTTTTATCTAGCAAGCCACTAGGTAGTCTGGGAAGCCTCTCCTCCTCCACTCAGATAGAGGGGGGGAATTTGTATCGAAGAATTTCTTAGCATACCTGAAGCAACATTACATTCAACAACATCTAACTACACCCTATATGCCCCAACAGAATGGGATTTCCAAGCGACACAACCAGACTGTCATGGATATGGCTCGTTGTATGGCTCTTTTTAGGCGAAGCAGTCAGGCAGTTTATATCTACTCAACTGGGCACCCACGAAGATCTTGCAGAATAGGACACCGGAAGAGGTATGGACCGGTTGTAAACCTTTATTCATCATTTGAGAGTTTTTGATTGTACTGCATATATGCATGTTCCAAATGAGAAAAGGAAGAAGATCGATCCAAAGACACTGCCATGTCTTTTCTTGGGGTATAGTACTACCTCAAAGGCATATCGCATCATGGATCCTGAGACGAAGAAGATCTATGAGATTCGAGATGTGGTGTGTGATGAGTCATCCTTTGACTCCTTGTCACACAATGGAGATCCAAAGACCAACCTCATCACATAGATTGCTCACACATCCAGATGATGGGCAAGACTATTCTCAGAGAGAAGAAGAGATGAGTGGAGACTTGTTCGTTGATCTAGGCACACTGGACAACACATCTTCACATCAGCAGCAGCAGCACCAACGTTTGAAATGGGTCCAGAATACTATTAGGAATACACACCTAAACTCACTTCTAGGTACTTCTATGGGAGTTAGAACACGAAGTCAAGCCAGACATGATGTAAATTTTGCACTAATGAGTTCAGTTGTTGATAGCACCGAACCTGACACTGTTTGTGAGTCAATAGACCAACCACAATGGAAACATGCTATGGATGTTGAATATGATTCCCTAATTCAGAATCAGACATGGGAACTTGTCGATCTGCCTCCAGGTAAGAAATCCATTGGCTGCAAATGGATTTTCAAAACAAAATATAAGGCAGATGGTTCAATCGACAAACACAAAGCATGACTTGTTACAAAGGGTTATGCTCAACAAGAAGGAATTGACTATGACGAGACCTTTGCACCCATTGTGAAGATCAAAACCATCGAGTTGTCGTGTGGCACTTGGAAGACAAAATGGATGGAAACTTCAGCGAGATGGATGTAAAGAGTTCTTTTCGAATGGTGATCTAAAAGAAGAAGTATACATGGCCCAACCCGATAGGTTTACAAACATCAACCTCACAAGGTATGCCATCTAATAAACTCACTTTATGGACTCAAACAAGCACCTAGGGCATGGTATATAAAAATTGATGATCACCTATTGCAACATGGATTCACTCGTAGCCCCTCAGATACAAATTTGTATATCAAGAAGGTAGGAACAAAGATTGTTATTCTGGTTTTGTACATAGATGATCTTGTGATCACAAGAAGTTCTGACAATCTTGTAGATGATGTAAAGAATGATCGAAGAAATCCTTCGACTTGACCGATTTGGGGCTACTTCACTCACTGTCTTGGCTTAGAGATATGGAGAAGAAGAATCATATCTTCGTCTCCCGGATGAAATATGCCAAGACTCTCTGGAGAAGTATGGAATCTCATATTGTAAACCAATGTCCACACCTATGGAAAAAGGTTTGCAATTATCTAGATTCAAGGATTCACCACAGGTAGATGGCACTCACTATAGGCAAACTTGTGGGAGTCTCATTTACTTGACTAATACTAGGCCAGATCTTTGCTTTGTAGTGAGCTATCTCGCCAGATTTATGCAGAGCCAAAGAAATGTCATTGGATAGCAATAAAGCATGTGTTGAGATACATCGAGGTACGGTTGAATTTGGTCAGGTATCGACGAAGAACACTCAGTTCTTCTTACAGGTATATACAGACTCGGACTATGGAGGATCCATTGATGATAGGAAATCCACTTTAGGGTATGTTTTTCATCTCGGATCTGGACCTGTCTCGTGGATTAGCAAGAAGCAAACTATTGTTGCTCTCTCATCCACTGAGGCTGAATACCGTGTCGTATATGAGGAGCTATGTGAAGCAATTTGGTTACGTTGCATTCTTGCAGATATAGGGATTCCTGAAGAGAAACCTCCCATCATTCACTGTGACAATCAAGGTGTGTTGAAGCTTGTGAAGAATCTTGTTTTTCATGAACGAACAAAGCATATTGAGGTCGAATGTCACTACATTCGTGAACAGGTCTTGAACCACCAAATTCAGCTCCAGTACTGCCCTACTGATTTTCAGGTTGTAGATATTCTCACCAAGCCTCTCGGCAAGGTGAAGTTTGATTTGTTTAGGGGGTACATATGTAGAAACAATGTATTAAGGGGGGGAATGTTAGCATTAGTTTAGTTTAATACATTGTTTGTTGATGGATAGTTATAACTGTCCTCCTTCCTCCCGCAGCCTTTATATTTGGGGCTCTGCTCTTTTGTTTAATACATTGAATACATTGAATCTTTCTTTGTCTTGTGCTCTCAATTATTGCCTACCATATATTTTCCAAGATCGATTTTTACTCCTGAGGTTAAAAGTATCAAACATTGATACTCAAACATAATGATGATCACATAGTGATCTTATAAGTGATCAACAACCCAAACAATCATTATCCAATACGCTCTATAAAACAAATATTCGACAAGAAATGTCATGCGAGATAAGACTCGCCAATGTTCACTAACTTCATTTAAACCAATTGACGATCTACTAGCCATCTATACGGTTGTCAATTTCGAGAGTTGAAAAGGCGGGATGTTACATACTTCCCCCTTAAAAAGAGTCATCATCCCGATGACATATTTCATTCATTCAAGTAAATAAAACACTTAACCAAATACAACAAGCAGTATATTCGAGAAATCGTGATCTATAACAACTTTTATAAAGAGAGTAATTCATAACATAATAAGTAGTCACGACTCAGATGGTCATTAATACAATTACCCTAAATCAAGTAGTAGTATTAAAGAGTACTATTTTATTTTTAAACTTGATCAAACAGAAAAGGAAAATAAGCAGCCAGCATGTCATCAATATTTTCCCAAGTTGCACTTTCTTCATAATATTGGTCCCAATTGACCTTGCATTTTGAAATCTCGCGATTTCTAAGCTCCAACTTGCGTGTTTCAAAAATCCTTATAGGCTCAACTATAATGATCCTGGGATCCTGCACCTTCAACGAATCCCAATTTAGTATATGAGCTAATTCAGCAACATATTTTTTCAGCTGGGATACATGGAAGACATTGTGCATTTTGGACAATGTTGGAGGTAAAGTCAATTTGTATGTTACATAACCTATAACCTCTAAGATTTCAAAGGGTCCCACAAATCTAGGTGAAAACTTGGCAACCATCTCTCTCCATTTGCTTCTACATTGCAACTGGTTCAAAAAGACATTTTTGCACAAGCTCTCGCATTTCCAGATGTGCGAGAGTAAAGCCATCTCTCTCCATGTAAAACAACTGCAGTGCTCTAGCCGCGTTGAACACTAGCTTCCTACAGCTCTCTGGCATTTGTCTGTTGTTAACCAATTCCCAATTTAATTCCAGCAGCGCATTCTGCATTGAGGAATAAATATGATCCAGAGTTTCTTTTTCTGTGGTTTGAGGATGATCCTTCATGTAGCATTGTATAGCTGAAGGCACGCCTCTTCCTTGTTTTTCCTGAATTGTCAGTTCAAGCATTCAAACATTAACACCCTATTTATGCAAGTGACTTACCTCGATGAATGAAATCTGTGTGTAATGGAAAAGATCACAGTGCCAAAAATATACCTGGTGAGTTTTGGTGTCAATAACTAAACGGCCTGTTGAAACCATAAGTTGCAGAAATTTGGATTCGTAGCCCATTTTAGAAAGCACCTCATCGGAAAGAATCTCTCCAGTAAAAAGTGCCGAGGTCAAAACTATAGTGGCCAATCCGACTGACACTTTGCCATTCTCCATGTATTCTTCGAACGAAGGAACATATTTATCTTGCACCCATTTTGCTTCCTTGGTGTAGGAGGCCAACTGTATCTCCCACTGGATAATACAATAAAAAGAGCGTAAAGAAAATGGAAGAGTCTATTTATCACATATATTTGTAAGTTGAATTGTTGACCTATCGATGGATAATATATGTCAAATTTGGTGTGTAAAAATATGAATAATACATGTTAAATTTGGTTTGTAAAAATACGTACTAAATTTCGAAGATAAGGCAATACATCCCGCCCTTGTGTCTTTCTTCCTTGTTCTGCGATTTCATTGACTGTTTGATACAAGCCCACGAAGCAGATTTTCATTTCTTCTGGCATACGGTGTACCAGAGACATATCCCACCTGATTGAAATACCCATGGATGGTTTAGCTACGAGAAAAGATACAATTTTGAAAGCTTTGAAGAATACCAAGTGGAGAAAAAAGATCAGTTAGAGACCTTTTGACTGCTTGAGAGAAGAGCATCATGTCGTCAAGAGATCCCTGCGCTTCGTAAAGGTTGCTGAGAATGACGGCAAAGATTGAACTTTTCGTGTAAACGGATCTGCATTCAGCGAGCTCTGGCTCAAACATGCTCGCTGCCACTGCAAAATATATTTCCACCACGCGCTCCGGTGTGAAATTCAGCTGTGAGAAACCGCATGATTTCCACCACCTTTCAATCAAAACAACGCATATTAATTAGCATATTTCGTTATTGAGCGAATCTCAACGTGGACGCTAAAAAGATGTAGCAGAGGGCAGGTACCTCTGAAGCTGTTGAATTTCCTTCTGGTGTATGGACTGCACACTGTTGTAGTCTAACTTCGCCAATTCTAAATATTTTGCGTTGCTTACGGATTTCATCCTGATAAACAAACATATTCAGAATAAATATAATCTGAGAAACGAATGTGGTAGACAAAAAGAGATAGAGTGGGTGGGTATCTGAGAATTTTTTCTTACAGGTACATAGACTTTCCAAGCCAGACATCATTAGCTCCGTATTGTTCGACGTAGTTTCTTGCTTCCACTCTTGGCAAACTTCTATGCCATGGATATCTCAGCACGTATTCCACCTGGATTAATTTCAGTCAGAGTCCAACAACGTGTTATTATTTAAGTATATGAAGACTGCAGGAGTTTTAGAAATTGAAAAGTAGATGACTACCTCTCCTTGAAGATCCTTTTAAGAGCCCACTTGTCAAAAGCGCCCACATTTTCCAGAGCGTTGGTCAAGTATCGATGCGTACACAGTTTTGCCTCTTCCATTATTTTTTCTCCTGGGTAAGCCACTTGGGAGCAGCGATGAACGTTTAGCATGTCTGTAACACCCCTCTGTGTCTGACCCATAAAGCAAAAGAACTCTCCATGCTCGTCTCTGAAAGTTTTCAGAGCATCTGCCAACAAAAATAAATAAACAAACAATCAATTCAGTTTCTCAAATAAAAACACAGATATAACAACCTCTTTGGCCAGTTCTGAAACCTATTTATTTATGAATCACCTGAAGATACATTGTATCCGTGCAGTCTGAGGAGTCGGATGCCCATGGCTGTATCGTCAATATCGCCAACTATATTTTCTCTGGCCCATCCTATGCCTCTCTCATCCCAATACCTGTTAATTAACCGTAAATCAACCATTTTAGAAATCAACAATCACCAGCGAATAGTTAACTGTAATTGAACATTCAAAGAAAACACACCTGTACACATAATCGAGCGACTCTTTGATCTCATTTTTGAAATGGCGATCGATTCCCAGGCGTTCCACAGTGTCAACCGCCCATAGACGTTCAAATAAATCAAGAGGATAGTGACAAGGAACTGCATTTCGTACATGTTAAGTTAAACCCAACTCAAACTTCCTCATAAATAAACAATTTAAGCAAAAAATAAATAAATAAATAACCAATTTTGATTAGTACCGTGGTCTGCAAATTTGTTGAGAACGAAGCTCAAAAAATCCAAACACTTTCTGTCTCCCGTGCGCATAAACACGGCGGCCGTAGATGCGGGGGAGCTGAGGAAGGATCCATCCTTGGATTGAAGTTTCATGATTTTCTCCCAGTCTATAATTTCCTGCAACCCCTCCAGGAATATAATATTGTTGTTGGAATGGCATGGATCACATTCACCGGAATTCTGTATATTTAATATGGTTAGATACCATTTTGCATAAAACAAATTAGTTCAGTGGACAAGTAATGAAATAGGGAGGGAGAGAGAGAGAGACACTGATAACTCACTTTTTAAGCTTGGTTTCACGCATCTCGTTAATAAGTTTAAAGAAGGGCAATTCGTAGGGAAGATCCAATCCTAAACTTTTGGCTTCGTTCAGCATTGAAATGAAGACGAGCTCGAATCCACTTGGTCGGTGATTGTCAGCTTCTCCTTCCAATCGCGCAGCATGTGTCTTAATAAATTCAATGCCTGCATTTCAATATACAATTAAGAATCAATCAAGGCGAAGCATTTTCAATATATTAAAAAAATAAAAAAACGGATTATTTATTTTTATTAAAATATAAGTTATAGTGTATGTTATTCACTCAATAGTTAAATTGTTAGTTGAGTGCGGGACCAAGTCAAGCCTAAGCCCCTCCATAGTCTTCACCGGTTTAAGACAATGTGTATATTATTTCGTTGGATTATTGGTCTCTTGTTTGGGCTCAAGAAAGACCATCACCCACCTCTTATGAGTATTGTTGCTCCTTGTGTTTAGTTCTCTTCTAAGTTATGAGTTTCTCCAAGTGTTATTCTACTCTTTCTAATTTTTTAGGTCGTGCATACTTAAAAGATACTTTTTGTTGTAGTATGTCTTATTATTTTGTTAGTATGATCTATTGACAAATTTCAATTTTTGAAAAAATCAATATTTCTTAATTAATTTATATTAAAGATTACATAATTTTATTCTGAGAATCCCGGAGAGTTTTTATCAAGTCCATTCAGGGTGATTTTAAAGAACTCCCACAAATGACTAAGTCAATTGCTTGAGGTCAAAAATTTTGACCAAAATAATTGACTATTTTGATGTCAAATTCGACCCTTCCACAACAACATCCTTACTACTCTGCCCACATATCTCTTGTTTATTTAATGATGTTAACAGCTACCTAAACGCGTTTGTTGTTTCTAAGAGATCAAATTGAACACTATTTGTGGGTGCTAGATAAAACTTGCTGTGGATCCGCACAAACAAAGATTTCTTGAAAGAAAAACAAAAACTTATTTCATTTTTATTCATTAGGAAGTGTCAAACCTTTCCGAACTTGTCTGTCCCCGGCACCCCAAAGAGTGAGGGTTATAACACAGGCAAGAGTAGCCAGAATTCGGTCATATGTCAAGAAGCACAACTCTTCACCCCACGAACCGTCGCTCAACTGGTTTTGTAAAATCCAGTGAAGCGTCTGAGGAAATTGAGGGCGGTTGGAGCCATTTACAGCAGGCACCCTGGCAACCCAGGCAGTGTCATACGCAGAAGGATTCGTTTCCCCGTCTCCCATTGATTTAAACATTCCCCTGATCTCCGCTATCAGACTCTCTGCCCTCTTCTCCTTCTCCGCAGCATCTGCAGACTGAATCAAACTCCACTAATATTAAAATAGCTCTATTTTTCATAGAATTCTCAAAACTAGCACTCGTAAACTAACGATTGTAGCAAAAGATTGAAAATTTCCTTTCTATACCTGATAAGACGATATAAGCGAATTAATGAGGTCGTCCTTCCAAATTGCTGGTGGGTACTCTCGTTTGACAGTCGTAGAATCTGAAACAGGTCGCAATTATAAATACACATACTCATAAAACGAAACACATTTCTATATTTAATTTGGTTTTGAAAGCTAAGTCATACCAGTGACAGGCGATTGAGAAGAACGTAGAGAAGCCACAACACTGCCATTATTATTCCACTGGCTTCTTCCCACCCTGTGGGAGGAAAAAGAACACGCTCCATTAATGGCGAACTGTGTTTTGGCGCCATTGATCTCAGAAAGTCGAGAGCCGCGTGCAAGGCAAGTATCAGCAGTGAGAGCCGAAGAAATCAAGGCTTGGGCCATTTCCTCCAAACTCCAGATGTTTCACGTGTTTATTCTTTGATTTATTGCACTGACTCGCAACTATCACAAAATTTATGGGAACTGATATATTAGTGCTGGTAAAGAGAACATTATATAGAGGAGACTGAAAAGGACAGCCTTTGTAAATTATTACACGACTTTTCTTCAGATGCCAAAATTTGTCATGTAGTTCCCTTCACGTCTTTGAATTGGAGTATTCAAGTCTGGAGGCAATAGCATCTTTTAGTTATCAAATTTGTAAGGCGAACGGTCACATGCGAACTAGGCAATTACTTTCCTAGTTGGTGTTGGAAAGTAATTTATTATGGCCGAGGTATTTTCATTTACATATATATTGACTGGAGGAGTTGATGTCAAGCCCAACTAAATAAAAATAAAAATTAGGTTTGAAAATAAAAATAAATACAAATTAAGGTCCGCCTTTAAAAGATCACATGACAAAAACATTTATTTTTCCTTGTTGCACTTATAATTATAATATAAAAATAGAACCCACACTTTTGAATAAAATAAATAATATAATTGATTTATAATTCAAAACTAATATAATATAATAATAAATAAGTTATATTATATAAAAATTAATAATTTAAAAATTCTATAATATAATTGTTCCACTTAACATTTTAAATAAGTTATATGATAGAATAAATTTATAATTTAAAAAATAATCTAATATAATATAAGTTCGCATTTAAAAGTTGCGTTAAGGAAAAAAAAATATTTTTCCAAAAAATAAAAGATTACAAAATAAAAATTACCAAAAAAATTAAAATTAAAATTTAAAATTAATAAAAACTAAAATTAATCAAAATAAAAAAATTAGTCAAAATATTGAAATTAATAAAAAATTAAAATTAAATTGAACTAAAATTAAAAATTAATTAAAAAAGAAAAATTTAAAATTAATTTTTAAATTGTATTGAAAATTAAGAATAATGTAAATTTGTTAAAAAAATTAAAATTACTAAAAATAAGGATGAATTAAAATCATAAAAACATGTAAATTAGAAATTACATATTTTAAATTTTAAAATTAAGAAAAATTTATCGAAGAAAATTGTTAAAATTTAAAAATTAAATTGAATCAAAATTTATAAATAAATTTTATTAAAATTTTGTAAAACATTAGAATTATATTTAAAAATAATTAAAATTAAGACAAAAGTGAAAATATTGAAATTAATAAAAAATTAAAATTAAAATGAACTAATATTTGAAAATAGTAATAAAATTAAAATTAAAATTAAATTAAAATTAAGAATAATTTAAATTTATATATTGTTAAAAATTTAAAATTAATAAAATAAAATGAAAATAAAATTTATTTGAAATTAAAAGATTATAATTAACATTGCTAATACATCTAAAGATTTAAAATTTAAATATTTAAACTCACACTTGTCAAATTATAAAAACAAATAGGTTTATTCACTTACGAAATGTCAATCATATTATTCAAACATAGTTACAACTTCTCTAATTTCACACTCGTTTGTTTACTTTCATAAATGAAAACTAAAATGTCCAGTTCCCTTGAATAAAAATGTCCTCACATGCAATTACACACGTAATTGCGGCGTAGCAATGATTTTATAACACACCATAAAATGTAAAAGAATTAATATTGTATTATACAAATCACATGTATACAAACATTAACTATAAATATGTAGAAATAAACAAAAATTTACAAACTCAAAATTTATGTTACACATAACTAGAACAAGCATCACCGTATTTTCATTGATCTTCATGTTGAAAATTTGATTGCCATGCGTCAAGAAAAAGCGACATTAAATACACAACTATCAACTTATTGTAAAAAATATATATTTCACTATTCAAGGACAAACAAGTAATGTTGTAAGATTTAAACGTTGTTCACATTTCAGTAAACAAGCTTCTTCCCTTTTCCTAAGATATTTCCATATTCACCTTCCTTCATCTTAGAATAACACTAAAAAGAGAGGATACATGTGTAATCCATCAAAAAAATTGACTCTCGATATCGTCGTGAATGTCAACCCTTATTGCTCCCTCGCACTGTGTCAACTATTGCTCTTTGAGAGTGAGTCCTTATGACTTGTGAATCATAAGAGCCCATGACATCTTCAAAGGAACTTGTCTACGACGTCCCATCGATACCGTAGGAACATGCACATACTTAGGGTGACTCAAATCCCATCGAATGTCGATGTCATTCTGAAACTCCACGATAATAAATATTGACAGATTCGAAGACTTTGTTCCAGGAGAATACACTATGTTCCTCACCTGTCCAAAGATTCATTGACTAAATCCACCTCCACCCATAAATTTCACACCAACATGACATGTTGACCACTACAAAGCAACACCTCACTCTCTAACTAGTCGTCGTAATTGTGTCCATATGTCACGTTTCTTAGATGGGTTGTAACAACTCATACCACATGTGCATTCAATATATTAAGCATGTTCTAGTTATGAAATGTCACTTGGACATTTGTCCAAGAAAAATGAGTGGAAGAGTCAAACATGGACCTTTCCTTTGCACCAAAATGTGAATCGGTTCTGGACATTAACAACTCTCAATCCTCAATTGTGGGATTTACATTTCTCAAATTAGAAAACAAGTTATAGAAAATTGTGTCCATAGTCACAACCGACGAAGAGGATTTCTATAACTTTTTTCCTTATGTGCTTCCTGCATACATCGGTATGTCCTCTATAGGGGGGAGTTGGGAAAGATCCCCGACAAGAATTACAGATCTACCTTTGAAGATTACGTTCTCATGTAAAGGAAATTCTTCTGCAAACGAATATCAATTTTTTTCAATAGTTTCATCCCTTTGAAACTCATTTAACCAACAAAAATGTACATGTATTGTCTAGTCCGCTCTTGAAATATTGATGGCGTTTTCCTGCGTTCGAGAGGCCTCATGTCGCGTAGTGGAATTCTTAGTGACGCATGTTTTGTTCTACCACATATGTTGAAAGAAGCAACTCATATACGTGCCAAAACAAGAAGAGGACTCTTACTTGTCGAAATGTTATTTTCCAAGAAATTTTTAATGAAATTGCTCAGGAAATATTTTCCTATTCTAAGTACCTTGTATGATCATTCGGAGTGGAGCTTCCTCGGTACCTTTTCTAGAATGTTCGACAATAGTTTCTAGAGCAATACATTGTTTTATGGATAACATGTCCACATCTAAGAGAAAAGTTTTTGAAGCATACACCAAATTTTACATGGATTTGTTTGTTTCTATCAATCATGCAAATGCGTTCTGCAAGTCCTCATTCTTTTATGTATCCCAAACATGGTTCAATTCAAAATATCGTCATATAAGCATACAAAGATAATTCAAATTTACAATATTGGGAGGATAAACATGAGAAATAAATTCCCACTCATCCATTCCATCCACGCCTACAAAAGTTTCTATTTCATCATCATCAGTGTCTTCTATCTCTTCTTCATCCATTACATCCTTCTAGTCGACATGCCACACATGATACATATTCTTAATTCTCTCCCAATTTCTCAAAATTTTCTTCCTTATGCTACCTATGTCCCTGTGTACATCACGAAAAGGTTTTTACAACTCACTCCAAAAAAAGTTCTCGCGATCCTCTAAACCTCTCTCAAGAATGGAGAATTATTGCAACCATATGTGTATGATAGCAGGTGTGTCCTCGGCTTCCATTTTCTTTCTTTCTCTTTGTGTTATACGACCATGATCGGAAGCATAAATTAATGAGATGGATTCCAACTATACCAGATGGTTCTTATATGCCTTGATGAAACAAGATACACTTTGTTATCCTCTTTAGATGTCATACTCACCTTGCAAAAAAATTATGACCAACATTCAAAGTCATAAAGCTATGATTGACTTTGAACCAACAAAAATTTAATAGCATGTGGAATGTTTCTTGCACCCCAATATCATGTTCTACTATTGTTTCTATTAAAAACCTCTCGGTAGATGCATAGTGCAGCCTCTTCACGGGGGATTCACTTAGTAAAAGTATGGTATATCACCTGCGTTCGAAGGGTATTAAAGAATACCCTTAATTCTAGTTTCTACCTCTAATTATTCAATTGATAATACCCCCTCCTGTTATATTATTAGAATGAAAATACCCCCTATTTTTTCCATGTACCTTATCTACCCATTTTTCAATTACAATTTTATTTACCCCTTTTTATTTCTACCCCAATATATTAGACAAAAATATATTATATTTCTCACTCAATTTTTTTTAATATGCATTTCCTTTCGAAAGATAGTTCGAAGCCATTGAATACATATTACAAGTCACCTTATATATGTTAAGCTTTATGCATTTATCAATAGTTCTTCAAATAATTAAGATGGTGAAATAATATCACTTGTGTTGAAAAGCATACTCAATTCTAGTTTTCTACCATCTTATTATTTCTTGGTTAAGAATCTAGATTTATTTATTAAAAAGAGATTATAATTTAATTTATGACCACACTCCTTTTGCAATTTTAAGGTATTTACGTTTAAAAACTAGGGTTCAAACGTTTTAGTTTTATATTAAAAGTAAACCTCTATTTCCTTTGGCCCATCTCTCTAACCTACCCCCAATACCTGATTCAAAACATTAATAAATTAAACCCTTTCACCCCCTCATGTCTACCGGTATATTGAGTTTAATTTTATTAATTTTAATTACCTCAATATGAACCCACGTGCTAGGATATTGCCTAGCTAATGAACCCCGTGAGCCTCTTCCCCACTACATCATCTAATATCCTCATCAACATGTCATGAAATCTCTTAGACCTATTTTCTGCCTTGAAGCATATTTTTCTATATACTTTAACATTGTGTGTCTAGAAACAACAGACTGAAAATCCACATTACCATGCCATATAGCCAATATGTACTAGTTGTAAAGGTTCAATTTAGAATCGTTTCGAGAAGGTTAAAATTTCTTGTGACTGTTTGTATCAATACACAACTTTGAATCATCCCAAAGATCCCACAGAATGTTATAACGAAAAACCATAGATGATCCTTTCTTTCACAAACATGACATCTCACTACATTTCGTGTGCCTCTAGACATGGTTGACAAGTTCTTCATAGTCACGAAGCGGGTCACGCTCTAGTATCTGTGATGGTTTCATCAAGTAAGGATCTTCATTTCTTCACCGGACGAGCATTACATTTATCTGATGGCTATCACGGGTATTCCATGAATTAATGTATCTATCAAAGTAATAGCTCTGACCATAATCTAATTATCGTCCATCCAATCTAATGTTTCCATGTAAGGGCTACTATGATCCTATATGAATCCATGTACATGTTTAGATCCTTGATTTTGCCACTAAAACCTATAAAACATAAATCCTAGAAAAAACGCGTATTACAAAACCTTTCATTAATAATATCTATAATGCATAAGACCAAAAACATTACTAGACAACATCAAATAAATTTTCATCGAACAAAAAAATACAAACCTATCCCAATAATCCTTAACTCAAATTAGTTTTGTATCACCTCTTCACAAAATATCTCAAATCTTTTGTACATGTAAGCCACAACAATATGAGGATAATCTATGAAATTTTCAATTCTCCACCTATAAGCTCGCAAATAATTTGAAGGAGGCTCTTCAGGATCGGCTGATGTAAATCAAACCACTTAGTGTCCATGGCGGTAAGCGTGAAAAAAGAGTCGGATTACCCAATTGAACAATTATACTGCCGCGGATGACAATGACATAATTACCAATAGGAGTGAGTCCCATGAATGTTTACTTCAAAACATATCACACTGTTGCTCGCTAACTTATCATTGGTCATGTTATTAACATGATGATGCAAATCTTCAATAGTTGTGGAAACATTGTCCTCCAATTGTAGTGCCCACTTGCCTTCGACACTTTTGATATTGATAATGATACTGCTGACTATATTATGGACATTATTATAATTTTGATTTAGTATGGTGTTAGATGTCAGATCATGGATTATTGTTGACTCTGATTCATATATGATGCATGATGATTGTTAGAGACATTTTATATAGATGTTGACATGCTTTTGAACATGGTTACGTATATATTTATGGATGTTGTTAGGACATGTGATATTTGGATATATTGAGTAGACCGAGAAAATTGAATTTAAAATTGATGCTTATATAGTTCTTTGATGAAATTGTAAGTGATATTGTTGATTGTCGGATGTTGTTGTGATTCATATATATATTGATTATTTTGAAATTATATTATATGAACATTTGGATGTTCGATATGGCCATGAGATCGAAGGGGTATTTGTATTGTGTAGGTTAAAAATATCACAAAAACATCGAGGATTGGAGACCAACCACATTGGAATTCTAAATGAATTCAATAAGGTCACCATGGCAAATTGTATTGTTCGTGTGTGTGTTTGATTGTTAGGGATTTCCATGGGGGGATCACCTTTAAATGTGACCAAGGGTTATGTGTATTTATTTATTTGGTTCCTTTTTATTGATGTTTGTATGTGTTTATTAAGTGATGTATTTACCCCTTTCATTATTTATTAATTGTGGTAAATTAATGTGAGTAAACATGTTAAAATTAATTAATCAAATTAGGACATAAGAAAGTAATTATTAGAGTTGTTGGCCTAAAATTAAAGTGTGGTAAGAAATGTGTAAGATATGTGTAAATTAATTTTGGAGTACGAAACACTCCACCTCCTTTCGGAATTCGAATTTGTCCTTGGAGGCAGATTTTGGAAGCTTATGGGATAAGTTAAACTTGTCCCATACCTCTTAAATTTGCATGCCAACCTTACCTATGGTTGGAGGGTTTAAATCTAGCCTTCATTATGTATTTTTGTAAGTCAAGTTGTATGCTTTTATTGCACTTTCTTACATGCTTTCAATTTCAGTCCTTATGAGGTGTGGGTTTGATTTGAGTGTGTAAGTAAAACTATCATTTATTCACCTGCTTATTTATTGTGCCTTGGAGATTGAAGTTGACTTATGAGTTGGAGTTGAGGATGTGTGATGTGGCATCCCACATGGATCCACCTCATCCTCTTCTCTTTCCTCTTCTATATATTTGAATTCCTTGGCTTGTTTTTGGGGTTTTTTTTTGCTTCACTTTTATCACTTCATTTTTGGTGACTTGCTTTGGGTTTTTGGAGCTCTTGCAAATTGGGAGAAATTTAGAGATTGTTGCATACTTGTTGATTGTTGATCTCTTGGTTTGTGTTGCATTGGAGAGCTTGTTGTTTTGAACTTGGAACAAACTCCATCATGGAGAGGTAAGAGCTTAGCTCTTGGAAATACTCTCCTTTTATTTGTATGCATATGTGAATGGTTGAATGTTTGAATGTGTTGTTTTATTTGTTGGTTGGTTGGGTAGATGGCCTAGGGATGGTGTAGGAGAAGACTATGGGGCATTTTGTGGGAGGCATAAGTGTTTTGGGGAGGTATAAGTGTGGAGGGAGTTGGGATTTGGGTTCCACCTTACAAAGAAATAGCTTACATTTCTTTACTCGTTATGGGGTGCCATAAGAGGTTAGGGAGGCATAAGGAAATGTGAGGAATAAGGGGTACTTGGGGGAGGCATAAGGGCATGTCATGGATTTGAAATGATATATATTTTGGCAGTTTGTTCTCAGGTGGTGATACCCATTTCCCCTTTGGGAGGCATAAGCAACATCCCCCATAGTTTCTTGCTCCTTTGGCTTGCATGATGAAGCCTAAGTGTTGTTTATTGTTTTATTTCCTGTGGTGGAAAAGTGTAATTTTTTTTTGGTGTGTTTTGAATGAGAAATTTTTCTTTGTGTTGTGGAAGCCTATTGTTGCCATGAGTTGAAAAAATATATTTCTTATTGCAATGTGGTTGGGGCTCGGGGCCAATGAAGAAGGATGGCTTCTCCCTTTTCATTGGATGTCTTGGTTGGGTGGAGAGCGTTGCCTTTCCCCTGTTCTGTTGTGACCAAATTGGAGAATGATGGAAATTCATATTGTTGTTTTGGAACTGAGAAAGAAGACAGTTTGATAGTCCTTGCTGAGATCATTTCTTAATGTAACCTTTTCCCACTTGAAGTGGATGATCTTGTATATTATTTGTGATGGAAAGATGGTTTGTATGGGCTATGAAAGTTGTAAATTGAATTTTGAAAGAGATATACTCTGTTTTTATGATTTTGAAAGAATGTGAAAGAAATCATATTCTGTATATTGTAATTGAGGAATGAAAGAAGAAATTGTAAAGGTGTCTCTTTGAATCAATAAAGGATTGTATTACTTTACTCAAATGGCATTATTGGGTATTGAAATATGATTGTTGAATGTATTTTGAAATTCTGTTGGAAGGATGAAAAAGTGAATATGTATGGAGAAATGTCATAATACTATGTTTTTTTAAATAAAGGTGATCATGGCCATGAGTGCGTTTTCGTGCTCGTGGTTTTAAAGATCAATTTGTTTGCATTTTAGGATTTCTTACACCTTTTTGTGATTTTCATGGGTTTTTCAATTTTTTTGTTTATGTATACAATTTTTTGTTTTATTTTGTCGGTTTCTCGGCAAGCTCGTAATCCTGCAAACTGTCAAAATATTCCTCAAAACCCTATAAACAATCCTCAAAACCCTCCAAACATTCAGAAAACCCTCCTCAAACATAGATCCACCTCCTGTGGCTCCTTCTATCCCCATGGAACCAACAGGAACACAAGCTAATATCATTGGAAAAATCCAACAAAATAAAATTTCCATTGAGAACCTTATTAGAATATAAGACAAAATCATGCCACAAATCCATCCGCATGACTTTAGCCAACACATTGCAAACATTGATTGGTGAAGTTGACTCCATAACCAACCAAATAGATAGATGGAATACCTTTAGAGGTGATTGTAGGTAGTGGTATGCAAATAAATTATCCCATGCGGCCGTAAAAGAAAAATTTTTTGGAAAAGACCGCATTTGTGCATTATTTACTGACCCAAGAACCAATGCCCCCCGTAATTACTTGCAAACGGTTCCCAATCCATTGGTGCCACGATGACCGAATCAAGAACAATTTTTGGGACCGATGGTGGATGGTTTTGATTATCCACCATGCAACAACAATGAGGTTCCCCTCTATTTTTGAAGAAATTATATTGTGAGTTTGTGCTTAATGAGGTCCCAAATTATTTTGAATTTTTTGATTTTTATGGGTGAGGTGGTGGTGGCTCTGCTGCATAGAGTAGACTGGTGGTGCGTAGGTCAACCAAGGATCCCCCATGCCCCAAAACCCCCACTTCCTTTAGTTATCCCTCCTACAGTGAAGGAGGTTGTGGAGATTGACACACTACATGCATTGAGGGAGCTCTTGACACTCGACCCAACATAGTGAGCAGATTGCATCGGTGATGTTGGTGGAGGCGCCGAGTTCTAGCGCACCACACCATTGTGGATCATGTGGTGCCATATGTGCCTTTGCATGGGTGAGACATCATTTCTTTGGATCACATGATTTCTTTTCTCTAGATGAGATGATGGCGGATGTTTTTGGGCTAGTGCAACGGATCTTGGTCTTTCAAGTAAATGTCAAATAAATATTTATATATATATATATATAATAGTTTAATTCATGTTTGAGATTTTAATATATATGTATTTCATTATACGTTATGTACATACATGTAAAAACTAATTTTTATTTTATTTTAAATAGCAAAAGCCGGTGAAGGAAACATCGGCGTCGACACATGCTAGCTCTTTGTATTTGGGCATGTTACAAATGTAAGTTTCAAGTTGTACTTAAATTTCAAATTTCATTTGATTGTGCACTTTTATTATTATAATGTTTCACCTGTACATGTACATATTAATATATGTTTGTCTTTTATACGTGCGGGAGCACGGTGGGTCATCATCACTCTGGGAAGCGAGGCTATTGGCATGCCTCACGTGAATTTTACGCAAGTTAGTTTCTCTTTACACTTTGGTTCTAATTGTGGAAGTTCACGTGGATTATGCTTTGGCTCTGTTATGTGGCAGTCATGTAGATTAATATTGATTTGTACATGTTTTTTGTATAGCTTATGACATTGCAGAGAGACTCCTCCATATATGCAGACTGTGGAGGTTCTTTGTAGATCTATTGCCATAGCATCTGTAGATCCACTAACTGAGGTACAATTTTTCAAATTTGTTAAATTTATTTAGGAATTATTTCTTATTACTTAAATCTACAATATCAAATTTTGTACATGAAATATTTAATTTGAAATTTAATTATTTGTATGTAGCTTACCTCTCATGAGTCTACTATTGTCCCTGCCATGCATCAATGACAAATTGATAGGGATCATGACATTGCGGTAAGATTTCACATGCATTTTAACTAAATTCTAAGTTTCTAAATTTTGAATGTATTTTAAAAATATGGGTGTTAAAAACTTGTTGTTTATGAATGTGCAGGTTAGGTTGTAGGCCTGCTTAGAGATGCCTAGGACCACATGGATGAAATCCGTAGTGGCATCTCCCTCCACTACATCCCCGGGTCGTGGACATGCTACTTCTAGCAGGGCGAAGAGAGGGAAGATGTTTCATGATTAGATTCATAGGACATGGATGTACATATATATATATATGGGCCAGCTGGTCCTAGTTCATGATTCTTCATAGGACATTGTATATAGCCTTATATGCGCATGTGGTCTTATATGTATGACACACTTGGTTTGAGATGTACACATGTTATGAACTTATATTTTCAGAGATGTGCATTCAACACACTTAGTTTGATACATTATATATCCATGTGTTGGTTTTCATAACGATATTACTTCTATGTTTGATTGAATTCATTGCACATGATATCCTTCTATGTATGTATATTCTATGTATATTAATTCTATATGTATGTTTGATTTAAAATTAAAAAACTATGGTGCAACAATAAGAAGAAAATAAGCATATATCTCATGTACCATATTCTAGTGCAATAATAAGTTTTATGTATGTTATGACATGTACATGTCAAGGACTGAAATTTCACATGTTGTTGGAGTTGTCAGTAGATTTTAGGAAAATCTAAGTAGAGAACATTGTTCAGCAGTGAAGTGGGAGTTTCACTACTTGTGAGGAAAAATAAATTATTGCATCACCTATAACAATATTGGTGATTCAATTTGTGGATATTTTGATTCATATTTTGTAAGTGATTTGGAAAAACAAAGATCGACTTCTAGTTATGCTATTACACTTGTAACTGGACCTATCAGTTGGATTTCAAAGCTTCAAAATATTACAATTTTTTCAACTACTGAGGTAGAATATGTAGCTGCCTATCATAGTTGTCAGGAGGTAATTTGGGTAAAAATTTATTGGATGAGTTTTGAAGATATCAATAGAAGATGAAGGTATTGTGTGACAATCAAAGTGCTATTTAATTATCCAAGAATCTAGCTTATCACAATAAGAAAAAGCATATTTTAGTTAAGTATAATTTGGTTATACATGTTATTGATGAAGGGATAATTTGGTACACACCATAGAAAACTTTGTTGATATTCTCACAAAACTAGTACTATTATAGAAGCAAAAATGGTGTTTATCTTCTATTCATTTGCAGAAAATGTGATGAGTTGGTCGTGTAATATATAAAGTGGATTGGTTATCAAGGTGGATATTATAAGATATGTGACAACAAAGTTAAATTTTAGATCCCTTTTATGGAAATTTTTTTAGCTCACTTTCCAAAGTTAAAAAAGTTTAAAAAAAGTGTTAATTGTTGAAAAAGTTGAAAATGGTGGATCGTGGCACCAAAAACATGTACAAACACATGGGTCACTAGTTGAAAACTAGAGGAGGCATCATTTTGGTGAGTGACAACGTCGATTGCTTCGGACTACCTCGTTCGAGTGGAGTCCCTTAAGAGCCCTGAGACCAAAAAATCATTCAACTTTGACGGGTGACTACGCGCACTCCGTGGCACCTAGAGATGTCTTGTATGATCCTACACCTTGGTATAGGGACCCTCTACAATAGTCTGTCTCGATTTTTTCCTTCTCAATTGGTGCTCTTGTTGCCCTATTGTTTGCAAACGTGCCGAATAGTGTAGTTTGAGACAGTGTAAGGCTGTCAAATGGTATATTGTGTAAACGGTGGGTCATGGCACCAAACCGACTATGTGGACACATCTAGGTGGCTAGGTGAACACTAGAGGAGGCATCATTTTGGTGCGCAAAACTTCGTTGCTTCTAGGCTACCTCGTTCGGGTGGAGTCCCTTAAGAGCCATGAGACCAAAAAATTATTCAACTTCGACGGGTGACTACGCATTGCGTGGCACCTAGAGATGTCTCGTCTAATCCTACACCTTGGTGTAGGGACCCTCTACAATAGCCTGTCTCATTTTTTTCCTTCTCCAATCGGTGCTCTCGCTACCCTATTGTTTGCAAATGCGCGAATAGTGTAGTTTGAGACAGTGTAAAAATTTGTCAAGCGGTATATTGTGTAAACGGTGGGTCGTGGCACCAAACCGAATACTGTGGACAACATCAGGTGGCTAGAGGTGAACACTAGAGGAGGTGTCATTTTGGTGCGCAACAACGTTTTTCTTTCGGGCTACCTCGTTCGGGTGGAGTCCCTCAAGAGCCCTGAGACCAAAAAATTGTTCAACTTGACGGTGACTACACACTCCATGGCACCTAGAGATGTCTCGTCTAATCCTACACCTCAGTGTAGGGACCCTCTACAATAGTCTATCTCAGTTTTTCCTTCTCCAATCGGTGCTCTCGCTGCCCTATTATGTTTGCAAATGCACCGAATAGTGTAGTTTGAGACAGTGTAAAAATTTGTCAAATGGTATATTTTGTAAGCGGTGGGTCGTGGCACCCAAACCACTATGGACACATCAGGTGGCCAGGTGAATGCTAGAGGAGGTTTTGTTTTGGTGCGCCACAATGTTGTTTTTCGGGCTACCTCGTTTGGGCGGAGTCCCTTAAGAGCCCTGAGACCAAAAAATTGTTCAACTTCGACGGGTGACTATGCGCACTCATGTGGCACCTAGAGATGTCTCGTATAATCCTACACCTCGGTGTAGGGACCCTCTACAATATCTTGTCTCAGTTTTTTCCTTCTCAATCGGTGCTCTCGTTGCCCTATTGTTTGTAAACGTGTCGAATAGTGTAGTTTGAGACAGTGTAAGGTTGTCAAATGGTATATTTTGTAAACGGTGGGTCGTGGCACCAAACCAACTACGTAGACACATCTAGGTGGCTAGGTGAATGCTAGAGGAGGTGCATGTTTTGGTGTGTGACAATAATCGTTTCTTAGGGCTACCTCGTTCGGGTGGAGTCCCTCAAGAGCCCTGAGACCAAAAATTGTTCAACTTCGACGGGTGACTACGCGCACTCGTGGCACCTAGAGATGTCTCGTCTGATCCTACACCTCAACTGTAGGGACCCTCTACAATATCATATCTAAGTTTTTTCCTTCTCCAATCGGTGCTCTCGCTGCCCTATTGTTTGTAAACATGCTGAATAGTGTAGTTTGAGACAGTGTAAGGTGTCAAACGGTATTTTGTAAAGCGGTGGGTCATGGCACCAAACCGACTATGTGGACACATCGAATGTGGCTAGGTGAATGCTAGAGGAGGCATTTTTTTGGTGTGTGACAACGTCGTTTCTTCCGGGCTACCTCGTTCGGGCGTAGTCCCAAAAGCCCTGAGACAAAAAAATCATTCAACTTCGACGGGTGACTACGTAGACTCCGTGGCACCTAGAGATGTCTCATCTAATCCTACACCTCGGTGTAGGGACCCTCTACAATAGTTTGTCTCATTTTTTTCCTTCTCCAATCGGTGCTCTCATTGCCCTATTGTTTTTCCAAAGCGTCTTGCCGAATAGTGTAGTTTGAGGCAGTGTAAAAGGTTGTCAAATGGTATATTTTGTAAATGGTGGGTCATGGTTCCAAAGCTGACTATGTGGACACATCAGGTGGCTAGGTGAACACTAGAGGAGAGGTTCGTTTTGGTGTGTGTGACAACGTCATTGCTTCGGGCTACCTCGTTCGGGGAGTCCCTTAAGAGCCACTACGAGACCAAAAATTATTCAACTTCGACGGGTGACTATGCGCACTCCGTGGCACCTAGAGATGTCTCATCTGATCCTACACCTCGGTGTAGGGACCCTCTATAATAGATTGTCTCAGTTTTTTTCCTTCTCAATCGGTGCTCTCGTTGCCCTATTGTTTGCAAATGTGCCGAATAGTGTAGTTTGAGACAGTGTAAGGCTATCAAATGGTATATTTTGTAAACGGTGGGTCGTGGCACCAAACCGACTATGTGAACATGTCTCAGGTGGCTAGTGAACACTAGAGGAGGCATTTTTGGTGCGTGACAACGTTGTTTCTTCCGGGCTACCTCGTTCGGGCGTAGTCCCTTAAGAGCCCTGAGACCAAAAAATGTTCAACTTCGATGGGTGACTATGTGCACTCCATGGCACCTAGAGATGTCTCGTCTAATCCTACACCTTGGTGTAGGGACCCTCTACAATAGCTTGTCTCAGTTTTTTCCTTCTCAATCGGTGCTCTCGCTGCCCTATTGTTTTGCAAAATGCACCGAATAGTGTAGTTGAGAGATAGTGTAAGGCTATCAAAGCGGTATATTTTGTAAATGGTGGGTATGGCACCAAACCAATTGACTATGTGTAGACACACAGGGTGGCTAGGTGAATAACACTAGAGGAGGCATCGTTTTGGTGCATGACAACATCGTTGCTTCGGGCTACCTCGTTGGGCGAAGTCCCTTAAGAGCCCTGAGACCAAAAATCATTCAACTTGACGGGTGATTACTACGCGCACTCCGTGGCACCTAGAGACATCTCATCTGATCCTACACCTCAGCATAGGGACCCTCTACAATATCCTATCTCATTTTTTTCCTTCTCAATCGGTGCTCTCGCTTGCCCTATTGTTTGCAAACGCGCCGAATAGTGTAGTTTGAGACAATGTAAGGCTATCAAATGGTATATTTTGTAACGGTGGGTCGTGGCACCACCAAACCAACTATGTGGAACACATCCAGGTGGCTAGGTGAATGCTAGAGGAGGCATCATTTTTGGTGTGTGACAACGTCATTGTTGCTTCGGGCTACCTCGTTGGGTGGAGTCCCTTAAGAGCCTGAGACCAAAAATTGTTCAACTTGACGGGTGACTACGTGAGACTCCATGGCACCTAGAGACTTCTCATCTAATCCTACACCTCGGTGTAGGGACCCTCTACAATATCATATCTTGGTTTTTCCTTCTCTCAATCGGTGCTCTCTCTCTTTGCCCTATTGTTTTGCAAAACGTGCCGAATAGTGTAGTTTGAGACAGTGTAAGGTTGTCAAATGGTATATTTTGCAAACAGTGGGTCGTGGCACCGAACCGATTGTGCACACATGCGTAGGGATGGTCTTGTAAACACTTGGGAGGTGTCATTTTGGTTCTCTAAGCTCTAGGTCTCTTGGGCTACCTCCTCTGGAGCCAAGAACCCCCTCATGGTACATAAATCATTGTTAATTACTTCTCTTTTCTTGTAAAACAATGAAAGCTTCTCTTAGCTTCGAGAATTTATAATTCTCTACTAATAGTGCCAACCACGTGAAGGTGGAAGCTTTTCTGGCACCACTAACCTGCATATAAAAGTCTTAGTCAAAGAAATTTAAGTTTTAAATCAAAACCATACTAGATATATACAAAATACACAAATTTAATAAAATATATGAACTTAAATTTATCTAACTAACAAATTTATATATACCAAAGAAATTATATATATACAGACATGAGCATTGTAAATTCATTCCAATGAACCATCAGGATCGGATCTACTCTGAATAGCGGACATGATTGCTTCATGATCTGACTCTCGAACCTTCAAAGAATCTTGTTATTAGGCCTTCCTCGATATCTATATAGAATTTGAATATTTGTCACTAGAACTAGATGCGAATATAAGAGTATTTTCTGTGTGTCTCAAAGTCTTCAAACACCCAAATAGAGGAGTTTTTAATGGATACCACTCGAAGCCAAGTTCCAGTAACTACCACTGACCCTGTAGGGTACTCAATATCTTCGCCATCTATAACAGGAGAAGTCAACTTCTTTCTTTCCTCGATGCAATGACATAAGAAATAGTTTGTTCCTTCTTCATTGTCTTCTTTCGCAATAACTACAAACACATGTCCTAAAAAAAAAGGTTTCAACTCAAATTTAAATTGTACATATTAAAATTTCAATGGACATAACTCAATACAAAAATTGTAAATAACCATAAATACCTTGTCGCACCAAAATCAAAATTTCGTCAAAGTCCTTGGATGTTGCAACTTCATCTATAGAAACAAGTCATAATGCTTGTGGAGGTTGATAACTAGCAAGTGGAGTTAGAGGCCTACAAATCCATCCATCGACCCATTCTTGTGAATCACACTCAGTAGTGACAAATTTGATACAAGATGCACAAAAACATGTCAACTTTCTTGTCCATGTGGCCCACGAAGTAGCGTCTGAGCTACAAAATGAGTGCATATCACTGGACCCAGTGAGTGTCATACAATCCTCATAGTTAGCAATTTGTTGTTCCTCTATCAACCAAAAATATCTGTGAACCGTGGAAATTTCTTGAGAACCTCGGGCCATGTTGTCAATACACCATTCCACTATGCTCTTTGCATCTTTCAATTTAGCACCATCTTTGTACTTCAACTCTTCTCTTGCAAGAGCTCTTTTCACACATGCCCCTGCACCGTCATGCTCTCCTTTTCCATGTCAGCCTCAGTGAAACTCCAAATATGTTGCACACCCATCTTGACGTGCATCCTGCTCATCAATAAAACATTCGTGCATTCTTAAACTGAGACGTGTAATTATCTGACCATATATAATGTTGTTTGAAGTGGATGTCCCTATCAGACAAGTTTCCATAAAATAACTGGAAACACCCTTGCACAAATTCAGTAGAATGAGTATGATCATCACTGATATAAAAGTGGTACTCTCTTAAAAAATTTTTGATCATTCTTTGTACTTTCAGGAGAATGTATAAATGTTATATGCACAAAAATGACAACTTGTACTGAGTTGTAATATTGTGATTGAACCTCCATTTGTGGTTGATAATGTGTAATTCTCTAAAAATCTACCACTGAAACAATAGTACCAATAGGAAATGTGTCTTTGCATATCTTGAACTGTTCATCCAACCATCGAGCTCTGTGTGTATGCCTAGCATACTCATAAACAATTTCATCCTTAAATTTTCTCATAAATTGAAAAACAGGCATATGTTATGTAACTAGCTCACACCGTTTAGACTCTTTTCCATCTTTCAATTGGTATGCAATTGATTTATATTTATCAAACTCAACTAAATTATTTCCTATTGCACCTTCAATTTTCTCATGGATGTAACTTTCCAATTTAGGTAATCCGCCACATGTACCACAACTTCCATCTAAACAATCTTGACTATAAAAAAATTGTCAACTTCTTTTTCACAAAATATCGTAGGAATGAAATCCCTGGAAGATATTGGTGGAACTTGAACACCACATTCGATAACATAGTTTCAGAATGCAAAATAGAACGAATACATAAAAATTTAGCATAATGCATAGCAAATTCAACATGTTGCCTACAACAACAAGTGGTGCGAGCGTGGTTGATTTTCACATAGAATGGTTTTAACATTTCAAAAAAACGTTGACTAATTTTAATTTCTAGATGCTCTTGTTCAAACTTATGAAAAATTGAGTTTGAGTCATATCTAAGAAATGCTTTGGATGTGGTTCGCGATTAATAGAACCAACTCTCCGTTTTACAACATCTCTTGTATTAGGTGAAACTCTAGTGTTATCATGCCAAAATTGAATAACAACTTCTCTTATAGCATCAATATTATATTTGTCCTTATGTGGTGCTCTCTAGCAAAAATGCCCAAAAATTGGTGTTATTGAGTGATTGAAGGATATTACATCTTTCAATTGCTTTCATTAGAGTTTTTTGATTAACTTGCAACATTGACTTGTTTGTAATCAAACGTTGTTTTTTATTGATTCACTTACAACACTAGTAGCAAGTACACGACGCACAATATTACTATCCCTAGTGCGTCTCTTGACACCAACAGTGTGATATGCATCATGAAGGTTTTCAACAATTGTAGAGGTTTGACCACGTATATTAGATGTTGTCAATCCTAAGGTGTTTAATGTAGGTCTCATTTTATTCAATTTCATCAAACTAACCAACAACTGACATCTTTGGGAATCATTTAAAATTTCAAAATGATTATCCCAAATTTTAGTGGCTTTTCTTTTGATTTGCCATTCAGAAAGTTTGTCACACATTGGTTTCAAAATGTTTTCATCAATTTCAATAAAATAATTAGGTTTCTTACGGAAAATCTTAGGAGGTGTTTTTGTCAAATTTTGTTTGTCTCTAGTTTCAACCTGAATTTCTTTATTCACATTTTCATTGTCTCCTTCAATTTCAACATTTGCTACATCACGAGTATTTAATTCTTCTTCAACATTGACAGTAAAAACATCTTCATCATGAGTATTTAATTCAACTTCAACATTGATAGTAGAAACATTACTGGTTCCTCATTGCTTACAATAGTAGGGGTTGAAGATGAACCTCTTCTTGATTCACGAAGATTCCGCATTCACTCAACATTTTGAAATTTGTTTGCCTCTAATTCGTTTGGTTTTTTACTTAATGACTTCCTTTTTGACTTCGTTTCTTGTCTCCCATGATGTTTTACTTCGGTGATAAGAAAAACGTGTAGAAAATGACAGAATTTTGTAGTAATTCATACGGTAAAGTCAAACAGTAAAAATCACATGGTAATTAGAACATTGGGATGCGTATAAATATGATTTATAAACCGCGATCACGCTTTATAAACCACGCTCACGGTTTATAAAGCGTGATCGTGGTTCTTGTTTAAAAACCCATGATCGCGGTTTATAAACCATGATCGCGGTCCTATCTGTATCTTCAAATCCGACCCTAAGGCTCGGGAAATCTTTGTTTTGCCCCAACCAAAGCTATGGAAGGTCATTATGAAGTGTAAAGGGTAAAAAAACTTCAAATTTTCTCTTCCACAGACTTGAACCATGCTAAAAACTGAAAACATTTCACAAAAATGGTGCCATCATGTAGGGGAGACTATTAGCTTCGTAGAAATATTGATTTTAAAGTGAATAGAATAAGATAAATATCATTTTATAATTTTTACTAACAATAGGTCTTTAAGACATTTTTTCCCATGAATGTTCATGTCTACGTTTAAGACTGCAACTTTTGTTTCACTTATTAAAATGTGATAAAACTTATACCATCCCAAGCGTGGAGAAATTCTATACACGTTAAAAAAAAATATTTGATTTGATATTTTTGATATAGTTATGGTGGGCAAACGGAAAAAAGTGCTCCATTTTCTAAATCTTTTAGACCACTTTCACGGAAAAAATCATAAAAAAAAAATATTACTCAAAAAATACAAAATAAAATCCATCCCAAGATAGACAACTACATCTAACTTTTCACCAAAGGAAAAAAAAATAACAAGATTTGGTCATCCAAATCGCGGGCAAACGGACTACAATCTTATAGGTTTTTTCAAAAACAAAAACCAAGTCATATAATTTTAAGTGTTTAAAAAAAAATATAGAAACTAAACTATGATTCATATTTATATAAATTTTTTAAAAAAAATCTCTAGTATTTTAGAATGACATCCACTTATGACCCCCTTTTTTATCCACCGACTTGGTGCTCTTACCCTTTATATAACTTTTCAAATTAGGCAAAGGCAAAATTTTCTTTGTATAAAATTGATAAATTTCGAATGCAAATAAATCAAGCAAACTTAATAATCTATCCTGACAATTTTTCGTCACGGCCCGCCGCCTTCTATGACCAATCATTATCAACACGTGGCTTCGTTGGGGGTCGGCGGAGGCTCGGATCGATTTAAACCTTAAGTGCTTTCCCACACGTGGTAATCGGAGGTGCGATTTGCCACGTGGCTTCACGAGGCATCGGTGGAGGGTGGATATTTTTAGCCTATAACGCTTGAGAAAACTTTTAGGCAAATTTTCTAAATGTTTCACTTGACTGCCAAACCACAGTAGCGGTTGGGCGACATGTTGCATCTTCTCGCGTCGGTGGAGATGCGGGTTCCTTTGACCTTTTTCCCTTCCTTTTGAATAGTCAAATTTTCCAAATGTTCCCCCCAACCCGCTGACCGCATGACCAATAAGGAGCTACCACGTGGCCTCCCGGGTGTCGGCGGAGTGCGAGTGTAAAATTGCTTTGTCCCCAAAAGGGTAAAAGTGCTAAATGCCTTCCCCGCTCTGTCACCCGCATCTAGGAAATTTTTCTCCCGCTCCGCTGGTCCACTTTTCTCCTCTGGGTGAATTTTTCTCTCGAAGTCTGCGAGGCCCAAGTTGGGGATATTTTCCTCCCGGGCCTGCAAGCCGCTCTTGGGAAAAGTTTCACCTCAAGTTCAGACGGTCCAGAACTTGAGAAATATGAGGAGTTAGGAGGACTTCTTTATATCACTGGAAAGGTGAGGAAATTCCCTATCTAATGGGAATGTTTTTAGGAAGTTTTAATTGCGTTAATCATGGGAAAAATCAAATTGAATCTTTAACTGAGTTCTGGGAGTGGGTAAGTAAGAATTTACTCTGATGATTTTAAATATGTATTCTTTTCCCCACTGTAATTAAACCCTGCTCTTGTCTTAGATCTTGTGGAATTAAATACCTTGGGTATTTAATTTTTTTGGTCCATTAACCCTAAAATTCTAATAAGGTAATATTTAGCTAAAATGTCAATGTAATCAGTGATTAAATTAATCCCTAAGGAGATTTGAGCTAGGTGTGGACTTATTACACTTGTTTCTTTATAATGTGGAATTAATAATTATTATAATGGGAAAATTTATTAGTTGAATTTAATTGTCCTTGAGACTTTGGTTAAAAAAATTTTAAAAAATTATTCCATAATTTTGTAACTAAACCTAGGTTGTTCATGGGTCTCAAGTGGGAGATTTTAGCGGGCGTTACACTTGGTATCAGAGCCGTGGGTTCAAAGCTTGGACCCTTGGGCACACTAGAAAACTTGAGACATGAACTATAAACCTAGCACACTTTTGAATCTAAGAAAACAAACTTGTTTGAAAATTGAAAAAGAAATGCGTATGAAGAAATATTACATTACTCTGTTCATTTGAACTACCAAAATTAAAATAATAATAAAATAATAAGTTGTTTGAATTGTTGTACTCGCTCAGTGGCATTTTGTCTGAACCCGGGTAACTAAGAATGTCAAATTAAATTGATTTTTGTGAACTTCTAGTGTAGTGGAAACTTGGTTCCCCTTTGAAAATGTGTTGTTTTACAAGTCCTAAAACTTGATTTAATTGTATGATGCGTTAAGCCCTTTGTTGAGACCCTTCCTTATTGGAGTTGTTGGAATGATAAATTGTATGGTGTGAATCTTGTGGTTGGACAATAGTGGTTGTGTCCTAGGGTCGGGAAGAGTTAATTAGAAGTTGTTTAGAGCTTCCTTCCTTCAGTAGTTAGGAAAGTTGGTTTGGTTGTCATTTTTTCATTTTGTTACCCGTATGGGAGAGTGGACATTAAGTTTGGGTGTCGTTTATGACCCAATCATGCACATGTGTCCTTGGAACTGACCTCGAGGTAGAGTACCCCTATTGGTGGCCATGAAGGGTTGTGAAGTGAATGTGGTGTTAACATTTTGTATTTTACATTCGTAAACTTGTGTCATTTTATCAAGGACCAGCATCTTATTTTATGATTGGATTGAGAAGCTTTGAGGCTCTTCTAGTTATTTATATTTTTGTGAGAATTTTCAGACTTTGCAATGCAGCTACTTAGCCACTTTCCTTGATTTCCGATATTTCTTGGACTTTATTTTGATTGGTGACTCGAGAGCTCATTATGTTGTTGGCTACTTAGCTAAACGTTACATGGATTTCTTCTTGCATGATGATGAGTTGGTTCTATGCTACTTGTATTCATACATTTTTTCATATGGGGGTACACCCTAGGTGTCTTGAATGTCCTCTTAGGTGCTTAAAGTTATGCCTTGGTTTTAGATGCATGAAACCTTGAGTGTATCTAGGATCTTAGAGTGACCTTTTCATTACTCGACCTTGTTGGGAAGAGATTTTGTTGTGTTGTGCATTCTAGTTGGCAGCCTATTAGTGGTGGTGGTGATTCTCTTACAATTCGGTAAGAGCTTGAACCTCGTCGGAGTAGAGGTTTTTAATTGTGGGTTGATGAATTATGGTGGGATCAGTTTGCTTTTGGCTGGCTGTGAATGTTAGTGGAAAAGTGTTTGTCTTGTAGTAGCTTCTCTTCGATGGCATGCTAAGTTTTATCAAGAGTTCCTCATTTCATTATATTAAGTAGTGACTTGAGGATTATATGCATCTTGGTAATTATGGTTAGATTTAATCCCATTCGAGTATTGTGTGTAAATTAAGTGTGTTTGTTTGCCCTCTTGACCTATAAACAAGTCCACCCTTTCCTTAACTTTTTTTAGTTACTATGAATAATACTCTATGACCTATTAATTTTGGATTACGTGGAGACACTTATGGATGATTTGAGTCTTTTGGACCATGACATTGGTGATGATAGTGTAATTAGACATTGATAATTTAATCTCGGTGGTATTTTATAATGTGATTCTTCTTGCAAAGCTGCAACTCTTGGTGAGAAAGCCATGTTGAATAGATAGTTGTCAATGTCGCTTACATTTGGCTTGTTTCTAAGCGAGTATGTGGTGTTCTTATAGTTAAAATATTTCCTTGTCATTTTGATTGCTTGGTTGGTGGTATCCTATGGTAATATGGGTGTAAATTTGAAAACTTTACTTGTCTTATCAGGTGAGTAAAATGTTTTCGCCAAAACCACAAACATTGTTAAACCCTAATAAATCAAAAAAAGTAATTATGCTTCCTTAATGGGCCTCCCTTGTAACTTATTTTGAGAAATTGTAGAAACCCACTAGGAATGTTTTATGATACTTGTAATTAGTGGAAAAAAATCTTGAAATATTGTTGTGATCCATGTTGGTTGATTGTTTCCTAGTTCTTACAAAAGTAATAATGTGTTTTATGTGTTGAATGTCCCTTGTTTTCCTTATAATTAAAAATGTGATGTGTTGATTTACCTCTCTCTCCCATAAAAGTAACAGTGTGATATGTTTACCCTTCATTCTCATTAAATTTTTATTGACAAGTTGACTCACCCAAACATCATAAAACTATCATTGAGGAGATTTGGCCTTGAAGCTTAACAAATAAAGCTGGAACATAGAAAGAGAAAATGGTTCTTGATTTAACCTCGTGGTAGATTAATAGAAGAAAATAAACATGTAGAAGAGCAGAAAAGGAAAAAATTGTCCATCTACCTCCCTAGGAGTAAAATAAATGATTTCTCTCTTTTACGCCTTTACAAAATGGCAAGATATCATGCCCCCTCGGTGGTCCTTATAACACAAAGTTGTGATGTCATCATAGGAGGAAGTTTAATTAAGAAAACTTGTAAAGGAATGTCCTTAGCAAATGAAACTACAAATTTTGACTTAATTAGTTGAGTTATAAAATAAGTAAGATTTATGTGTATTGAGTGCAATGTTTAGTTGAACCTGTAGTTCTATCGCCTACCTGAAATTGTGAAACACCTAGTGGATAGCAATGTGTTCTAGTTGCTTAGTACTTTCTTATTCATAGATGTATGTGCCTTTCTTGTGGGAGTTTTGGGTCATCATACCCTTATCGTCCTGTAGCTCGATGAGTGTGAGTTGTGGTCCTTTTGGATTGAGACTTATCTGTTGTTTAAGAAGCAACCTCCTTGCGTGTTGTCTTGTCCTTGGAGACCTAAGTTATTGTAATTTTAAGGCAACATATGTTAAGGATATAAAATAACTTTGGGAAGTCTTCTTTTCTTCATATTTTCTTGGGTCACCTTGTTATTGTTGCCCCTTTTCCATTAGGATGGAAAGTGCAAGATGATGTTATTTGCTTTTGATACGATGCACCCTTGGATTGTAGTTGGACCTGTGTTACTTGTTCTTCTCCCTAGTGACCTTGAGTGGTCCTTGGTGTTTCTTGTGCTCTCTTTATGGTTATTAGAGCTTGAGTAGGAAATAAGATAAATAAATCCCATTTTGCTATAATGTATGGTACTTGTATTGATATGTTAGGCTGCATTTGGGGATGTAGTGCCCACATTTTTATAGCCTCATTTATTTGTTGTTACTTTTACTCATAAACATGTTTTAAGCAGGATTTGATATATTTTGGACTTTACATTAGGATATTTGATCTTATTACACATGTATGGAGATTTGGGTGTGTAGCACCAATTTAGATTGATTACTTTATTGTCACCTTATCTTATCATGTCATGGATACTAACGATATGATGTTGTTTGGACCTCATTCATATTTGACGGATACTCAGTTTGATTGCATGTTTGGGTTCTATGGATGAATATCACTTTATCTTTATGGCTAACTCATGGTGGATTGTGTATAATTATGCATGTTGTCGCATTTTCGATTCCAGAGTGATGATATGCTAGCATAGAAATTATTTGACTTCTTAGTGATTAGTTGATTCACATTTTATCATAAAGGTGCATTTAATGTGTGCAATGAGTGTGCAGGTGACAGGTCACAGGAGAACGTGCGATTCCGGCTAGCTACACAGTCTTACACAAGCGAGCCCATGGGGCTAAGCCCTAACTGTGTTTATTGTATGAGGCCTTAGTATTAGATTTTATTGTTTTGGGCACCATGAGTGACCCTCATTTGTAATGTAATATGTCTTGTAATATTAATCTTGCTTAGGATGTTTAGTTTGCTTTGTAAACTTGTTTTGGGGACTTAATGGCCCCACTTGCATTAAAATTTGAGTTTGGTTAATGATGTGTTTAATCAAAAGGGATTAGGGTCACATGTGAACCCTTGGGTGGGCTCCACATCCTCTACCCTTGTGCCCAAATGTGCCAAACCCGAAATTGGGCTGTTTTAGGCATTTTTAGTGACCCCTTTTTAGTTTGGGAGTTCACTCAGCATGAAAATGGGCCCTTGGACCCTACCTAATAGGTAGGGGCTTATTTCCAAGGCTTAGAGGGATTTTCCCTCCCATTTTGCCTTCCTTTGGTCACATCCATGTAAGGTGGATGGGTAAGTCTGCTTTGTTAAAAGTTGCACAAGTTTGTTTTGTTGCTCATTTTGAGTAATTTGGGAGAAGGGGGCTAAAATCTATTTTATCTTTTCTCCCTTTTTATTTTGAGAATCTTTGACCTTGAGGGAAGAAAGGGGTGATACATGTCACCCGCTCATTTGTGAGGATTTTTGTGGGTTCCTCTTCAAATTCTCCCTCATGGGGAAGAAGAGAAATTTTTGGGGGCTTTTTTCTTGGAGGCTTGTGGATTTTGGAGCTAGAGCTTGCTTGGACAAAGGAAGGAAAAGTTAGAAGTGGAGAGCTTTTGGAGGTAGGCTCCTTAAGTTCATTTTTGTGTTTATTACATATTAGATGTTAGCCTTGTTTGTTTAAAATGTGTGTGCTACTTGGGTGTTACCATTTTGTTGTTATGTGTGTGGTTTTATTTTCCTCCATCCATCATATGGCATGATGGATTTTGAGTTGTGGGGGAAGAGGGAGGGATTTTCCCTCTCAATCCTCATGACTTGATGGGAAAGCCTTGTAGGATTTTAGCTACTCCCTCAAATGGTTTGAGGTGCGCAAGGTGGTTCATATGGCTTGAACCTCCTTCCCCATTCTTGGTGAGGAAATCCCTTTGGGGTTCGAAAATCCTTCCAAGAATTTGGTGAAAGGATGGAGAAATAAGGAGGGTTTGAATGAATTTGGAGGAATAAGGAGGGTGTGGAGATCTTGGTTTTGTGTAACCAATGTTGGTTACTATTGAGTCGTCGAAAAGGACTTCGTTGAGAGAAACAATCAGGGGACAAGAAGTCCCTCCTCTTTAATGGGAGAGGTTCCCTTATTCAAAAGCAAAACCTATTTACATATGTACAATGTATAGTTTTAATGTGGAACTTGGATATCATGAAAGTGTTTTAAAATAAAATGGATCATCAATACAAAAGTACAGAGGAATGAAGAAAGTGGAAATGAGCAGAAAGGCATTCTCCAGAACTATAGATAACAAAATAATTCCTTATGCATGCCAGAATGAAATTATTTGGAATAAACCATTTGCATTTGAATCAAATAAGATGCTATTGTAAAGACACAAAGTTCCATAAATAACACTTACAAGAATACAAAGCTTCTTGACATAATATAGACAAATGATTCAAAAGCATTCAACAGATAGTGATAAAAGAACAAGACCAGATAGACATAGGAGGGAAAAAATCTTGTATTGATTGCTTTTTTCTCTTTACACTTTCAAAAATAAGCCAAGTTCCAGCCCCTGAAAATGGCGGAGAGAGACCATTATATAATTTTACAAATCAGTTACACTTGGTAACTACTTCTTTTAACTAAAATGTTTAGTTAAAGGGATGCTAACGTAAAAACCCCAACTAATTACAATAAGTCCGAAATGAGAAAAAGAAGGAGAGAGAAGCAGGAGGGGAAGACAAGTGCTCATGATTGGGAAGGGCCCACTGACTTGAGGATCCACTGTCTAAACCTTTTCAATGCCTCTGTTATGTCTCTGCCACGTGGAACCGATGTGTTGGTAGTATCCTGGGTCCAAGATCCCAGACATTTCTCCATCTCCTTGTCAAACTCGGTGTGCGTATGGTACTCCTTATTCACTTCTTAATGGTAGATTGGAGAGAGCAGATTTCCTTTATCTTATCTTTATTGATGGAGTCCTCTTTGAACAAATTTTCTTTGAAAAAGCTACGAATTGAGGCTTTAATTTCACCTGGAGGAGAAAGGTACATCCTGAGGTCTCATTGTGGAGGTGGTAGTGAATATCCTTAAAAGCAGCTATATCACCAAAGTCTTGAAAGCATTCTCCCTATCCCAGGTTATTCGTTAATTCTCCCAAAGCCTCCTCCAGCACTTTGATTTTCCACTCCACATTGAATACCCATGACTTTGACAAATTATCCTTCACATCATCAAAGACCCTACTTCGCCATCAAAATATTTTTTCATAAGTAGTACCCAACAAGGCCGAAGAAAGAAGTCATCAAATTTGGGCCCCGAGATCCAAGAAGAAACTCATGGCGAGATATCAACAAAAGTTTGGCCTACCATGCAAAAGTGGATGTGAAGAAGATGAGGAATCAAGAGAACCAAGAGTGAGAGAACTCACATTTATTGGATTTTTACTATTATCTACTGCCCATAGGGATCCATGAGTGGAGAAGAAGCTTCATCTTGGATAGAAGAATTGGCATTTCACTATCTTGAACTGCTCTTATCCATTGTGGTTTAGAAACAATGATGTATTTCTCTATCTTGCTCCACTAAGAAAGATGTTCTATAGCTCGAATGCTTTGGCGAGAGGATATTCTTCAATGGGCTCCTTTTGACTTCCTTCACCTTCTTTTGATAGACCTGAGTGGAGGAGGAAGGAGTGGAGGATTGGCCTTTACTTGATGAGGTAGGAGGAGTCTGTACAGGTACCTATAAACTGGGTGTTTGTTCCTCCTTCCTCGGTGTCGAGGTGTCTTTGGAAGAGGATTCTCCTACGTTCTTCCTCAGCTCACGAACCTTTCTATCAACCTAGACTTTGGTTCTTACCAGGACAGGGGTGAGGATTTCAGCCAAATCATCTTTCTCCCTCTTAAACCAATCAGATCCTCTAAAGGAGTGTGCTTGATCATAATTTCATATTCATATGACAACAGGTTTGTGTTGTCATCTTGAAGTCCTTCAGGAATTTGATACAAGTTAAGCTCTTGAATTAACTAAAGAGGAAACCTACCATAATGCCTCCTTCTAGCCTCAAAATCATCTGTGTAGTTAGCCCAATAATCTTCAATGTCTGCCCTATGATGGTAGTTGATTCTGATGTTCAACTCAATGAATTTCTTCAAGTTGAAACAAGTTCTAGGCCTGAAGAAGTGGACAGTGATGGGAGCTAGGGCTCTCTCTATGTTCTGGGCATCCAAGAGTGGTTTTGCATGTATAGTTCCCCAAAGATATGGGGAAGTGTAACCCAGTGATCTTCTTATCCCTGCAGGTTCTGTGTAATTTTTCCAATTGCCTACATACTTCAATCAGGGCCATCTTATCATTACAAAATATGGGGAGCTTAAGAGGAGTGCTCTCATAACCTGCTAGCTAATATAAGAGAATCTTCTGAATTGAATGAAGTAGGCTCCGTACTTCGCTATCAGGCTCATGGCTTCATCAGAAAACCTCCTGCAGTGTCACTCTCTAGAAGCCTTACAATGTACATGGTGAAAGCATCATTCACCCTCCTGAAATTGTGATTACTAGTGTCCAGGGTGAACTGAGGGCAGTAAGCATATATAGGATCACCCTTCTGAGCATCAATGTATGTGAAGCCAAACCACTATGTCTGGATGTTGCTAGGGTATACATCAGGTAGGAAGTCATGTAGAAATTTTTAGTTTGTTGTACATGGGACAAGTTGCTCTGTCAAATTCATACAGATGATCTCTACCTAGTTGATGTTCTAGGTACCTTCACACACTATGTTGATAAGTGGGCACATCCAGAAGTGGAACTCATTAGTAGAAGGCAAGCCCATGACCCGAGCTAACAGGATTATGAAGTCTGATAGCTCCTCATTGAAAATCAGGACCTAAATAGAGCTTTGGATAGTCGGGATGCCCCTTTCTTAGGGTTCTTCAACCATGACTTTGTAATTTTGCTTTGTATTTCTCATTGTCTTGATCAAAAAGAGCTTGTGCTTGATTTTGGGAGATTACCACAGAATTTTCCATCTCTGGGATCCTTAGGGTAGTGGCAATGGTGGTGGCATCAAGCTTAGCGATGAGCTCCCCATGCACATTTGTTAATTCACTCGTGTCGGGGTTGAAGTGAGCCCCGCAGGTGAGTACCGTGTCGGCACATTGCACCGAGATTGGGAAACCAAGCTAGCAAATGCTAAGCCGCTATCATTTATCATTTGTGCCATGGGAGAGGGGTTCGGGTCTTTGTCAATCTGGTCCAAAATCACCAAAGTCCAGGTGACGAACTTCACTATCCCGATATCGAGAATGGAGGACTCGAGTGGAGAAACCTACTCCTGGCCTTGAAATTTAATCTTCATGTTGATAGTACTTAGAAAAACAAACTCACAACTTGAATCCATGATGAAATTATAGGGGAAATGGGGACATGAGCAGATGGTTTCAATTGCAAGGGTATGAGCAAATGGATAATGAGAAAGTAGTGTGCAAAAAAATGTGTAGAGGGGAAATCTATTAAATAGCCGTTTAGAGAGAGAAGGTTATAAATGTGCATTAAATTCATATCCACCAACTCAAAAAAAGCATGGGAAGAGTGGGAAAAATTAGCCCGGATGGCCTTTGGTACATTTGGGACACATGGGACATGAAAGCGTGATTCGGCCGATGTGGGTGATGCGGGTGATGGGGACAGAATGCACAAATTTTTGGGACATGAGGGACCAAAGTACGTGCAAAAGTGTGCATGATGCGGCACGGTGGTGGGGGGAAGAGAGCCCAAGTGAACTTGGGATAGTTGGAACAAAAAGTTCGATGGGCCCGCAAGTTAATAGATTTTGGAGAAAGCATCCGATCGGTGAATAGAGACCAAGTGAACTTGGGACATGGGACAAAAATGTCCGATAGACCCGCAAATCACACAAATGACTAAAAAAAAACATAGAATTTTTCTAACTTCTCGACTTTCCCTTTACCAGAACATCAGAAAAAGGTGTCAACTCAAAATTTTTCAATTTTTGACTTTCAAAGAGGGGAAATTTTGAGAGGACAACAATTGGCTCCTTTTGGGGATGACTTGGCTAGATTCAAAGAATGAGACAAGGCAAGAACTCTAGAAAACTTAGGGAAGTAGACTAGTGCCTTATCCATTGGGCCATGGAGTCAAAAGCAAACCAATATAGAAAACAACACCCCAAACAAAGAAAGAAAAACACAAAAAGCAAGGGAAGGAAAACACACACAAGCAAGAAAGGAAACACACCCTATACATAATATACAAAGGACTTCCTATTCACCTAGGACTTAAACAATTTCAGGTACTACCCACTATAAGGAAGTGGGAGAGAAGAACCATCCATGTAATCAAGGTAGAAAGAATTCTCACCAGCAAAGTGCCTGATCTTGAAAGGTCGAGCCAAAGAGAATCAAACTTGCCATGGCTGCCACGAGGTTCATGTCTTTTATCCCACAAAGTAAAATGATATCTCCAACTTTGAAATCCCTGGACCTAGCCTTCTTGTCAAACAAGGCTTTACCTTCTGTTGGTGAGCAGATATTCTATCAGCAACCTTCAATCTATCTTCATTCAATTTATAAAGGTACATGATCCTCTTATCCAAAGAATCATTGAAACTGGTGTCTTCAATGGCCTTCATTAAATGCAAGGCTGGTAGCTCCACTATTACTAGAAATTGAGCTTCCACTCCATATACCACTTGAAAAGGGGACATCCCAATAGCTCTTTTAGGTGTAATCATGTCTGCCCAAAGAGCATCATAGAGTTTCTTGTGCCAATTTCTCTGAGATTCATTAACCAATTTCCTTATTATGGCCACCAGATTTTTGTTTGTTGATTTTGCTTGCCCATTCCCCTGAGGATAATAATCTGAAGAGTGAGCTAGGGAGATGCCATATCCATAACAAAAATCCATCATCTCAGTTGAAGAAAAATTTGAAGCATTATCCATCACAATCTTGTTTGGCACACCAAACCTTACCAAGATGTTTTCTTTGATAAAATTGCATACTACTTCAGAAGTAGTACTCTTTACTGGAATGGCTTCTACCCACTTAGTAAAATAATCTATGGTAGTCAATACGTGGGTATGTCCAAGCACTTGAAGAGGGATTAAGTGTTCCAATGAAATCTAAACCCCATTGTTGAAAAGGCTCTTCAATCATGACTGGCTTAAGAGGCAAGGCAGCCAACTTGGGTCTACCCACAAAGGTCTGACAAGCTTCACATTTATCAATCCACTTTGATGCATCCTTGAACAAGGTAGGCCAATAATATCCTGCACGAAGAATCTTATGAGCGAAGTGATAGTAGATGAGTAATGGCCTCCACATGCTTGATCATGGAAAGCTGAAAGAAGCTTCCTCTATTGCTCTTTATCCACGCATTTTAGAAATCTTCCATCCATCCCATGCTTGAACAAAGCATTCTCCCACAATACATATTGGGCTGATCTTAACTTAATAGCTCTCTTCTCCTTGGTAGTCAAATGAGAGGGACACTCCCATAGGTGAGAAAATGTGTGATATCAGCATACCATTCATCAATTGAGCTGAGAAATCAGAATGATAGGAATATCAACTTCATCCTTAGGTAACTCATGTCCAGCTCCCTCAGTGATGAGTTCACACAAGCCTTTTCCATGGACTAGTTTGGTTGGTCTGATGTCAATATCATATTCTTGAACCTTGGCCACCCAGTTCCCTCTCTTGGATCCAAACTCTTGTTGTGTGAGAATAGACTTGATGGTTGTGTCAGGCACAAGTACTGTGGAGTGAGAGTTAAGAATATAAAAATGAAACTGCTTGACAACTTTAACCACTGCAAAAGCATGTTTCTCCATCATTGTGTATTTCAACTCATGATTTTTAAGAATGTAGCTCATAAATGCAATTGGGAGCTCATGATCATTAGAATCTTTCTGAGTCAAAAAACAGTAATCCAGGGTGTTATCTGTGGCATAGCAATAGATAATAAAATCTTTGCTAAAATCTGGACATGCTAGGATAGGAGTTCTAGCAATAGCCTTTTTAATACCTTCAAAGGATTCTTTCCCTTTAGAAGACCAGCCAAACATTTGTTTTCCTTCATCATTTGAGAGATGTTCAAAGTTAGTTCTACAAAATCAGGGATAAATCTTCTCAGAAAGTTGATCTTACCGAAGAAAGAATGCACTCCCTTCTTGGTTGGAAGAGGAAATCATTGAATGGCTTGAACTCATTCAGGATCAATTTTTATACCATCTTTAGAGACAACATGCCCTAAAAATTTTCCCTCTGTGACACAAAAGACAGATTTCTTAGGATTCAAAGAGATCCCATGCTCTCTGCACTTCAAGAGAACTATTTCCAGATGCTGAAAATGATCTACTCTAGTTTTGGAAAACACAGTTAAGTCATCTAGATATACAACAATACATTTCCCTTTCAAACTTCCAAAGGCCAAGTCCATAGCTCTTTGGAAAGTGGCACCAGCATTAATGAGCCCAAAAGGCATCCTCTTGTAGGAAAAAGTACCCCAAGGAGTAGTGAAAGTCATCTTGTGTTGATCTGCGGTATTGACTTCTACCTGATTATACCCTGAGAAGCCATCAAGCATGGACAACATTTCAGATCCTGTAACCACTTGCAAGACTTGATCCATCATGGGCAAAGGATAGTTGTCCTTCAAAGAAGCTTGATTCAGATTTCTGAAGTCAACACAGATACGAATCTCACCATTTTTCTTCCTGACAGGCACAATGTTGGCAATCCATGTTGAATGGTGGATGGGAAAAATGATTTTGGCTTTCAACAACTTTTGTATTTCCTGAAAAATAGTGTCAGCTATCTTAGGATTGTATTGCCTTTGTTTTTTCTTGAAAGGTTTAATCCCAGGTTTGAGAGGGATGAAATGTTGCATCTCCTTTGGTTGGAAGGCTTTTAGATCCTCATAGGAATATGCAAGAACATCTTTATACTTCCTTAAAAGGTTGATTACTTTCTTCTTTTCTTCTGGTGTACAACATTTTCCAATGTTCACAAGCTTGGGGTCAACAGAACTTCCAATATTAGTTTTTTCATACTCAAGCAGATTGTTTTGATCTAGTAGAAGCTTTAGACTTCACATACCTATCATGCTTATCAAACAATTCTTCTAAACTCACCAAGTCCTTTTGGAATCTTGTTACCTTTGAGTTTGATACACCCATCTTGATCTATTTCTTCTTTGACATCCTCTTCATTGGAAGACACACTCTCACGAGGCAAATTGTCACTTCCTTCAAAGTACAACTGTTCAAAGTTGTCCCTGAGCTCTAAGAAAGAAAGAAAATGTTGATCATCATTGAAAACTTTCCAGTTACTTGCGTTATCAGGTACACTGGGCCTATGGATCATCTCAATGGTAAACCTATCTTGAGAAAAGTCAGGATGAGGTATCAACAATGATCCTGAGACAGCTAGTGAATCGGCCCTGGTGTTCTTTTCCCTAGGTACTGCTTCAATGGAGAAGGCATCAAGGAATTCAATAGAATCCCAAACCTGATTCTGTAATGCTTCAACCTTCTATTCTTTACTTGAAAAAGGTTTCTGACTTGTTTAACAACAAGTTTTGCATCTCCACGAGCTAGAAGATTCTTCACACCTTTTTCTTTTGCCACATTAAGCCCAAGAATGAGAGCTTCATACTCTATTGTATTATTAGTATTTTCAAATTGTAGTTTGAATGAGAAAGGATGAACCTTTCCCTCAGGAGACACCAATACTACACCAGCTCCAAAACCAGCCGAGGAACAACTTCCATCAAATTCTAAAATCCAAACCTCATTAGGATCATGAAGTACTCCTTTGGGAAGTTGAGTTTCTCTGGAGACATAATCATATAGTTACCATGCCCCATATCTTCATAAAGTATTTTGCACTTTGGGATCATCTATTTTTTGTACAATATACTCAGATTGCTTCTTCGGACAACAACTTCTTCATTTTCCCATTAATGGTATGAGGGCATGTGACCAATCCATTTGAATTTCTCCTCCCACATCCTTGCAGAAGTTCCTACTTAACAACATACCATATGAAGGTGGAATATCTACTATGAGGATAGTAGCCAAGACCTTTTTCTCAGGTAAAGTAGCAAAAGCTACTTGTGCATCTTTAATTCTTCCAACTAGGGGCACTTCCTTACTCTCCATGGAATAACAAGACCCATAAGTGCATGTGAGAGTTAGGCCCAAAGGCATGGGCTACTTTGGTAGGCATTACATTATCTGATGCTCCTGAATCTATGACACAGTTGCTGAGTTTATGGCCTGCTATAAGGAGGGTCACATAAAATGGTTTGATCTTATCATTAGGTGAGGTGATGGCAGCTACCAGATTGGGTTGAGGTGTGGAGGATGGAGTAGGTAAAAGGCCTTTGGTGGAAGCTTTGGATTGAGAATTAACAAAGTGAACCATTTTGGCAAAAGCTTTGGGATGGGTTTGATAATACTCAGCCTCTGAAATTTGAACCTTTGTCTTTTTAGGTGATCAATGATATCAAAAGATCCAGAGGTGGATGGGCTATCATCACTTGGAACCTTAGGTTTGTCAGATTTAGGAGTTGTGGAAGAAGAAGAAACTTTAGTAGAAGAATTAGGAAAAGTAGAATTGGTAGAACTCACCTTCTGTGTGGACGTAGTGGGGATAGGAGATCCTCTTTTTGCAATCACAGGGATAGTTGTGGGATGCTCCTTGGATATTTTAGTGGGCTGCATCACTTTCTCCCTTTTATTTGTCTGCTCTCGAGTCATAACAGCATATGATTCACTATTCATATCTACTACCACTTCATCATAATCATCTTCCTCATCAACACCTTCAGTAGTGAAGAAATTAACTCGAGATCCCTCAAGTTCCTCCATCTCTCCATCAACCTCTTCTTCAAGTTCTTCACAATCTTCATTAACCTCCTCATCTTCAGGCTCTTCAACCTCACAGGTTGCATTAACAGGAACCTTGATAGGTGGCCCCTCAAGTGCTAGCCTTGTCTGAGAAGTAGGAAAATGATTCCTAGGTTGAAAATTCCTCCTTGGAACATCTGCATAGGGGGCATGTTGAGCCAATTGTTTCTTGATGGCAATGAGATCATTGGCAAGATTTTGCACTAATGGATCAGTATTAGGCCCGGGAGTGGAAGAGGAAGAAGAAGAAGATCTAGACTTAGAAGGGTCTCTTTTCAACTTTCCAGACATAATCAAATCATCTTCGACACTAACAACAAGAGTTTGATCCTCAGCCAATGTAGCAAGATTGGCTCTTCTTAATGCATAGCTAACTTCAGGAAATTGAGCATTCAGGAAGAAACACTTTTGTATTTGATCTATAGGTTGAGTGTCTGGTGGGATTTTGTTAATCAACTTGTTAAACCTAGCCACAAATTCTCTCATGGGTTCTTGTGAGTCCTTCTTTATTTGAGAAATCTGGGCAGCAAAGCATGTACATCCTCTGCAGGTTTGAAATGGTTCTCAAACCTTGTTCTCATCATGTTCCAACTGGTAATGGCCCCAGCTGGAAGGTGATAGAACCAATCTGCTGCATTATCTTGTAAAGTCTCTACAAAAAGCCTCACCGAGACATCTTCATGTTCAACTCGAGAACTCCACATGCAACTATGAAGGCTGTGATATGTTCATCAGGATGTACCTTGCCATCACCTCTGAACTTGGGGAAGTTCTTTTTGTTACCTCTGGGTAACTCATGCAAAGGCTGAGGAAGGGCGAGAGGCCCAACATGATGGCCCCAGGGAAATGGTGCTGCCATCCTTGGAAAGATGGCTTGAAGGGGAACCAAAACACCAGTGAGAATCAGAGCATGAAGATTAGGGCTGAGTTTCTCTGAAGGAATAACACCTATAGGGGTTCTATCTTCAACAGAGGAGTGCTTGTTGAACGAGCTCTTCTATTTCTTCCTGTTGAAGGAAAAGGAAAACCTTGTTGTTCCAAAAGTTGAAACTGAGAATCTTCAATACCAAGGGCCCTCCTTCCATGAGTAAAACGTGGAGTCCAGATCAAAGGATGATCAAGAAATGTTCATAGAACTGGAATGTGTTTTAAGAAAAATGAATCCCCAAGTGGAGTCACCAAAAACTGTTGGTCATCAAAAAGGACTTTGTTGAGAGCAATAGTCAGGGGACAAGAAGTCCCTCCTCTTTAATGGGAGAGGTTCCCTTATTCAAAAGCAAAACCTATTTACATATGTACAATGTATAGTTTTAATGTGGAACTTGGATATCATGAAAGTGTTTTAAAATAAAATGGATCATCAATACAAAAGTACAGAGGAATGAAGTAGTGGAAATGAGTAGAAAGGCATTCTCTAGAACTATAGATAACAAAATAATTCCTTATGCATGCCAGAATAAAATTATTTGGAATAAAACCATTTGCATTTGAATCAATAAGATGCTATTGCAAAGACACAAAGTTCCAGAAATAACATCCACAAGAATACAAAGCTTCTTGACATAATATAGACAAATGATTCAAAAGTATTCAATGGATATAATGATAAAAGAACAAGATCAGATGGACAAAGAAAGAAAGTTCTTTTGTATTGATTGCTTTGTTACTCTTTACACTTTCAAAAATAAGCCAAGTTCCAGCCCCGAAAATGGTGGAGAGAGACCATTATATAATTTTACAAATCAGTTACACTTGGTAACTACTTCTTTTAACTAAAATGTTTAGTTAAAGGGATGCTTAATGCAAAACCCCAACTAATTACAATAAGTCCAAATGAGAAAAAAGAAGGAGAGAGAAGCCTAGGAGGGGAAGACAAGTGCTCATGATTGGGAAGGGCCCACTGACTTGAGGATCCATTGTCTAAACCTTTTCAATGCCTCTGCTATGTCTCTGCCATGTGGAACCGATGTGTTGGTAGTAGCCTGGGTCCAAGATCCCAGACATTTCTCCATCTCCTTGTCAAACTCGGTGTGTGTATGGTATTCCTTATTGCTTCCTCAATGGTAGATTGGAGAGAGAAGATTTCCTTTATCTTATCTTTAGTGATGGAGTCCTCTTTAAACAAATTTTCTTTGACAAAAGCTCTGAATTGAGCTTTAATTTCCTGCAAGGAGAAAGGTACACCTGAGGTCTCATCATGGAGGTGGCAGTGAATATCCTTAAAAGTAGATATCACCAAAGTCTTGAAAGCCTCTCCCTTCTGCCAACTATTCCTTAATTCTCCCAAAGCCTCCTCCAAAGCACTTTGATTTTCCACTCACGCTGAATACCCATGACTTTGACAAATTATCCTTCACATCATCAAAGACCTTACTGCCATCAAAATATTTTCATCAGTCTGCCCCATCAGGCAAAGGTCTACTATGCATGTAATTGCTCCAAAGTTTGAGCTCTTTATCCATATTTCCAATTGTGGAGGAGAGCTTCTGTTGCAGATTATTTACCTTCTCATTGAGCTTGAAGGCTTCACCAATGAAATTCAACCCTGCAACAAGCATGTCATCCACCATGGCCTCCATAGCCCTCCCATAGATGGAGTACCTGTGTATATCCTTGATGCTCTGGACTTCATCTTGACTGAGGATCACAGGTGGTGGAAGAGCAGTCAGTGGGGTAGGGTCTAAAACTTTATCTTTAGATAGCAGTGACTTGATGAAACTAGAAAGCACTTGAGCCTGCTCCTCCAGCTGCTCTATAGTCTGCTGCCCTTTTTCTACCCTCCCAATGACCCGGTGACTATTTCTTGAAGGTTGTGTATTTCACCTTCAGGAGTAGACTCTCCCATTGAGATCCTTGAAAGTTCAAATCGGAGGCTGCAAATCCTGCTCTGGCTTATCAACTTTGGGCTTAGCTATCTCAAGGAATTGCTGACCTTGGGCATCAGTTACTATCCTTGAAGTGGTTCTAGCTTTCTTGGTAGGAGCAGAAGGAGTAGTACCCAACAAGGCTGCCACAACATCAAAATTGGGCCCTGAGATCCGAGAAGAAGACTTCCTCTTCCTACTATCAACAAAAGGCTGCACCCATGCAAAAGTGGAGGAAGAAGAAGAAGAAGGGGAGCAAGAGAACCAAGAGTGAGAGAACTCATGGCACATAGAGTGTTTACCACTATTGCCTCCAATAGGGATGTGAGTGGAGTAGATGAGCTTCTTGGACAGAAGAATCCATGGTGCTTGGAGGCTCGGTGCTATGAATTTCCTGCTCCTTATCCATTGTGGTTTCAGAAGCACCTGCAGGAATTGGCATTTCACTATCTTCACTCTCACTGAGAACAATGATGTTCTCTGGCCCAGAAGGTAGTTCTGAATGCTTTGGCAGAGGATCTTCTTCAATGGGCTCCTTTTGACTTCCTTCACCTTCTTTTGATAGACCTGAGTGGAGGAGGAAGGAGTGGAGGATTCAGGTCCTTTACTTGATGAGCAGGAGGAGTCTATACAGGTACCTCTGAACTGGGTGTTTGTGCCTCCTTCCTTGGTGTCGAAGTGTCTTTGGAAGAGGATTCTCCTGCGTTCTTCCTCAGCTCACGAACCTTTCTATCAACCCAAACTTTGGTTCTTACCAGGACAGGGGCTAGAATCTCAGCCAAATCATCTTTCTCCCTCTTAAACCAGTCCAGATCCTCTAAAGGAGTGTGTTTGATCATAGTTTCATATTCATATGACAAAAGGTTTGTGTTGTCATCCTGAAGTCCTTCAGAATTTGATACAAGTTAAGCTCTTGTATTAACTGAAGAGGAAACCTGCCATAATGCCTCCTTCTGGCCTCAAAATCATCTGTGCAGTCAGCCCAATAATCTTCAGTGTCTACCCTATGATGGTAGTTGATTTTGAGATGTTCAACTCAATGAATTTCTTCAAGTCGAAAATAGGTCTAGGCCTGAAGAAGTGGATAGTGATGGGAGCTAGGGCTCTCTCTATGTTCTGGGCATCCAGAGTGGTTTTGCATGTATAGTTCCCCAAAGATATGGGGAAGTGTAACCCAGTGATCTTCTTATCCCTGCAGGTTCTATGTAATTTGTCCAATTGTCTGCATACTTCAATCAGGGCCATCTTATCATTACAAAATATGGGGAGCTTAAGAGGAGTGCTCTCATAACCTGCTAGCCTGATATAAGAGAACCTTCTGAATTGAATGAAGTAGGCTCCGTACTTTACTATCTATCAAGCTCATGGCTTCATCATGAAAACCTCCTAGTAGTGTCACTCTCTAGAAGTCTTACAATGTACATGGTGAAAGCATCATTCACCCTCCTAAAATTGTGATTACTAGTGTCAGGGTGAACTGAGAGGGGAAGTAAGCATATATAGGATCACCCTTACGAGCATCAATGTATGTGAAGCCAAACCACTATCTGGATGCTGCTAGGGTATACATCGGTAGAAAAGTCATGTAGAACTTTTTTTTTTTGTTGTACATGGGACAACTGCTCTGTCAAATTCATGTAGATGATCTCTACCCAGTTGATGTTCTGGGTACCTTCACACACTATGTTGATAAGTGGGCACATCCAAAAGTGGAACTCGTTAGTAGAGGGCAAGCCCATGACCCGAGCTAACAGATTATGAAGTTTGATAGCTCCTCATTGAAATCAGACCTAAACAGAGCTTTGGATAGTCGGGATGCCCCTTTCTTAGGGTTCTTCAACCATGACTTCACCACTCTTGCTTTGTATTTCTCATTGTCTTGATCAAAAAGTGCACTGTGCTTGATTTTGGGAGATTACACAGAATTATCCATCTCTGGGATCCTTAGGGCAAAGTGGCAATGGTGGTGGCATCAAGCTTAGTGATGAGCTCCCCATGCACATTTGTTAATTCACTCATGTATCGGGGTTAAAAGTGAGCCTGCACAGTGAGTACCGTGTCGCACATTGCACCGAGATTGGAAACCCAGCAGCAAATGCTAGGCCACTATCATTAATCATTTGTGCCATGGGAGAGGGGTTGGGTCTATCAACCTGGTCCAAAAATCACCAAAGTCCAGGTGATGAACTTCACTGTCCCCGATATCGGGAATGAGGAGGACTCGAGTGGAGAAACCTACTCTGGCCTTGAAATTTAATCTTCATGTTGATAGTACTTAGAAAAAAAAAACTCACACTTGAATCATGATGAAATTGTAGGGGAATGGGGACACGAGTAGAGATTTCAATTGCAAGGGTATGAGCAAATGGTAATGAGAAAGTAGTGTGCAAAAATGCGTAGAGGGGTAGTCTATTAAATAGCCATTTAGGAGAGAGAAGGTTATAAATGTGCATTAAATTCATATCCACCAACTCAAAAAGCAAGCATCGGGAAGAGTGGGAAAAATTAGCCCGGATGGCCTTTGGTACATTTGGGACACATGGGACGCGAAAGCGTGATTCGGCCGATGCGGGTGATGTGGTGTGGGGACAGAATGCACAAATGCTTTCGGGACATGAGGGACAAAGTACATGAAGTGCATGATGTGGCCATCATGTGGGTGATCGGGGAACAAGAGAGCCCAAGTGAACTTGGGACAGTTGGAACAAAAAGTTCGATGGGCCCGCAAGTTAACAGATTTGAGAAAGCGGCCGATCGGTGAACAGAGAGCCCTAGTGAACTTGGGACACATGGGACAAAAATGTCCGATAGACCCACAAATCACACAAATGACTCAAATCTCTCTCTTCAATATTGCAAAGAAACTTGTAATAAGGTTATTGAGTATTTCACATAGATTGTAACATGTTGGATTAGTTGTGCTTAAGCCATTGGAAAATAAACCTTGTAAAAGAGTTATTGATTTGAATATGTATTGATTTGTAAACTCCTTTTTGGAAGGAAAAGTTGTTTATTGGAAACATGTCTCTTCAAAAGAAAATATATTACTTATTGGAGATCTTACTTGTGTGTAAATCTGAAACCTTAAATTTGCTTTGCATTTGAAAGGAAGTTAGTTCAATATGGAGTTTGTAGGTTCATTGTGTGAGAATGTTAGTCTTCTTGCTCTATCACTCCTTATAAATTGTTAGACTTTTGTTTTAGCTTCTCCTCTTGTATCAACATAACTTTACCATATGCATTTCTCTTCACATAATGGAATGAATCCTTTTGATTTAATATTGTCAACAATAAAATACATATAATATTTGCATAGTCCACTAGTTTGAAGACCAGATTTTATTATTCATATAGTTCATATAGTTTTCAAACCAGATTTTTATTATTCACAACTTGAGGTAAATAGTTTAATATTTTAAATAGTACAAATATATAAAACAAAAATAAAAATAAATAGAAATAAAATTTATATTAGTCATATTTTATTTGTATATTATTGTAATTAAGTATTGTAGATTAATATCTTAAAATATATTATCAAACATTTTATATATATGTATATGTGTGTGTGTGTGTGTGTAACAATTTATATATATACGTATTAAAAATAAAATTAAAAAAACAAAAAATAAATAATTAAATAAACAAAAAAAGGGGAAACAAGATTGGGGGGGCCGAACCCTCCCCACTCCCTACATGGTCACCGCCCACTTTGTTTCCCCCTACGCTCTCCCACCCCCGCTGCCCTGGTTGCCGCTTAGCCCCCTCCCCCTGCTTGTTGTTGTTGCTACCGCCACCCACTCCCCACTACCGCACAAAACTCACCCCTCTCCATGCCATTTCCACCTGCACACCCCTACCACCGTCCTCCTCCCCATCTCCACGTGGCACCGACCTCTCCCCTTCCCCGCACTGCGTCCCTTGCACCATACCCTTCGGCCTCCCTTCCACGTAGGTCACCACCAAAACCACCGCCTCTCTCCAAATATGCGGCTACACATACCCTAAAAATGTTTACATTTAACTCATGGGTGTTGCTATAGATTGCATAACCAAAGATCATGGAGATCAAGTTCTTTCAAAACAAGAATAAAGCCTCTACAATTCCTCAACCTACACAAAAAAAACCGAAAAAAAAATAAGAGAAAATGATATGGAAAAGAAAAGATAAAGATGATTAGGGCATCCTTAGGGCAAGTTCAAAATCAAAGGTCAAGATTTGTTTCATCCTAGGACTCGCAAAATACCCTACACCCTTTAAGTCATAATCATTTTATGGGAATGGGAAAATAACAATTGTGGGTGTGTGGGAAAACTATTAAATAAAAGGGAAAATTAATAAATATTAAAAGGGGTGTAGTAACTTTTATAAGTGACCTTAGTAAGCTCAACATGAATGAATAATTAGATTACTAGGGGCAAGTGAGTTATTTAATTTTTGAGCAAATTAATTTAGTTAAAATAAATAATAATGGAGATCGGTTTAGGGTTCGTATTAATTACTTTCAAAAAAATTACCCAAAATTTTAGTTGCATTTCGGTGTGGTTTTCGGTGTCCCGAGGTGGAGCATTACATTTGGTATCAGAGAGAGGTTCACACATGCGGACACTCTGGGTAATTAATTAACTAGTTAACGATATTTTTAATAACATTAAAGTAAATAAATAAATAAAAATAATTGGTTAAAAATTTTCCACAACCATTTAATTATAATTTAATAACCTCTTCGCTCACCTCGTGCACAGGATGGCACCCATGAGATGACGTTCGGTTAGGGGTTTGGGACATAGTTCACCTACGCTCGAACCACTGGCACCCAAGTTAGGGCCTCAGATCTTAGAGGCTCTTCAGCAGTTGATCGACATTGTGCAGCAACGTCTTCCACCACCACATGAGGTGAGAGAGGAGGAGATTTTGTTAGGAGTCAAGGAGCCGATAGGCGAGGATGTGCACTCAGAGCTGCCAGAGCACGATACCCCAAGGTGGGAGAGGTCATGTAGCCCTTCCATTCACCACAAGAGGGTATCCTCGTATAGTCATAGCCACTCACACAGTCTTGAGGGACCATTAAGGGATAGGTGACCCAACTCACTGTTGGACCGCATCGCGGGATCAAGATACGAGATAGTGTGATTAGAGACCTTCTTTCTTACTGACTACCTACCTACATTGGCTCTACAAATGGCTTTGGGGCTAAGTCGTGGCTCCTTATCTTGGATAGTTACTTTGGCTTACACTATTATGAGAGCAATGTCAAAGAAAGGTTTGCCATACACCTCCTTTGAGATGCAGCAGGCATTTGGTGGAGGAATGAGGAGCGGAAGCTCCATCGACTCGAGAGGCAGTGACCTGGGAGTTGTTCGAGGAGCGATTCAGGGCTCACTATATGTAAGAGCATTTCGTACAGAAGAGGATCAATGAGTTTCATGACTTACAACAGCGGGGATCGACACGGTAGCACGTTACAGTATGAGAGTAGGTTCCTGGATCTTCTACAGTATGTGGATTACCTGCAAGATGAGAAATTGCGAGGTTAACGAGGTTTATTAGTGACCTTAATGCGAGATATAGTAGGAGCGGTTAGGATGTTATCTCCTCCCACACTTGAGAAGGTCATTAAGAAGGCCTACTTAGTTAAGGAGAATAGGACCAAGGCACAGGAGTGCCGAGATAGAAACAAGAGCAAGTTTCAGGATAGGATACGGGCCTTTGGAGTCAGAGGTCACGGGGTACAAAACCACCCCCTAGAGGAGGATTTTGACCTCTGCAACCACGAGGGCTCCACCACACCCACAACAACAGACACAACATCATGGCCACCAACAGCAGAGGGCTAGAAAGACTCAGAGCTTTCATAGAGGTGGCACTAGAGGAGGTTTTGGTGGAGCCAGGGATTGGAGACGGGGAACTCGGTAGGTACCGCTAGCCCGCACGAGTCTCTGCTAGGGTTGGGACCGCGGAGGATCGGTGCACCCAGTACATGAGGGACCCCATCTCAGAGGGGTACATGAGGATGTTTTATTTGTGGGTCCCCTGATCACTATGTGTGTATGTGTCCACAAAAACCCAATACCATGGATACAGAGAGCCTCTAGATCATAGCGAGATGGTGGGAAATGTGGGACGTGCCCATCATGTATATGCAGTGGTTGACAATGCCAGTGAGCATCGGGCCAAAATCATTGAGATGACAGTACTATCAAGGGTATTTTTGTCTCAATACTTTTGATTCAAGTGCTTCAGATTCTTTTATATCTCCTTCTATAGTGGACCAGTGTGGGCTAGTGGTGGCTAGGCAATCGAATAGTTGGCGAGGTTAAGTTGGCCTGCGGGGCCAAATCGTAGTGGACTCATATGTGGAGAGTTACATACTTGATTTAGGATTCTTATCCACTACACTTGACCTCTAAGTTATTCCTCTAGGATCCTATAAGGTAGTGTTGAGTATGGATTGGCTCGAGGATCATCGGGCTAAGGTCGATTGCAGAAATAAGATCATTGAGTGTCAGGATGATCTTGGAAGTGTCGTTGTGATATTAAGGATGCGAGAGGCCTATCTCTTTACATATGATCTCGACTAAGCAACTTAATCGAAGCATGCGCAAAGGTTGTTAGTTGTTTCTATCACCATCGGTGATCGGTCGAGAGCACCCAGAGAATTCACCCTTAGATGATCATGCGGTTTTGAGGAGTATGCGAGATGTGTTTCTAGGTGAGCTTCGGGGTTACCACCCTGTAGAGAGGTGGATTTCACCATCTATTTCATGCCGGGATCTGCACCGGTTTCTAGGGCACCCTATTGGATGACGAATCCAAAGCTTCATGAGCTCAAGTTTCAGTTGGAGGAGTTGTTAGAGAAGGGTCTCACTCATCCTAGTGTATCTCCTTGGGGAGCGCGGTCATATTTGTGAAAAAGACGGTTCTCTCGGACTTTGTGTAGACTTCGAGATAGCTCAACAAAGTCACAATAAAGAAGCTGTTATCCACTCCCAGGATTGATGACTTGTTTGATTAGATGCGAGGAGCTAGAGTTTTCTTAAAAATCGATCTCAAGTCAGGGTACCATCGATTGCGCATATCGAGATGCGAGACATTCATAAGACAATTTTTTGCACATGTTATGGGCATTATGAGTTCACATTTGTTCCATTTGGTTTGACTAATGCTCCAGTTGTCTTCTTGAGCCTCATGAATGGAGTATTCAAGACCTTTCTGGATCGCTTTGTCTTAGTGTTCCTAGATGACATTTTGATATATTCTCATTCGAGGAGGACCACAAGAGGAGCATTCGAGGCAGTACTACGAGGTTTTGAGAGAGCAGAAGTTGTATGGGAATTTAGAAAATGTAGCTTCTTTTAGACAGAGATTCAGTACTTGGGTCATATCATATCAGGAGAGGGTATCTCTATAGATCCCTCTAAGATACAGTATCATGGATTGGCCAACACCCACATCAGTCACTGAGGTGAGGAGATTTATGGGCTTAGTAGGTTACTACCGCAGGTTTGTCAGGATTTCTCTAGGATTGCTCACCCTATTACTTCTCTTCAGAGAAAAGGGAAGAAGTTTGATTGGTCAAAAAAGTGTGAGCAGGGCTTTCAGTTTCTTAAGGAAAGGTTAACCATGATGCCCATCTTAGAATTTCCAGACCCGATAGAGGATTTTTTTGTTTGCACTGATGCATCACTAGAGGGTTTGGGAGCCGTTCTTATGCAGGAGTGTCAAGTGATTGCCTTTGAGTCACATAAGCTCAAAGACTATGAGCTTAACTATCCTACCCATGATTTAGAGCTTGCAGTAGTCATTCATGTGCTTGTGTGTTGGCACCATTTCCTTTTTTGTAGACCTTTCATTCTGAGGACTAACCACCGTAGCTTGCAGCATATCTTCTCACAACCAAACCTCAACGCTCGTGAACAACATTGGATGGAGTTCCTATGTGAGTATGACATGGAGGTATAGTATATCAAAGGAAAGGAAAATGTTGTTGTAGATGCACTTAGTAGACGACGACATGTGCTTGCTTCCTTGACACTACAGTCAAATTTTAGAGGCAGGATTCTTGAGCATCTTCCGAGAGGACGAGGTTTTATGAGGGTCTTAGACGGATGTTGGAGTCATAGGGTTCCTTAGAGGGTAGATATTCGGGGTGCATTTTAGAGACGAGATGGTTTACTTGGTTCCATAGGTGCATCTATGTGACTAAGTCGGGGAGATCTGTATAGCTTCATCCTCACAAAGGCTCATCGAGCTCCATATGCGGCACATCTAGGAGTAAAGAGAATGCATGCCGATCGAGGGAGTTAATTTATTGGCCAGGTCTTGACGGGACATAGCAGATTTTGTTGCACTGATGCCTTGAGTGTCGAGAGGGTCAAGGCGAGCATTCTCATCCGTAGGACTCTTACATCCTCATGATATTCTAGAGTGGAAATGGGATGTGATCTCCATGGACTTCATCATAGGACTCCTTATGTCTTCTTATCATCATGATGCCATTATGGTCACTTTGTGGATAAGTTGACTAAGGTTTCACATTTCTCGCTAACCAAATTCACCTATAATGCACAAGCCATCGCCAAAGTATTTATAGAGGACATTGTTAGGTTGCATGGGATTCTAAAGACCATCATCGATGATAGGCATACCATTTACACTTCAGTTTTCTGGACTTCCTTTCAGCCGCTCTTGGTACTCAGATTAATTTCGCTCAGCCCTATCATCCAGAGACAAATGGACAAACAGAGAGGGTTAATCAGGTACTGGAGGACATGTTGAGGATGTATGTGATGGACCAGTAGAAGAAGTTGGAAGATTACCTTCATTTAGTTGAGTTTGCTTACAACAATAGCTATCACAGTTCCATTGGTATGGCTCCTTACCAGGCTTTATATGGTCGACCTTGTAGGACACCTTTGATTTGGGACGAGACTAGATGATAGGATTATTAAGGGCTAGCTTATCTATAGGACATAGAGTAATAAGTTGTTACGATTAGACAACAACTTGAGCGAGCTAGAGCATGCCGGAAGGTGTATCACGAGACACCGAGAGGATTGATCATCACTTCTCGATGGGTGACAAAGTCTTCTTGAGAGTTCATCCTCATAAGATCCCAATCTGCTATGGAAAAGGTTCTAAGCTATTGCCTCATTTTACGGGGCCTTTTGATATTTTAGAGGTTATCGGTCCAGGTTGCCTATCTTTAGCTTTACCACCATGCCTTACATAGGCCACAATGTATTTCATGTTTCGTACTACATAGATATGTACCAAATGTTTCTCATGTTTTGGATTGGTTTGCATTACGGGTAGAGGATGGAGGACGGTGGAGGCCGGAGCCGTACGCATATTGGAGCACTAGAGGTTAGCCCTTTAGGGTCGAGACTTGGACCAGGTTAGAGTGCGGTGGGACGGAGATATGATTAAACAATAGCTACAGGAGGATGCTTTACACCATTAAACACCGAGATATCCCTATCTCTTCTAGTTACTTCAGGAGGAAGTCTAATTTTAGTAGAGAGGGATGCGGTGCCCACATTTTTATAGCCTTATTTATTTCTGTTCCTTTTACTCATAGACATGTTTGGCACAGGATTTCATATATTTTAGACTTTACATTAGGATATTTGATCTTATTACACATGTATGGAGATTTGGGCATGTAGCGCCAATTTAGCTTGATTACTATGTTGTCACCTTATCTTATGATGTCATGGATACTAACGATATGATGTTGTTTGTACCTCATTCATATTTGATGGATACTCGAGTTTGATTGCAAGTTTGGATTCTATGGATGAATATCACTTTATCTTTATGGCTAACTCATGGTGGATTGTGTATAATTATGAATGTTGTCGCATTTTTGATTCAGAGTGATAATATGCTTGCATAGAAATTATTTGACTTCTTATTGATTAGTTGATTCACATTTCATCGGACAGTGCATTTAATGTGTGCAATGAGTGTGCGAGTCACAGTCACAGGAGAACGTGGGATTTAGGCCAGCTACATAGTCTTGCACAAGCAGCCCACGGGGCTAAACCTAACCTTGTTTCTTGTATGAGGCCTTAGTATTAGAGTTTATTGTTTTAGGAACCATGAGTGAACCTCATTTTTAATGTAATATGTCTTGTAATATTAATCTTGCTTAGGATGTTTAGTTTGCTTTGTAACTTTTTTTTGGGGACTTAATGGCCCCACTTGTATTATACTTTGAGTTTGGTTAATGATGTGTTTAATCAAAAGGGATTAGGGTCACATGTGAACCCTTGGGTGGGCCCCACATCCTCTACCCTTGTGCCCAAATGTGCCAAACCTAAAATTGGGCTATTTTAGACATTTTCAGTGACCCCTTTTTAGTTTGGGAGTTCACTTAACATGAAAATGGGCCTTTGGACCCTACCTAATAAGTAGGGGGGCTTATTTCCAAGGCTTAGAGGGAGTTTCCCTCCCATTTTACCTTTCTTTGGTCACATCCATGTAAGGTGGATGGGTAAGTGTGCTTTGTTAAAAGTTACACAATTTTGTTTTGTTGCTCATTTTGAGTAATTGGGAGAAGAGGGTTAAAAGCTATTTTATCCTTTCTCCCTTTTTATTTTGAAAATCTTTGACCTCGAGGGAAGAGAGGGTGGCACATGTCACCCCCTCATTTGTGAGGATTTTTTGTGGGTTCCTCTTTAAATTCTCTCTCATGGGGAAGAAGAGAAATTTTTTTGGGGAGCTTTTGCTTAGAGGCTTGTGGATTTTGGAGCTAGAGCTTGCTTGGACAAAGGAAGGAAAAGTTAGAAGTGGAGAGCTTTTGGAGGTAGGCTCCTTGAGTTCATTTTTGTGTTTATTGCATATTAGATGATAGCCTTGTTTGTTTAAAATGTGTGTGCTACTTGGGTGTTACCATTTTGTTGTTATGTGTGTGGTTTTATTTTCCTCCATCCATCGGAGTTCTTTCAAAACAAGAATAAAGCCTCTACACTTCCTCAACCTGCACAAAAAAAAAAAAAAAAAACCGAGAAAACAAAATAAGAGAAAATGATATGGAAAAGAAAAGATAAAGATGATTAGGGCATCCTCAGGGCAAGTTCAAAATCAAAGGTCAAGATTTGTTTCATCCTAGGACTCACAAAATACCCTACACCCTTTAAGTCATAATCATTTTATGGGAATGGGAAAATAACAATTGTGGGGTGTGTGGAAAAAGTATTAAATAAAAGGAAAATTAATAAATATTAAAAGGGGTGTAGTAACTTATATAAGTGACCTTAATAATCTTAACAAGAATGAATAATTAGATTACTAGGGCAAGTCGGTTATTTAATTTTTGAGCAAATTAATTTAGTTAAAATAAATAATAATGGAGATCGGTTTAGGGTTCGTATTAATTACTTTAAAAAAATTACCCAAAATTTTAGTTGCATTTCGATGTGGTTTGGTGTCTGAGGTGAGGCATATATATATATATATATATATATATATATATATATATATATATATATATATATATATATATATAATTTTGCTAAACGGTTATCTTCTTTAGATTTGGTTGGTATGGGGTGTTCGATTCTTAAAACAAAAGTGTAAATATCGGACTATATGAAAACTTGTGGTCTTGACTTCGCTTGTATTACCATGAAAAGTTAATTGTACCCTCTCGAGTTATAGAAGTTCTTTCCTTGAATAGTTCCTTGATTTTAAATGTTTTGTTGATTTAGGTTTCCTTGTTGATTAACCTCATCTTGTGTGATCCTCAAATTGTGGGACCTTGAGTAGACTTATTCCTCGTGCAAATTTGGTCATAGTTGATTTTTCTAGCCTTGTCTAGACAATGAACCTTGAAATCATGGCTTAAACTTAGTAGAAACCTTAAGTTTTATTATTTTAGTATGTTGTATTCCTTGGGAAACTATGTGGTCATTCTTAATTTCATGGAATTCTCCTTATTATTCCTCTACTTGGTGGTTACTCTTAAGACTCTTTTGAACTCTTCATGTATATTGTTATGTGTGGTATCTTGGTTGATAGCGTAAATTTACTCTCTAGATTTAAGTGTTCATAGCCTTGCATGCAGAAAGTTTAGAACTCATCCCTTGCAATCTCTCTTCTTCTTGTTGAATTACATTGGACCAAACTTAGGTTCTATAGACCCACACTTGTTTGAAGCAAGCAATCCCATAATGGAGTGATCCTTTTTCTATTACATTTATTCCTATCTCTCTTTCCGGTGACTTCAAGAGGAAGTCAAGTCTAAGGGGGGGATGTAGTGCCCACTTCCCTTCGACACTTTTGATATTGATCATGATATTGCTGACTATATTATGGACATTATTATAGTTTTGGTTTAGTATGGTGTTAGATGTCATATCATGGATTATTATCAACTCGATTCATATATGATGCCACGATGATTGTTAGAGACATTTTATATAGATGTTGGCACGCTATTGGGCATGGTTATATATATATATATATATATATATATATATATATATATATATATATATCTCTGTTGTTAGGACATGTGATATTTGGATATATTGATTAGACCGAGAAAATTGAATTTAAAATTGATGATTATATAGTTCTTTGATGAAATTGTAAGTGATATTGTTGATTGTTTGGATGTTTTTTTATTCATATATATATTGATGATTTTGAAATTATATTATATTCATTTGGATGTTATGATATGGCCATGAGGCTGAAGGGGTATTTGTATTGTGCAGGTTAAAAATATCACAACAAACATTGGGGATTGGAGACCAACCACATTGGAATTCTAGATGAATTCAACAAGGTCACCATGGCAACTTGTATTGTTCATGTGTGTGTGTGTTTGATTTTTAGGGATTCCCATGGGGATCACCTTTAAATGTGACCAAGGGTTATGTGTATTTATTTATTTGGTTCCTTTTTATTGATGTTTGTATGTGTTTACCCCTTTCAATATTTATTAATTATGGTAAATTAATGTGAGTAAACATGTTGTTAAAATTAATTAATCAAATTGGGACATAAGAAAGTAATTATTAGAGTTGTTGGCCTAAAATTAAAGTGTTGTAAGAAATGTGTAAGTGATGTGTAAGAGATGTGTAAATTAATTTTGGAGTATGAAACACTCCACCTCCTTTTGAAATTCGAATTTGTCCTTGGAGGCTGATTTTGGAAGCTTATGGGACAAGTTAAACTTGTCCCATACCTCTTAAATTTGCATGCCAACCTTACCTATGGTTAGAGGGTTTAAATCTAGCCTTCATTATGCATTTTTGTAAGTCAATTTGTATGCTTTTATTGCACTTTCTTACATGCTTTCAATTTCAATCCTTATGAGGTGTGGGTTTGATTTGAGTGTGTAAGTAAAACTGTCATTTATTCACCTGCTTATTTATTGTGCTTTGGAGATTGAAATTGACTTATGAGTTGGAGTTGAGGATGTGTGATGTGGCATCCCACATGGATCCACCTCATCCTCTTCTCTTTCCTCTTCTATATATTTTAATTCCTTGGCTTGTTTTTGGGTTTTTTTTTGCTTGACTTTTATCACTTCATTTTTGGCGACTTGCTTTGGGTTTTTGGAGCTCTTGCAAATTAGGAGAAATTTGGAGATTGTTGCATACTTGTTGATTTGTTGATCTCTTGGTTTGTGTTGCATTGGAGATATTGTTGTTCTTAACTTGGAACAAACTCCATCATGGAGAGGTAAGATCTTAGCTCTTGGAAATACTCTCCTTTTATTTGTATGTATATGTGAATGGTTGAATGTTTGAATGTGTTTTTTTATTTGTTGGCTAGTTGGGTAGATGGCCTAGGGATGGTGTAGGAGAAGACTATGGGGAATTTTGTGGGAGGCATGAGTATTTTTGGGAGGTATAAGTGTGGAGGGAGTTGGGATTTGGGTTCCACCTTACAAATAAATAGCTTGCATTTCTTTACTCATTATGGGGTGCCATAAGAGGTTAGGGAGGCATAAGGAAATGTGAGGAATAAGGGGTACTTGGGGAGGCATAAGGGCATGTCAGGGATTTGAAATGATATATATTTTGGTGGTTTGTTCTCAGGTGGTGATACCCATTTCCCCTTTGGGAGGCATAAGCAGCATCCCCATAGTTTCTTGCTCCTTTGGCTTGCATGATGAAGCTTGAGTGTTGTTTGTTGTTTTGTTCTGTGGTGGCAAACTGCAGTTTTGTTTTGGACTGTGTTTTGAATGAGAAATTTGTCTTTGTGTTGTGGAAGCCTATTGTTGCCATGAGTTGAAAAAAACATTTCTTATTGCAATGTGGTTGGGGCTCGGGGCCAATGAAGAAGGATGGCTTCTCCCTTTTCATTGGATGTCTTGGTTAGGTGGAGAGTGTTTCCTTTCCCTATTCTATTGTGACCAAATTGGAGAATGATGGAAATTCATCTTTATTATCGAGGCGAGAAAGCGAGGCAGGTTTGTGAGTCCTTTTTGAGATCATTTCTTAATGTAACCTTTTTCCACTTGAAGTGGATGATCTTGTATATTATTTGTGATGAAAATATGGTATGTATGGGCTATTAAAGTTGTAAATTGAATTGTGAAAGAGATATACTATGTTTTTCTTCTTTTGAAAGAATGTGAAAGAAATCATATTTTGTATATTGTAATTAAGGAATGAAAGAAGAAATTGTAAAGGTATCTCTTTGAATCAATAAAGGATTTTATTACTTTACTCAAATGGCATTATTGGGTATTCAAATATGATTGTTGAATGTATTTTGAAATTCTGTTGGAAGGATGAAAAAGTGAATACGAACTTGGAGAAATGTCATAATACTGTTTTTTTTTAAATAAATGTTTTAGAAATCAGAATTGTAATTTGGCATTTGAATAATTTGCTTGAGTCAACTTAGTATGTTAGATTGGGTTGGAATGAATTCATAGTTTAAAGTTGGCAAATGAAAATAAATCTATTCGAATTTGAGCTCTGTTAAATAAATACATACTGGTAATTATTAATCGGAAATTGAACAAAATGACCCTGCAACATCAAAAAGACAAAATGAAATATCAAATTTTATTTGTAAGGTCAAAACGACCCCAAACATACCAAAATACTTATGAAAAATTTATAGAACCTTTCAAATCGGGCAAAGGAAAAATTACAGACTTCTTGTTGTATAAAATTGATAAATTTGAATGCAAATCAATCAAAAAAACTTAACCTTGCAATCTATCCTAAAATATTCCAAGTAAAATCCTCCATGCCTATTTGGCAAGTGGAAAAAGAATTAACGACAAATTTGAACAAAATTGATAAGTTAAAAATACCAGTTCACTTTCTAAGTGACAGAAAGACATTTTCTCAAAATTTACCCTTTAAAATTTATCAAAATCAAATTCCTAATATTTCTATGAAAAGAGGACGTCGAGAGATTTCCAGAAAGTCCTCGTTTGCCAAAAACGAGTTCCCAATCAAAAGTTATGGTCTTATGAAGTTTTTACTTCATTTCGGGCTCAAAATAATCTAACTTGTCAAATTTTAAATGAAAAAAATATTCTTGGGCGGACCCACAGGATAAAATTTCATTTTTTTTCTTTTTTCCCAAAAGGTGAAAAGTCTTGAAGTTTCCCGCTGCCCCGCTAATCCGCAAGCCTTCATTTTATCTAAAAATGATCTAAGTCCAAAAAGTTAATTTGCCAATTTTTCCTCCATGGCCCCGCCGCCACTGTAGCCAATCATTGATCAACACTTGGGCTTCGTTGGGCATTGACAGAGGATCGGATCGATTTAAACCTTAAGCACTTTCAAAAATAAATTTGGAAAAAATTGTAAGTTTTCCCTATAGCCCCGCTTGACCGCGAGTAATAAGGAGCTGCCACGTGGCTTCACGAAGCGTTGGTGGAGTGGATCTTTTTAAGCCTTAACGCTTCAGAAAACTTTTGTGAAAATTTTCCAAATGTTCCCCGACCCACCAAACCATAGGTAATGGTTGGATGACATGTGGCATCTTCTCGCGTCGGTGGAGGCACAAGTTCCTTTCGACCTTTTTTCCCTTCCTTTTGAATAGTCAAATTTTCCAAATGTTCCCCACCGACCCGCTGACCCGCAGCCAATAAGGAGCTGCCACGTGACCTCCCTGGGCATCGGCGGAGGTTCGGGTGTAAAATTCACTTTTTCCCAAAAGGGAAAAAGCGCTAAATGCCTTCCTCACTCCACTAGCCCGCGTTTGGGAAAAAATTTCTTTCCCGCTCCACCGGTCCGCTTTTCTCCTCTGGGTGAATTTTCTCTGAAGTCCGCAGGCCCGAGTTGGGGAAAAGTTTCCTCCCCAGGCCCGTAAGCCCGCTCTTGGGAAATGTTTCACCCCAAGTTCCTTTGGTCCATAACTTGGAAATATGAGGAGTTAGGAGGACTTCTTTACATCCTGTAAAGGTGAGGAAATTCCTTATCTAATGGGAATGTTTTCAGGAAGTTTTAATTGCGTTAATCATGGGAAAAATCAAATTGAATCTTTAACCGAGTTCTAGGAGTGGGTAAGTAAGAATTTACTTTGATGATTTTAAATATGTATTTTTTCCCCACTGTAATTAAACCTTGCTCTTGTCTTAGATCTTGTGGAATTAAATACCTTAGGTATTTAATTGTTTTGGTCCCTTAACCCTAAAATTTTAATTAGGGAATATTTAGCTAAAATGTCAATGTAATCAGTGATTAAATTAATCCCTAAGGAGATTTGAGCTAGGTGTGGACTTATTACACTTGTTGCTTTATAATGTGGAATTAGTGATTATTATAATGGGAAAAGTTATTAGTTGAATTTAATTGTCCTTGAGACTTTGGCTATTAACACTTTAAAAAAATTTATTCCATAATTTTGTAACTAAACCTAGGTTGTTCATGGGTCTCAAGTGGGAGATTTTAGTATGCGTTACACCAATTATTTTGATAAAAATTGAAGTAGTGTCTGTCTTCAAGTGATGCATTTGATTATTATGTGTGTAATATCAAAATATGGGGTGCTTTCCAAACCTAGTCTCATGATATCATATCAAATGATTTACATAATCATGAAATTGTATTCGTTTAGTACTCGGTTGCAACCATTCTACATCTCCGCTGAGGAATAGGGTTCGAAATGCCATGGATAACAAAACCTCTGTGTTATATTCATTGATTGGTGAAGAGTCAATTGAGGGCCAATTGATAGCATCAACGGATGTCAAATCGTATTTTCAACAAACAATCGACTTCCTCCATCTCTCTTCGTGGATTAGGTAGTCGAAATAAAATTACAATGAATGATTTTGTATTTTTCTTCTTCTTGACACAAACTATATCCTCTATTTCATCTCTTCAAACATGTTCTCTCATTCCATCTTGTATCTCATATTCTACATGGCTTATTATGTCCGATAAATCTCCCTCTTCTTGAGGATATAGTTTAATGCTTCATATTCTATCTCGCACATCTCTACAATACTTGTCATTAAGAATCTTATAACATAAAGCATCAAGACCACATGATTAGCTAACAATACATTCATACTCCTTCTACCCAATATTTTATCTTTTAACTAAAAAATATTGATGTCTGCAAATCAACGTGGAAGGAGTCTCATCACGAGAAGATATTTCTTGGGGAAAGCAAATCATGTGTCCACTATATTTTTACTTCCCACTGCGCACATGATTTACTTACAATATGGGAATCACATGCGCTATCAAAATTTCCTCCACCTATTTTAGTGCACACAACACATCTGGCTGAACCTTGGGATCCATATTGTTCCACTTTAAAAACTAATGACCTCCTTTTTCACTCTTGCATCTCGGAAAATAGGGCCTACTGCAAATAGCTTGAAGACTATACCACGGTAAAACACTTTGCAAATACAATAGATCTCAATAACAGCTAGCACATCAATTCTTTTCTAAATTTTTTACAAGACTTGAGAATTTTATTCAAAAGCACAACATAACCCAATAAGTGAAACTACGTGTAACTCTAATTCGAGAAATTACCAACACCATTTGTCAAAAGAAGGTATCGATCATGATTTTTTTGTTCTAAGTGGACAACATGTGCACTACCCCTAGAACACTTTGGTTATTTTTGTTCCCTATAAAATGTGTTGCATGACACTCCACATTTTCTCTGTTTACAAACCTCATAAGCTGCATCATTCAAATGTATGAAATAATCCATATCATTCATTTACCCAGATAAATTTTGATTGCACGTATTTATGTTATTCTCCACATTCTCACGTACCTCACTTCCGATCCCATTACGTAATTGACATGTACATGATGCTTTTCGATGGGTTACGTATATTTTGTTCCCAAAAACTTCGGATGAAACATCTCCTTCGCAACCTACACGCAAAAATACCAAATCAAGAAAGCGAAATAACAAAAATAACACCATCCACGACGTCACATCTTGTTTTAATGTATAAATTCAAAAAAATATTTCATAAAGTAAATTTCACCTGCACTTTGGTTCATGAATGATTTTTGCATTCCTCTTTTGCAATATGTCATTCAACATTAGATCAAAAATATTAGATATTCTAACAGAAATATCTTACAATGAACCTTTCCCATAAGTACATCCACTTAGTCTCATGTTTCTAACGTTACCATCCATCTCCATTCTTTGTCGGAGAAGTGGCTATATGGATATCAAAATTTTCTAAAACATATGTGGGAAAACGATAACTAACATTTTCAAATTACATGACACAATTTTTGTATGCAAAGATTAATATATATGTCTGTGTGTTCAATATTGTGTATTGCACCATCTCAATCTCTTGGTCGTGCATGCATATCGGCATGAATCTCTATCGATTGTATGAAGAGGAAAATTCTTGGAAAGATTCTACACCTAATCTAGGTATGACGTGCAAATCCTCCCAACTCTCAAAGAATGAAAAATGTCTACACTTACCCCTTTCATTCGAAAAATGCCTATGACCCCGACCATGTGTCTCCTTCATTTTCTCTTGTTCTCGGAGCTGCAACTTATGAAAACTACGACGATTTCTATCCCTTTGGGATTTTTCAAGTGAATTTCATTTCTTATTACTATGAAAAGGTATATGTTTGTGCATTCCCCTGTTTAAAAAATGATCGATAAACAACATTAGTTACATATACGGGTAATAGTTAGTTCTAAAAATATAGAAACAAACACGTCAAATAATAAAAAATACAACATTACAACATGAACAACAACCGTTGCATAGATTTTCGAGATATCAACAAAGTGTGTCCTAAGGATGACTTCCCATTACCATCCATAGGCGTTATTGTTGATGCAACGGCTGGTTTTGAACTCTTGTCTCTCATGGATGGATTCTCGGGATACAATCAAATCAGAATATCCGAGCAAGATCAAGCTAAAACCACGTTTATAACCCCTTGGGGAACCTATTGCTACGTTGTTATGCCATTCGGTCTCAAAAACGCCGGTGCTACGTCGTGAGCCATGACATACATATTTCATGATCTAATTCATAAAATCATGGAATCATACGTAGATGACTTATTGGCTAAAGCCAAGAAGCGCGATGACCATCCCGAAGTACTCGCGTCATTCTTTCACGTCTAATAGAATACGGAGTCACGCTAAATCCAGAGAAATGCGTATTTGGTGTAACAGGAGGAAAGCTCCTAGGTTACATCATATCATCACGAGGGATTGATGTTGATCCAACCAAAATTCGGGCTGTCCTCGAAATGGTCCCACCTTCAGGTGAATTTGGAATCAGATCATTCCTCGGGAAGCTGGGTGTAATCCGGAGATTCATCCCGGACCTAAGCTTCGCCGTTCATCCAATCAACAATTTACTCAAGAAGGACTATAGCATTGATTGGACTGAAGATTGCAATGAATCTTTTGAAGCAGTTAAGCGTTTTCTATTATCACCACCTACGCTAATGCCACCTAATCTAGATCGCCCGTTAATCCTATACTCATGGGCTACCGATGTCTCATTGCTGGCCTGTATGTTGGCCCAAGAAGACGATGACAAGAGAGAACGTGTGATTTATTTCATTAGCCGAACGTTGCTCGACTATGAAAACGCTATACACGGGTAGAACGAGAATGCCTTGCCATAGTCTTTGCTACTAAACGCCTAAGACATTACATCTTTGAATCAAGCGAAGGTCATGGTAAAGACAGGACCATTTACGGACTTTTCTCACACAAGGGTCTTTGTCTAAAAAGGTGGATGTTTATAACCTTAATGGGAGAGTTTGAATTAACATTTGTAAATCAGAAGTCGATTAAAGGACAAATCATCGTGGATTGGTTAGTTGACAACCCACTAGACGGAGGTGATTTAGTAGATTTAGACTTTCCAGATGAATGCATATACTACATCGAAACTCGACTGCTTATCTCTGAGTTCCCTTGGTACACTGATATCATTAATTATATCATGGACCATACATACCGGATGCGATTACACACCGCAACAAAGAAGGCAATTACGCATAATCATAGCTAAATACGTCATTATAGAGCAGGTGCTATATCGAAAGGCGTTCGATGGAATGCTCTTAAGGTGTGTCGACATAGAAGAATCCAAGAAGATTCTCTATGAATCTCACAGCGGAGTATGTGGAGGCCATTTCGGCGGCCACACCACTGCTCGAAAAATACATCGAATGGGCTATTTTTGGCCCACTCTAGAACATGACGCAATAGAGTTCGTACGTAAGTGTCATAAATGTCAAGAGTTCTCTCATGAGATCCACATGCCGGCACAAGCTCTACAACCAATCGCAACTCCATGGCCCTTTTCTACATGGGGTCTAGACTTAATAGGGAAATTCTCTCCCTCATCCACAGACGGCCATAATTTTATAATCACGGCCACTGAATATTTTACCAAATGGGTGGAGGCCATGCCTCTTACTCTTTGTGCTGGTTGGTGATCTCCAAGTTCATTTTGAACCAAATCATTTGCAGGTATGGTATCCCGTAAATCATTATCTCCGATAATGGAACTTCTTTTAAGAATGAAGAGGTTCGTGAGCTATGCAATAAATTTAAGATAAGCCATCATACGGCTTCCTTGTATTATCCCTAAGCAAGCCAGACAGTGCAATTTGTCAAGCAACAAACGAAATGCTGAAAGCCATTCTCCTTAAAATAGTGAAAGAAAACAAACGAGATTGGCATTTGAAGTTATATCCGGCCTTGTGGGCCCACCAAACCTCAATAAGAACACCAACGGGAGCAACTCCTTTCTCGCTAGTATTTGGGGTAGAAGCAGTTCTCCCGCTTGAGGTCGAAATACCCAGTCTCCGCATTTCACTACAAGGATTCCGGATGAAGACGCTTACAGAGAAGCACGTCTTTCCCAATTAGAAAGCCTAGATGAAACTAGGTTAGATGTTGAGCAGTGGCATAGAGCTTATGCTGACCGAATGTGCCGGCAATATAACAAGAAGGTTTATGAATGCGATATATACGAAGGTGATCTAGTTCTAAGACTAGACAGCCAGATTGACAAAAAGACCGGCGAAGGAAGAAAATTCCGGCCCAAATGGTTGGGCCCATACTGCAGAAGTCACAAAGACTACGGAAATGGTGCATACCTCTTATGCACGCTAGAAGGTGAGGAATTTGGCGAAACAGTCAATTCCCTGCACCTCAAACGTTTCTACGCATAAGCAGCTAGCACTGCTTGTATAATTATCTACATTGCATCTTCATATAGATTTAGATCATTTTGTCCATTTGTTCTTACACAAATTGTGATCAAGGAATCTATTCTCAAAGTAATTCATTACAAACTCATGATGTTGTTGGCATAAAACTTTTAATCATACCTCGCCATCTTTGTGTATCATCAAAATATCTCAAGAATCTTTTATCAAATAAAATCAAACATGAAGAAGTCCTAACGGTAACCATACCAAGATCTGCAAGTTTGTTCTCGCTTTGATTTCTTCTTAGGATAGGTGTCTTGCCTATGGTCTGTTCTAGAAGCTTCATGGTGTCACATCTATCCCATATACACATCTCTTTGGAAATAAGCATATACTGACATTTTACTCAAAAAGACAAGTCAAAAAGTGATTAAAACAGAAAATTTTATTTTTACACATTTCCTTGCCCCACTAACCTTCGGTGATGAGCTTGCGTCTATTACTAGTGACGTAGGGTTGGGAAAGGATGGAAATGCCCTTACTTGCCTATGCCTTGCCCACGGTGATAAACCCATGCTTCTTACTGGTAGCATGGGGCAAAGTGTAGGGGGTCCTCTAGACAATGCAAACATTAAAAGGTCATAAACAAACTATTCAAACTTTGAGTCAAAAATGAATGAATCAGATGTTTAAAATTCCAAGAGAGTTAAAATCCTAAAAATCCAGATTTTGTCTACTATGTGGCCATCTACGGGTCTAAGTCTAGATAAACCACAAAGCAAGTTGCACCCAAAACTATGAAGTCATTCAGGTAGAGTAAGCTTGTAGTTTTCAATTTGGTTCCACCAAAGCTTCGTCTGTCTTTCATCACTACCATTTCACCATATTTCATAACTTGCGCCCTTCTTGGCTCTTGGTGATGAGCCCTCGCATCTTACTAGTTGCATGGAGTTAGGAGTGGGGCAAGTTAATTTGTTCATCATACTGGTTATTCTCATAACTCTGCCAAAACAAACATGAGGTATCCAAATTTCTCACAGAAGCTAAGATTCAAGATCACAATATATCCATAGTATCACATATCAGCATCATGAAACACAAAAAGAAAGCAAACATTTGCGTCATTTGTTCACCATTGCATACATTCTAAAAAAGCATATAAAACATACATCGTAGTATACACAAAGCAGTTGGAAACAGAAAGGGAAAACATAAGTGACAAGTTTTGATCCAAAAATGAATGCATATATATAAATAATCAATGTTTATATACAATGCCATCATGCTCTAGGCATGGTCAAAACGCTCAAAGAGCCCGTGATATACAAAAGAATCTATAGTACAAAATACACGGAGCAAGTGGTCTCTCAACCCCTACGTGACCCTCCAGAAGGTGTGCGCCTCGCCTAGGGCTCAGCTACGCCCGCCCTCGAATGCACGAGGGCTCGGGGTCCCGAGGGCAGCCGTGGTCTCGTCACGAGAATGGCTCCTCATAAGACGCTCGGCTGTCCTATAGCACACGCCAACTCTCGTACGGAGAGTCGACACCATCACGGCCACGTGCCAAGCGGAGCGAAGACGTCGGTATGCCTACCACGGTGTTGAGGGCTCCCGGCATCTATGGACAACTCCGCATGTGTCCTATCCATAGGGATCATCGGGGAATCGGTGCATACCCCTGCAGATTAGATCCGCCACTCGTCAACGATCTCTGCAAAACAAAGAAGATAAACGAATTAGAAACTAGACAAGAGGCTAAAAGATACAATATCAAAACACAAGGAGGAATAGCAATTAAAACAAATCCTAAACTAAACAAGCATTGAAAGGAAGAAAGGTTAACTTACTCGGATCAGGGCCTCCAAGATGGGTCGCTAGGGCCGGCACCCGCCGCGGATCCTTGCCGACTGAGGGGCTGCTCCTGTAGTAGGAGCAACATGACGCCCCGCAACGGACTCATCCTCTCCACCATGGCCCTGGGAGAGTGGCTCCTCTGAAGCTAGAGTCTCTCTCTCTGCACTCTGCTTGGCCCTCTCTACTGCAAAATATCCTGAGTGTCATGCCACTCGGGATTGGTATCATCCGTCTGCTCCTCCAATCCTCCGTCTGTAAGCTCCTCGAATCGGAGTCAATGTCTATAAGGTCATCAACTGCTATAATCGGGACCCGCAGCAATCTGAAGCAAAGGTGCCCGGGGCGCACCGGCTCTCCCTCTAGCCCGAACTACCCTCCTGGCTGCAATGGGAGTGCCAGGAGTGATCACTGTCCAACCACGGCCTCTAGGCCCCCCTCTAGCCTCGCGGACTGATCTATAAACTGGTGCCGCTTGGGGAAGCATGCCCGCATATGGAAGGCCGAACTGCTGAGGAACTCTGCCAAAAGGGTGTACCTCCACCCATCCCACGCGGTCGATAAGCTGCCCTGTGGTGGAGCAGGAGATCAATGTAAGGGTCTCCTCACCCCATATGCCGGCCATAAGCCAGTACGGCATCGCCTCCATATTTGCTATGGTAAGGGAGGCAACTGGCTGGTGAGGTGCTCTAAGCACCGACATATCTGACCATCTAGCTGCCCTCACAGCCCCCAGGTCTGCCACCTCTACCCTCTGCCATAAGGAATAAAATGCTCATACACCCAACTCATGACTAGAGTCGGGTGGCTCAATGATGCCCCCCTCCTATGACGGACCACCCTGTATAAGTCATGGTAGGTGGTCCCCAGAATATCTACACCCTAGGTGTATATCCGGCCATGCCCCTCTATCTGTGCAATGATGGGGGCCCAGCAGTATAGTAAAGTATCCCCTCCCTTGTCCCCGATCAGCCTCGAGGCAAGGATCCCCATGATAGCTTTGTCGAAATACGGGGATGGGCAAAGAAGGAATGGATCGAACTCTCACTCCCTTCTTCGACCCTGTGGAGATGGCTGCATCTCCCATGTAGCCTGCCCACTGTGCAATCTGTGCTCGAGACCCTGCCGTCTCCAGTGTGAGTCTCCTCCGATGATCGGGACCCCCAGGATACGGTAGACATCCTCCAAAGTGATGGTCCACTCACCACGGACCCCTGGCAACCGGAAAGTGTTCCGATCTGCGTCTCAATATGAAAATAAGTCACAAAGTATATTGGATGGTGTGACATGGGGCACGCGTGATATGCACAATATGCCGGCCCTCTATAATGTATCCTCCTCATCCTGAGAAAGGGCATCCAATACCCTGGAGAGCCAATCGCACTCTCTCTCGGCTCCATCTAATGTACTCTGCTCTCGCCTGCATACAACCAAAACACACAAAACAGAGCAGGTTAGTGTCTGAATAATACCAAGAAAGTCATAAAAACACATAGAAGTACAAGAAAAATACAAGTGCAATCTCAAAAATCAAGTTCTTTTGCATTCTCGTCGGACTGGCCGCCCGAGCAGGGAGGCGGTTTTGTAACCGCCGCCTTAAGGGCGGCGGTCATGTAACCGCCGCCTGGCCAAGGCGGCGGTCGCGGTTCGAAAACCCGCGTGGGTTGTTAACCCCAAAAGCCCAAAATGAGCAAAAATAGACCATTTTAACTAAAAATGGAGCCTACCCGATGGCGCCCCCTAGAGTGGACCTTTTGAACCTACCATTTTCAAAAATAACCCCCCATCATGATGAATTTAATATTTCAATTTTAAAGGGGAAAAACACAAAATTGAAGAAAACTAACTTGTGATCGGCCGAGGCGGTGTTCCGCACGTGGAGGCATGGTCACGATCTCGCTGCGAATGTTTTGACTCTAGTCGTGTGGGAAACCGTCACCGTGGGTCCCAGAGCTCAAAATCAATCAAATCGACTTGCGCAAATGAATAGGAAAATGGACCCACTTTCATATATATATATATATATATATCATTCTATTTCGTTTTAAAATGACTTTTTCGCGAGGTTTGGAGTCTTGATGGAGGTAAGTTCCTACCCCGCATGAATGGTACGTTCTTGTTCCCTATTATTTTAGCGTTTATCTTCCAAATTATTGCATCTATCTGCGCTTGAGCTCCCTTTCCATTTTGTAGGGAGCGGGAATTCTGGATGGCGTCATTTCAACACACGGACGAGTAAGGTATAGCTTCTAACTTCCCATTTTGGGACTGCCATACTCGGACCCACCGTTTTATGCCTCTTCATGGCTAAAAATGCTTCTCCGAGGGGGCAATATGTACGTACCCAAAATTGTAAGTCTTGTACTTGCCGAAATGTGTAACAAGTGCCCCGATGATAATACAGGTCTCCTCGCAAGGTGTTCGGGATCCGGAGAAGCCCTCGGAGCATGCATTAACATCCCGCATGCCCCGCTTAGCCCCGTGCCCTTTATTTTCCCCTTTTTCCCTCTTTCCTTGGCCTCTTGACCTTCAGTGATGAAACCGCCGCCCTGCAGGGCGGCGGTCTCGTGACCACCGCCCTGATCAGGGCGGTGGTCCTGTAACCGCCGCCCTACTCAGAGCGGCGGTCCTGTGCACATTTTCCAGAACGTTCTTTGACGCGACTCACATGAAATATCACATTTCACCAGCTTTTCCTTGCCGACTTGAGCATGCATTTATGTTTTTGGTCCCCTGGAATAGTGTTTTTCCTTTGTTTATTGTTTAGGAGTTCAATTTGGTTTTGGTTCTTGGGTGATTGAATTCCTATAAATGCATGGTTTGTGCACATGCAAATGGTCTGGAGTTTTTGGTCTGAAGCTTGGCTGGATTTTGAAGTTTGATCTTTGCTCTCATTCCCTCATTTTAGTGTTTTAGTTAGTTAGCTTGTTTAGAAGCCATAGCTTGAATTCACTTGCATCTTTTGTTAAATTGCTCAGCTGTTGGTAAGCCACAGACCCATCTTGTGCAGGCAGTGCGTTGTTATCTCATCCAAATCCAGTTAGAAACTTGCCTCTGAATTTCTTTTGCTATAGATTTGCTTTCACCGTGTCTTAGAGTTCTTAGTTCAATTAATTATTTGCCTGGTTAGCTTTATTCAGCTGTTGGTAAGCCACATATCCAACTTGTGCAAGAAGTGTCTTTATTTTATCCAATCTATTGGAACAGAATCGCTTAAGAAGCCATTAAAGTTGCAGGTTTTGCTCTTCGTATAGGATAGTTACAGGTTCTGGTCACTTCATGTTGCATGGCTCGCAGTAAAATCCCGCTAGGAATCGCATAAGCCAAGCTCTGTACTCTTGCGCTATCCCTCTCCTACTCACATTTTTGGTCTGCATTCTAAGTTGTCCTTGTCCCAAAATATACTCCTATCGGTGCTAGCATCACACGCTTTTCTAGATCCACGTGAACACGAAAGAACGAGGAGATCATACTGAGGGGACGAGATCACATACACCATCGGATTCGCCACTGTTCTGCGGAATCCAGGTTTTAAATTTCAAAGTTCTAGTCAGAATCATATCAAATAGAGTAGTTAATCGCTTTATTTCAATAAATTCTATTCTCGATATTGCCAGGGAAGCTGTGGGGATTGATAGTTTCTGAGAAACTATGATTCACTCCTCACTTCTGAGGTAGGATCGAGAATCTTGCCGGTAGATTAGACAAACTGTTTTATTTAGAGTAATTCTACAAAATCGCACAGGTAAATAACTACACTCGGTTATCTTGTCTGTTTCAAATTATTGTTTAGTTATTATTTCTAGATATGCTTAAAATAGTTTGCTTTCCTTAAAATTATTAAAAGTTTTCTTAGAAGAATAAAAGTTATACAGTTAGATTTATTTCACATAGTTAGAATTTGCTTCGTTACAGTTAGATTTGCATTTTGTTTCGTATGACAATCACGGGACCTCAAGAGCCCAGGGAATATATATTTGAGCCAATCGTGCCTCAACCAAACCTAGTCACAGCAATAGTTGACATAGACAAAAATCTCGGGATACAAGTATTCGAACAACCCGCATTTACAACGAGATCAGTCCTCGCTAAGAGGATTAAACATAGAAGACGACCAAGCACACATATTTTGGTCGAACCAACCAAACTATAGATTTCCCTAGGCAAAGCACTCACATGACTGTAGAAGGGCTTGAAAGAGAACAAACATCGGGTGCGATCCTTTAGTTCCACACTGACCCAGCCATGCTGGAGACACCCTCGTAGATATAGATACCAGCTTAAGAATCCAGGTTGTGAGAACACCTGTGAGATATTCTGAGAAGATTGCACAACTGTTGGTTCTAAATATAGAAGCTAAGAAAGCATACGATTACTGGATACTAGGGATTAGAACTTGATCTCGCGTATGACCATAACAGGACTGCAACAACCAAGAATCTATGGTTGTGATTCACAGATCCCACAGCCTAACGAGTCCACAGGTCAATCAAATATAGACACTAGCCTACGCACACTAGTATTTCAGTCCACTCCACTTCCACCTATCATTATCCAACAATTATCCTTGCTGGACACAACAACTAACAAAGCTAGAGAATTCTGGACTAGGCCAGAGAACCGTCCATAGAGTGACTACTTTACCATCCACCATATGACCCTATCCAGGAGAAATATACGAAACTATCCGGGTCATTTTCCACGTATTCCGCAACCCATAGATCGAATCACGCCAGAGCTCGATATTGATTGGAGCCTTCGAGTAGTCATCCTTGCTGATCGATCTATCACACCAGTCCAAGTTAGAAGGGCCTTCTCTGCCTTAGATTCACAAATTCCACTAGTGCGTGTCGAAGACATTAGACTGCCTAACTAGTTTGTCTGCATATTCTACCCCCCAACCGGCTGTCTCGGCACGACCTCGAGAGGTCGGGTACGCGGAAGAGTTACTTGTAGATTCTCATGCTCGCTTTGTCGCTTTTCCGGTGTGTCACATATCCTCCGTAAAAAAATGTCATCGTCCACATTTTTAAATATGCCTGTCTTGCCACATTTATTTCTCTCCTAAGACTTAAAGAACGAAAGTGACTAATATCTCGCACCAAACTATTCCACTAACAAACACATGTAACCTTGACCACTTGTCTTTGCCATTCTCTCTCATTTTTGAAGTCATGATCTACGAAGAAGATGACGTTCAATGTTCCTTTGATATTTTCCAAGTGAATTTCTCTACTTGCATGTAAACAACTGGTACATGTTCATTCACTAACTTAAAAGTGAAACAATAATGCAATGAACAATCATCACCACATATGCATGACACATTTATTTTTCATTAAACAATGAACAAAGACATTAAATAGTTAAAAATGCAATATTATAGGATGAATAACAACCGTGTTATAACGGGAAATGGGTTGGTGCATTTTTTCTACAAGACAATATCTTTTACGAACATAATTTGACATTTCTATCCTATTAAAAGAAGAGCCATCACCCACATTTTCATAATGGACCTGTGTAGTTGCATCATCCTAGAAACGAACACATCCATTGTTTTCGGTTTCTCTAGGATGCAATATGAAATTCATTTTCTGGTGTGAATCCTCTACGAGAATTTAGTAAAACAATCAATCTTATAATTATGTCGAGATATTGGAATAATTTTTGCACAACTATGCTCTCACTTGATCATTCACAACCCATAGAATATATCGCATCCATAACTCGTTCATCACAGATTTTTTCCCCATGAAATGGGTATTGATCGACATTGCTCGATGATTTTTCTCTGATTTATTTTTCTTTCTAAAGTACGTACATGTTCATGTTCTTCCATCATCTACGATAAAATTTAAAAATATAACATAATATTTTATTTCATAAAAATACTGACCATAAATAATGTGAAAATAATTTAAAGGATACAATTTACTTCTACACATGAAGTCTCCAATTCTTTCTTCAAAAAATCATCTCATAACCCATTCTACATAGAAATAAAAAAAAAACTGATATGTAACTATTATTGATCAAACAAAGCACAATGTGCAATATAAATTGTAAAATCTACAATTATTAAAACAAAAATACATGTACATTAAAATGCAAAAAAATGCAAGACAATACATGTGACAATGTAATCACTTCCACGTAAACACAATGTACACATAAACATGTATTAATAGACGAATAAAATATTTCATTTAGGGGAAGACATAAAATATTAGTCGATGTTTAAATTATGTAGGCAAGAAATATTTTCACAACTGGGAATCAATGGCATGAAATCAACACCGATAACAACATCTCTACAATCTTCTCTTGTTGGGAAGTAACATCCATAATGCTCTAATGTGCAAAAAAATTAAAATTCGACATGCTAATTTTTAAATCCAAATCATAAAACATGTACGGGATTAGTGCATATTTCCACATAAGAATAATGGATTTAACTTATCAAATATCCATATACCTGATACCCATTTATCATTAACATCTCGATAAATTTCTACCAAATACTTCCATATAAATCCAAATCCATCATCAAACATGTTCTCTACAATATTGACGAAGAAAAATAATTTTATCTCATGGATGACAGCTAGGCACAATGATAGGACATTACTAAATGGAAGAGAAGTAAAATTTAACTTTTGACGAAAAACATCCAACAAGAAAATGATGTAGTTTATTTCCAAAAAAAAATCACTTTTACCTTCTCCCAATACGTCTTTCCACCACAACACATTACATTAATAGGAGGAGTCACTTTGGGAATGATGATATGGGGTCACCCTATCGAGCACTCTAACAACGAGACCTACTACAATGGATGTCGTAAACAAAATCTGAAGATGGAAAACAACGTAATGCAACAAATACATACTTGTGCTCATCAACATCTTCAAATGATGAAACTCAACCATCAACTCCTATGTCCAAGCTCTCAATTCTTATCACTTCACCTATGAACAGAGTTGGAAATAGCATAATTTTGAGCTCCAAATTGATATATCGAAATTACAACAAAACAAGAGATCCAATCGTCATATGTATCCTCAACCTCTTTTCGAAAGGGGAACCTTTTATATACAAACACGACAATCTTCCATCATCGTCCAAGTACAAAGGGATGTAGTATGTTGTAACATAATTCCATTCATGCACCAAAAATCCAAACCACTCAATACTTACATTTTCCACAACACAAGAGAAGTTTGACAAATTTAATAATAACTTGCGAACAACCCGTATTCAGATAAACTCTATAAAAGATAAATTCAAAAATATTATTTTATGATATCAACGAGGGATAGTCGTATGATTTTCAAATTCCATGAGGAAAATTGTTCCTATAATCGAACAAACAAGATGAGAAAATTTCATCAAAAAGAGATATAGAACAACACTCTAAAAAAATCAAAACCATAAGACGTTAACCTCAAAATAAATTTCTATTCATATTACATAGTGAATCACATTTCGAGTTACAAAAAACAAAAGTACAATTATAGAAATCACATGGAAAATTATTTAAATTCCATGCATACAGTTTAAGATAAATAAATCATTCAATCTGAAATAAAATATTTTATCACGCGTAAAATTTAATACCAATGGAAAGATAACAAAATATGAGAAATTTCATATATTTTGAACATTAATAAACAAACACACTTTACAACAGTCTCCATAAACACCGGTGTTCAACACACATCGATGCTTGAAAACAAGTCAAGATCGTCAGGTCCAAGTATCAACACCATGAAGTTATCACTGAGAATTTATTCAGATAGATCATCAAACGTAGGGAAGTATAATGGAGATAAAACACAACAAGAATACATAAGACCATTCAACCACTTAGATATACTACACATAATAAAACAACAACATGAGGATAACAAGGTCAACCTCACAAGGGGGAAGAGAAGAAGTAGGATGCCCAAATCAAAGGTGTCCAACCATAGGAGCACCAACAAAAACATGTTTACAAAACTCCTTATACCTCCTAATCATTCATCCTCCTTATTCCTCCTTTTTGTCATAGAAATCCTTCTTGGGAGGATTTTCAAACCCAAAAGGGTTTCCTCACCAAGAATGGGGAAAGGTTCAAGCCATATGAACCTTTCTCCCACCTCAAACCATATGAGGGGATGAGAAGGGACCTTCATGGCTTGACCAACAACCATGAGGTTTGAGAGGGAAATCCCTCTCTCTTCCCCTACAATCTCCAAAAACCATCAATCCAAATGATGGTGGAGAGAAAACAAAATAAAACAGCAAGAAAAAATAAACATCTACATTCACCATACACTTCACAACACATCATTTCACACACATCATTTCATTGATTAAGCATAGTTAACAAGATAAGCACAACTAAGAAAGAAAAAGGTTAAGAATCATACCTTTACAATGCTTTCGAAGACTCTAAGTTTTTCCCCTTTTTCCAAGCTCACCTCCAAGCTCCCTAAATTCTCCAAGTTCTCCCAAAAAAAATGAGCCAAGAAGACCCCTTCCTTCCACATGAGGAAGAATAATAAGAGGAACCCAAAAGTTTCCTCACCAATGGGAAGGTGACAAGTGTCACCCCTTCTCCTCTCAAGAGTCAAAAATTCCAAAAACCAAATAAGTAAGAGTAAACTCAGCTTTTATCCCTTATCACCCAAAATACTAAAAACTAAAATAAAACAAAGTGAAACAAATTTTAACAATTACACACAAATCAACCATCTTACATGGATGGTGACTAAGGAGGGAAAAATGGGAGGGAAACTCCCTCCAAACCTTGGAAATAAGTCCCTACCTATTAGGTAGGTTCCAAGGGCCCATTTTCATGCTAAGGGAACTCCCAAACTCAAAACGGGTCCCTAAAAATGCCCAAAATAACCCAATTTCGGGTTTGGCATGCTTGGGCACAAGGGTAGAGGGTGTGGGGTCCACCCAAGGTTCACATGTGGTCCCCAATCCCTTCTACCAACACACACACACTTACCCAAAACCAACACTTAAATTAAGATGAGATCATTAAACCCCTAAGCTAGTTTACTTAATAAAACACACCCTAAACATAATTAATTTTACAAGACAAAATTACATTACAATTGAGGGTTCACCCATGGTGCCCAATTAAATACATCTATTCTAAGGCCTCAAACATTTAGCATGGTTAGGACTCATCCCGTGGGCCACTTGTGCACAATTGCGTAGCTACCCTAAAACCCATGCTCTCCTATACCTGTCACCTTCACACTCATTGCACACATTAACCACATTTGTCCAATATAATAAACATCATCTACACATCACAAATTCATTCAAACTTATAATGTCCTAACATAATTTTACAATTGATAGTGCAATGCATATAATTATTCACATAGTTTTCCATGAATCACCCACAAATAACATTGTAACGACATACACTTAGGCTAGCATGAAAATTACCATTATTAAATCCAAAAACTATATCATTAATCAAATCGACCACAAGAACCATCATCTAACCAATAGATCTATCATATAACCATGTTAGTGTCATCAACATCATAAGAAATATATCAGTATACGAATCTATTCCAATTGGCACTATGTGCCCAAAATACCATAGTGTCCATGAGGATAAAATATCATAGTAAAATGTCCAAAATCTATCAGAGTCTCAATCAAAACATGTCTATGCATAAAGGAACCAACAGATAACTGGAGCTATAAAAACGTGGGCACTACATCCCCCTCTCCTAGAATTAGACTTCCTCCGGAAGTCATTGGAAGAGATAGGGATATCTAGCCCTCGGTGGTGTAGCATCCTCCCGGTAGGCGATGACTCATCATATCGGTCCCACTTTGCACTCTAACTGGTCCAAATCTCGACCCCTGAAGGGCCAACCTGCGGTGCTCCGGTATGTGTATGGGCTCAGTCTCCACTATCCTCCGTCCCTCACCTATAATTCCAACCAATCCAAAACATGAGAAACATCTCGGTACATATCTATGAAGTATAGAAACATGAAAGACATTGTGGGCCCGAGCAAGGCGTGGTGGCAAAGCTAGATGGTAGGCGGTGGGTGATGACCTCAAGAATATCAAAAGGCCCCACAAAATGATGCGATAGCTTAGAACCCTTTCCATAACGGATCGGACTCTTATGAGGATGAACCCTCAAGAAGACTTTGTCACCCATAGAGAAGTGACAATCAATCCTCTTGGTGTCTGCATACGCCTTCTGGCGTGCTCTAGCCTGCTCAAGACGTTGCCGAATCAGAACAACCTGCTGCTCTAAATCCTGAAAATAAGTTGGCCCCAAAATAATCCTGTCATCTAGTCTATCCCAGCTCAAAGGTGTCCTGCAAGGTCATCCATACAAAGCTTGGTAGGGAGCCATGCCAATGGAGCTATGATAACTGTTGTTGTAGGAAAACTCAACTAAATGTAAATAATCTTCCCACTTCTTCTGCTGGTCCATCACATACATCCTCAACATGTCCTCAAGAACCTGATTAACCCTCTCTGTCTACCCATCTATCTCTGGATGATATGCCAAATTGAAATTAATCTGTGTACCCAAAGCATCCTGAAAAGAAGTCTAGAAAACTGATGTGTAGATGGTGTCTCTGTCATTGATGATCGTCTTTGGGATCCCATGCAATCTAACAATGTCCTCCATAAACACTTTGGTGATGGCCTGTGCATTATAGGTAACCTTGGTTGGTGAGAAATGTGCAACCTTGGTCAACTTATCCATAGTGACCATAATGGCATCATGACGATAAGAGGACATAGGAAGTCCTACTATGAAATCCATGGAGATCACATCCCATTTCCACTCGGGAATATTGTGAGGGTATAAGAGTCCTATGGGATGAGAATGCTCTGCCTTTACTCTACGACACTCCGGATAACAAGCTACAAAATTTGCTATGTCCCAACAAAGACCCGGCCAATAATATAATTCTCTTAAATCGGCATACATCTTCTTCACTCCTAAATGTGTTGCATATGGGGCTCGATGAGCCTCAGTAAGGATGAAACTATGCAGATCATCTGCCTTAGGCACATAAATGCACCTATGGAACCGAAGCAAACCATATGACTCTAGCATGCATCCTAAATATCTGCCCTCAAAAGAACCCTGAGAATCCAACATCTCGCTAGCAGACCCCTCATAAAACTGTCCTTTGGAAGATGCTCAAGTATCCTGCCTCTCAAATCTGACTGTAGTGTCAAAGAAGCAAGCACATGCCGTCATCTACTAAGTGCATCTGCAACAACATTTTCCTTTCCTTTGATATACTAGACCTCCATGTCATACTCACATAGGAACTCCATCCAACTCCATTGACCAGCGTTGAGGTTGGTGAGAGAAGATATGTTGTAAGCTACAATGATCCATCCTCAAGATGAAAGGTCTACCCAAAAGGAAATGTCGCAAATGCACAAGTGCGTAAACAAGCTGCAAGCTCCAAGTCATGAGTAGGATAGTTAAGCTCGTAGTCTTTGAGCTTACGCAACTCAAAGGAAATCACTCGATGCTCCTGCATAAGAAGCGCTCCCAAACCTTCTAGTGATGCATCAAGTACAAACAACAAAATCCTCTGTCGGGTCCGAAAGCTGCTAAGATGGGCGATGTGGTTAACCTTTCCTTAAGCAACTGAAAGGCCTACTCACATTTTTTTGACCAATCAAACTTCTTCCCTTTCTCTGAAGAGAAGTAATAGGGTGAGTAATCCTAGAGAATTCCTACACAAACTTGCGGTAATACCTGCTAAACCCATGAATCTTCTCACCTCGGTGGTGATGTGGGTGTTGGCGATCCAAGATAGCTTTGTATCTTAGAGGGATCTACGGAGATACCCTCGCTTTGATATGATATGACCCAGTATCTTGAATCCCTGTCTGAAAGAAGCTACATTTTTCCAAGTTCCCATAAAACTCTGCTCTCTCAAAACCTGAAGTACCGCCTCAAGTGCTCCTCATGTTCCTCCTCGGAACGAGAATAAATCAATATGTCATCAAGGAACACTAAAACAAAGTGATCCGAAATGTCACGAATACTCAATTCATGAGGCTCATGAAGCAGTGGGGCATTGGTCAAACCAAATGGAACCACTTTGTGAACTCATAATCCCGTAACGTGTGTGAAACATTGTCTTATAAATGTCTGCATCTGAAATATGCAATCGATGATACCACGACTTGAGATCAATTTTGGAGAACACTCTAGCTCCTTGCATCGATCAAACAAGTCATCAATCATGGGGAGTGGGTAACGGTTCTTTATTGTGACTTTGTTGAGCTATCTAAAATCTACACAAGCCCGAGAGAACCATCCTTCTTCACAAATATGACTCAAGCGCTCCCAAGGAGATACCTAGGTCAAATGAGACCCATCTCTAACAACTCCTCTAATTGAATCTTGAGCTCATGAAGCTCTGAAGTCGATCATCGATAGGGTGCCCTAGGGGTGGTGCGTAGCAGTGTACTAAGTCAATGGTGAAGTCCACCTCCCTACTAGGTGGTAAACTGGAAGCTCTCCCGAAACACATATGCATACTCCTTCAAAACTACGTGATCATTAAGGGGTGAATGCTGCGGAGTGCTGTCAGGAATGATCAGCGATAGTGATAGCGAACAAGCTGGCATCCCTTACACATGCTCCACTTTAGTTGCTTAGCTGAGATCATATGTAAGGAAATAGGTCTGCATCCACGAAATCGAACCATACTACCAAGATCATCCTGACACTCAATGACCTTCTTTTTGTAATCCACCTTGGCTTGATGAGCCTTGAGCCAATCCATACCCAACACTACCTGATAGGATCCTAAAGGAATAACTTGGAGGTCAAGTGTAGTGGATAAGACTCCCAAATCGAGTACACAACTCTCCACATATGAGTCCACGGCGAGTTTAGCCCCAGAGGCCAACTCAACCTGCCAACTATCTAGTTGCCTAGCCACCCCTATCCCACATTAGTTCACTACAGAAGGAGATACAAAAGAATCTGAAGCACCTGAATCAAAAAGTACTGAGACAGAAATACCCTTGATAGTACCTGTCGTCTCAATGACTGTGGCCTCATGCTCAACCTGGCGGTTGTCAACCGCTGCATATACACGATGGGCACATCCCACGTCACCCACCGTCTACTCGGATCTAGGAGCTCTCTGCATATCTGTAGTAGTGGGCTTGTGTGGACACATACGCACATAATGGTTTGGAGCCCCACAAATAAAACATCCTCCTATACCCCTCTGAGATGGGGTCCCTCTTGTACTCTAGTGAACCGAACTGCCGATCTAACCCTAGCAGAGACTACTTCAAACAGTTTGGTTCAGTGAGTGATGAGTACCCGGCCTCCTGTCTCTAGATCCACCAAAACCACCTCTAGACCCACCTCACTAAAAACAATGAGTTTTTCTACCCCTATGATGCTGGTGTCCCTGATGTTGTGTCTATTGTGATGGGTGTGGAGGAGCTCTCGATGATCTTTGGAGAAGACTAGAATCTCCTCTAGGGGTGGTATCTTGCTCCCCGTGCCCTCCGACTCTGGAATGCCCGAATCCTATTTTGGAAATCTCTCTTGTTTCTATCTCGGTGCTCCTGTGCTTTGGTCCTATTCTCCTCATCCAAGTAGGCCTTCTCAAGTGTGGGAGGAGATAACATCCTAACACTCTGTTATATCTACATTCAGCCCCGAATGAACCTATTTACTGCAACTTCTTGTCTTACGGGTAGTCTACATACTTTGTAAGAGATCCAAAACTTGCTCTCATATCTTTGTGCCCTTTGTGCGAGCCTTGTCGTAAGTTGTGAAACTCATCGATCCTCTTCTGCACAAAATGCTCTGACATATATCGGGCCCTGAACCGCTCCTCAAAAAACTCCCAGGTCACTGTATCTCAAGTCAAATGGAGCTTCCGCTCCTCATTCCTCTACCAAATGTCTGCTACGTCTCTGAGAAGGTGTATGGCAAACCTATCTTTGACATTGCTCTCATGTGAGTGCAAGCCAAAGAAGCTATCTAGGTAAGGAGCCAGGACTCTGCCCCAAATCCATCTGTCGAACCGGTGAAAGTAGGTGGTGCAGAGACGAAGAAGGTCTCAAATCACACTTCTTGTGTCTCGATCCTGGTGATGTGGTCTAATAGGTGGGAGGGGTCACCTATCTCCAAAAGGTCCCTCGAAGATGTGAGATTGGCTGTGATGAAATGAGGCCACCCTCTCGCCAAGGTTGGAAGGGCTACGTGACCTCTCTCATCTCGGGGTACCATGCTCATGTGGATCTGAATGTGCGTCCTCGCCAATCAACTCCTCGTCTCCCAACTAAATTTCCTCCTCTCTTGTCTCCTGCGGTGGTGGAAGGCGCTCCTGTATGACACCTATCAGCTGCTGCAGGGTCTCTAATATCTGAGGCCCAAAATCGGGGGCCGGCGGCTCCGCGTAGGTGCACTACGTCCCGAACCTCGAGCCGATCGTCCCCTCTTGGGTGCCATCCTGAACCCAAAAAAATGTTTTATAAACTTTCTAAATGTTGTTGGAAGCGTTATATTATTATTATTATTATTATTAAATTATTATTATTATTGTTATTATCATTATAACACCAGATGCAATGCCCCTTTCCGTTAATAATTAATTTATAATAATAATTAATTTTCCCGAAATAAATTAACACTATCCTAATAATAATTTAATTTATTTTACCCTATCAAACTTCCTAGGGTCATGATTAAAATTCTACGCCCCAAATTAAATAATCTTTCCCATTTTTAATTAACCTTCCCTACACACCCTTTTAACTTAATTTGTTTTCCCCCTTTTAATTTAATCTACCCACACACCCCTCTTAATTTATTTTTCAATCCCATTAAAAGTCATGTTTTAAAGAAAAGTAGGGTTGAATGAGAGCCCTAGGATCTAATCCAATCTTGGCCATTGATTTTGAATCTACCCTAAGTTTGCCCTAAATCTGACCTAATCATCCTTATGTTTTCTTTTCCTTGCTTTCTCCTCTTCTCATTCATTTTGTTTCTTCCTCCTTTCTATTTCTCTTATTTTGTTTTCTTTGTTTCCTCTTGTGCAAGTGGAGGAGCTATGGAGTTTTATTGATTTTGCATTGTATTGTTTGAAGATTCATACAATGAAGATAAACATGTTTTTTTTTCTTTTTTTTGTTTTTTTGTTTGCTTTAAATCATATATATGTATATATATATATGTACATATACATATATATACATATATACATACATACATACATACATATATATATATATATATATATATATATATATATATATATATATATATATATATATATATATATATAAAAACCCCAAGGGGGTCGGCCACTTTTTGAGGAGGGGGCTGATTTGTATTTCTTAGCTGCCATTTTTTTGTTGTATTAATATTTTTTTTTTTTTTTTTTTTTTGGAAGGGGCGGATTGTTCGAGGGGGATGGTAGCGGGGAGGGAAGCACGGAGTGTGGAGGTACGGCCGGGGGAACATCGTGTGCGGGGGTTTGGGGGGTGTGCGTCGTGAGAGGGGCGGTGGTGTAGGTGACACATGGCGGGGCGGACGGGTGCGCGGGTGCGTAGGGAAATAGGGGTCCGGGGTGGGGGTAGGGTTGGGATCACTGGGGGACAGGGGTTCGGGGGCGGGGTAGGGTTTGGGGCTGCGGGGGTTCTCCGCCCCTGTGCCCCAAAGCACGCTTTGTTTGTTTTTGTTTTTTTATAAATATAAAAACAAATATATATATAAATATATTTCTAAATCTATAAATTATTTATTTTCATTATCATTATTATTTATTTTACTTTACTTTTTTTTTTTATATAAAAACAAATATGTATAAATATATTTTCAAATCTATATATTATTTAGTATATATATATTGCTTGTATTAATCTGAAACTAAATCAATATTATAAACTATGCTTTAAAGATTATATATATATATATATATATATATATATAATTTATTTATTTATTTTTATTTTTATCCCTAGGAGAAATATTGTCTTAAGTTAGGAACAAAAAAGAAGAAAAATAAAAAATAAATTATATATATATATATATATATATATATATATATATATAATCTGATTTTTTTCTTGTTGAATCCTACCAACTTGCAAGACAAAAACTATTATAAAAAAAGATAATATAACCATTAAAATAGATCCTAAAACTCCATGACCACAAGTTTTCCTTCAAATGAACTAACTAAATGGTATTTCAAATTTCTGCAATACCAACTAAAGAAATATTTCATATTTTCATGCAAGGGAGATTACATTAAGGACATCCATGTATTTTTTTTTTTTGTTAAATGCAAGACTAAAACATTTACTAGTTACCCAAGAGTCCGCGTGTTTGAACCACGGCTCTGATACCAAAATGTAATGCCATCAATTTTTTTCCATTTTTAAAGCAAACACACTAAAATTTCAGATTTAATATGTAATGCATAACTATATTTTGCATATTTCTAAACAAAAATTCTTCCAAATGAAGACATTGAAATAAAGAAAAACTCATGGTTTCATTATGATTTCAATACGATAATCTTACAAGATTCTTGCAACCATAAAGTAAAAACTTCCTTAGTAATGACTAAAGTTTACAAGAAGCAATAAGTACAATAATGGGTATTTACAAGAGTATAAAACTTCACAAAGCTACATTTATTTACAAAATGAAGGTAATGCCCACAAAAGATGAGGATGACCAAGATGGCAAGAGGCTCCAACTATCTCCAACTTGAGTGTTCTTCCAAGGATGCTGAAATAAGAGACAAGGCTTGTTTACCACCCAACCAATAGGCATCATCACATGCCTTTCCATGGTTAGAAGCCATGCTATCATCCCCCAAGCCCATGGGAGAGAGGAAAAACTTCCACAATGTGCACAAGTATAATGGGGATAAAACACAACAAGAATACATAAGACCATTTAACCACTTAGACATACTACACATGATAAAACAACAACATGAGGATAACAAGGTCAACCTCACAAAGGGGAAGAGAAGAATTAGGATGCCCAAATCAAAGGTGTCCAACCATAGGAGCACCAAAAAAACATGTTTACAAAACTCCTTATACCTCCTAATCATTTATCATCCTTATTCCTCCTTTTTGTTATAGAAATCCTTCTTGAGAGGATTTTCAAACCCAAAGGGTTTCCTCACCAAGAATGGGGAAAGGTTCAAGCCATATGGACCTTTCTCCCACCTCAAACCATATGAGGGGATGAGAAGGGACCTTCATGGCTTGACCAACAACCATGAGGTTTGAGAGGGAAATCCCTCTCTCTTCCCCTACATTCTCCAAAAACCATCAATCCAAATGATGGTGGAGAGAAAACAAAAGAAAACAACAAGAACAAACAAACATCTACATTCACCATATACTTCACAACACATCATTTCACACACATTATTTCATTGATCAAGCATAGTTAACAAGATAAGCACAACTAAGAAAGGAAAAGGTTAAGAATCCTACCTCTACAATGGTTTCCAAGACTCTAAAATTTTCCCCTTTGTCCAAGCTCACCTCCAAGCTCCCTAAATTCTCCAAGTTCTCCCAAAAAAATGAGCCAAGAAGACCCCTTCCTTCCACATGAGGAAGAATAAGAAGAGGAACCAAAAAGTTTCCTCACCAATGGGAAGGACACAAGTGTCACCCCCTCTCCTTTCAAGAGTCAAAGATTCTAAAAACCAAATAAGTAAGAGTAAACTCACCTTTTAGCCCTTATCACCCACAATACTAAAAATTAAAATAAAACAAAGTGAAGCAACTTTTAACAATTACACACAAATCAACCTTCTTACATGGATGGTGACTAAGGAGGGGAAAATGGGAGGAAACTCCTCCAAACCTGGAAATAATCCCCCTACCTATTAGGTAGGGTCCAAGGGCCCATTTTCATGCTAAGGAACTCCCAAACTCAAAAGGGGTCCCTAAAATTCCCAAACTAACCCAATTTCGGGTTTGGCATGCTTGAGCACAAGGGTAGAGGGTGTGGGGTCCACCCAAGGTTCACATGTGGTCCTAAATCCCTTCTAACAACACACACATACTTACCCAAAACCAACACTTAAGTTAAGATGAGATCATTAAACCCCTAAGCTAGTTTACTTAATAAAACACACCCTAAACATAATTAATTTTACAAGACAAAATTACATTACAATTGAGGGTTCACCCATGGTGCCCAATTAAATACATCTATTCTAAGGCCTCAAACATTTAGCATGGTTAGGACTCATCCCGTGGGCCGCTTGTGCACAATTACGTAGCTACCCTAAAACCCATGCTCTCCTATACCTGTCACTTGCACACTCATTGCACACATTAACCGCATTTGTCCAATATAATAAACATCATCTACACATCACAAATTCAATCAAACTTATAATGTCCTAACATAATTTTACAATTGATAGTGCAATGCATACAATTATTCACATAGTTTGCCATGAATCACCCACAAATAAAATTGCAACGACATACACTTAGGCTAGCATGAAAATTACCATTATTAAATCTAGAAAACTATATCATTAATCAAATCGACCACAAGAACCATCATCTAACCAATAGATCTATCATATAACCCTGTTAGTGTCATCAACATCATAAGAAATATATCAGTATACGAATCTAGTCCAATTGGCGCTACGCGCCCAAAATACCATAGTGTCCATGAGGATAAAATATCATAGTAAAATGTCCAAAATCTATCAGAGTCTCAATCAAAACATGTCTATGCATAAAGGAACCAATAAATAACCAGAGCTATAAAAACATAGGCACTACTGAGACATATTCATCCCAAAATATAGTACTAAATATATTTGTGGCTAAACACGGGAATGATCATGTTGATGAAATTATTCCTTTTCTATACATGCTCCCGATGACTCGGGAATACAAGTGACTAACGTTTCCTCGATTGTGTAAAAATAGAACAAATAACCAGTCCAATAATGAGTCTAATTTTTCAACCAACAAGAATTCAAATATTTTCGCGATGATTATAACATTTTTAATTAATGCACTTGTGACAGAGATAACATCTCATTCCATTCTTTGCAGACAAGATGAAGATGAACCAACACAAGAAAAGGAAACTATGGAAAAATGTGTTCACAAGTTATTTTAGAAGGGAGTCGCGAGCGCATTGCATGATCTATATAAATGAATATAATATGAAACCTATAAAATGAAATACGTCCATGTCAATATTCACATCCAACATACAATAAAATACATAAAATTACATAGTATCTACTAAATAAAAGATTAAAATCTCTGTCGTATCACAAATTTACACACATTTATAAAATAAATTCAAAATCTTTCAAATACATATAATTATCGAAATACACAAATGAGAATACTATATATATATATATATATATATATATATATATATATATATATATATATATATATATATATAGTAGTGCCCACTTTCCTTTGACACCTTTTGATACGATCATGACATTGTTGATTATATCATGGAAATTATTATAGTTTTGATTTAGTATGATGTTAGATGGTCGATAATGGATAATTGTTGATTTTGATTCTTATATGATGCATGATGATTATTAGAGACATTTTTAAATATTGGTGTTGATATACTATTTTACATTGTTATATTATAAATGTTGTTCGGACTTGTGATAATTAGATATTTTGAGTAGACCTAGAAAAGGAAAATTGGAATAAAATTGATGATGATATAGTTGTTGATGAAATTGTAAGTTTGTTGATTTTCTTGATGGTTTTGTGATTCACACACACACACACACACACACACACACACACACACACACACATATATATTGATGATTTTGAAATTATATTTATATTCATTTGGATGTTCTGATATGGCCATGAGGCCAAAGGAGGTATTTGTATTTTGTATGTTTAAAATATCACAACAAACATCGGGGATTGGAGACTAACCACTTTGGAATTCTAGATAAACTCAACAAGGTCACCATGGCAATTGTATTTTTTTGTGTGTGTTTGATTGTTGTTATGGATTCTAATGGAGAGGATCACCTTTAAATATGACCAAGGGATTTTATGTATTTCTTTTTATTTGGTCCCTTTGTTAATGTTTGTATGTGTTTATTTTGTGGTGCATTAACCCTTTCATTATTTATTAAATGGTGTGTTAATTAATGTGAGTAATCATATTGTTAAAAGTTAATTAATTAAAATATGTTATAAGAAATTAATTAATAGAGTTGTTAGCCTTGAATTAAAATGTTGTAAGAAATGTGTAAGTAATGTGTAAGATACATGTAAGTTGATTTTGGAGTAAGAAACACTTCATCTTCTTTGAAATTTGAATTTGTCCTTGGAGGCTGATTTTGGAGGCTTGTGGGACAATTTAAACTTGTCCCATACCACTTAAATTTATATACCAACCTTAGCTATGGTTGGAGAGTTAAATTTAGCCCCTCTTTATGCATTTTTGTAAGTCAAGTTGAATGTTGTAATTGCACTTTTCTTACATGTTTTAATTTTAGTCCTTACGGAGTGTGGGCTTGTTTGAGTGTGTAAGTAGATTTGTCATATTATTCACCCACCTATTTACTATGCATTGGAGAATGAAGTTGACTTTTTGTTTGGGTTGAGGATGTGTGATGTGGCATCCCACATGGATCTGCCTCATCTTCTTCTCTCCCTCTTCTATTTATTAAAATCCCTTAGCTTGTTTTCGGGTTGCTTCACTTTTATCACTTCATTTTTGGGAAACTTCTTTGGGGTTGTGGAGCTCTTGCTTTTGGAGAAGATTAGAGATTGTTGCATGCTTGTAGATTTTTGACCTCTTGGACTATTTTACATTGGAAATCTTGGTATTTTCAACCTTGGAACAAAATCCATTATGGATAGGTAGGAGCTTGGCTCTTGAAATTCTCTTCTTTCATTTTTATGCTTATGTGAATGGTTGAATGTTGAATGTGTTGTTTTATTTGTTGGTTGGTTGGGTAGATGGCCTAGGAATGGTGTAGGAGAAGACTATGGGGTATTCTTGTGGGAGGCATAAGTGTTTTGGGGAGGTATAAGTGTGGAAGGAGTTAGGATTTGGGTTCCACCTTACAAATAAATAGCTTGCATTTCTTTACTCGTTATGGGGTGCCATAAGAGGTTGGGGAGGCATAAGAAAATGTGAGGAATAAGGGGTACTTGGGGGAGGCATAAGGGAATGTCAGGGTTTTGATATACTACATTTTTGGTGGTTTGTAATCAGATGGTGATACCCATTTCCCTTTTGGGAGGCATAAGTAGCATCCCCATAGTTTTTTGCTCCTTTGGCTTGCAAGATGAAGCCTGTGTTTCATTTGTTATGTATTAATGTGGTTGAAACTACATTACTGTTTTTTACTATGGTTTTGAATGTGAATTTACATGTGTGTGTGTGGAAGCCTGTTGTTGCCATAAGTTGAAACACATTTCTTGTTGCATTGTGGTTGGGGCTCGGGGGCCAATGAAGAAGGATGGTGTCTCCTTTCATTAGATGTCTTGGTTGGATGGTTGTGATTAAAATTGGAGAATTATGGATTTGTGTATTGTTGTTCTGGAGTAGAGGAAAAAGATAGTTTTGAAAGTCCCTTGTAAGAGTTCTATTTGTAAAACCTTTTTCCCTATTTTTTGATGGAAAGATGTTTTTATTGGCTATGAAAGTTATAATTCGAAATGTGAAAGAGATGCACTCTGTTTTCTATTTTTGAATGAAAGAAAAGAAAGATTTGTATTATGTCCTTGGAAATGAAATGAAAGAAGAAGTTATAAAGGTATCTTTTTGAATAAATAAAAGAATGTATTATTTTACTCAAATGGCATTATTAGGTATTGAAATCTATTTGTTGAATGTATTTTGAAATCGTTGTTTGGAAAGTTGAAAAGTGAAATACGGATGAAGAAAGGTTACAATACTCTATTCTTTTGAAAAGTATGATTTGGAAATCAGAAGCGTATCTTTTAGCTTTTGAAAATTTTGATTTAAATCAACTTAGTATGTTAGATTTGGTTGGAATGAATTCATAGATTAAATTTGGTAAATGTAAATAAATCTAGTCAATTCGAGCTCTGTTAGATAATTTTCATACTTGCAATTATTAATCGAAATTAAAAGCGAACAACCCTGCAACCTTAGTAAATGAAACGAAACAATTAAATTGTAGTTGCATGACTAAAACTCCCCAACCAAACTAAAATACTTTAAAAAAATTAAGGCTGCTCAAATCAAGCAAAGGCAAAATTGCAGACTTCTTGTTGTGTACAATTGGAAATCTTGATTTGTAAATCCATCAAACAAATTAACCCTTGAAATCCATCCTAAATTTACCTAAGTGCAACCCTCCATGTCTGTTTGGCATGTTGAGAAAGGAAGGAAGTTGAATTGAACAAAATTTATAAGTCAAATGTTACCAGTTTTCATTTTATAATCCTGCAGAGAATTTTCTCAAAATTTACCCTTAAAAATTTATCCAAATTAAATTCTTAAGGTTTCTATGCAAAGAAGACGTCAATATCTTTCCAAAAGTCTTCATTTTCCAAAAAATATTTCCCTATCAAAAGTTATGGCCTTCTAAAGTTCACAGAAGAGGAAAAGTTGCATGTGCACTTCCTGTCTTACGCGTCGAGAGCTTTTGCGCACCCATCTTACGTGCCCATGAGAAAATGAGTCCCTTGCATGCCCATCTTGTGTGCCCATGATAAAATGAGTCTCTTCCACATCCTTCTTATGCACCCGAGAGAGAATGAGTCTCTTTTGCGCCCGTCTTGCGCGCCTGAGAGAAAAGAGGAGTCTCTTTCGAGCTCGGAAGAAAAGTTTCTTTCCACGCCTCTCTTCCGCACCTAGGTAAATTTCTTCCATGCGTCCCGCAAGAAGATAATATATCTACGCTAAGGATGAATTTCTCTCTCTTAGTGTTGTGTAGGATGTTTTGATAACTATTGTAATGGACTCTGGAATTTTGTTGGGAACATTTTTTTTTTTTAAAATTCCTTAATTTTTCTAACTAAACCTAGGTTGTTCTTGGTCTCGAGTGGGGAGAATTTAGGTGGCGTTACACTTGGTATCAGAGTTGTGGGTTCAAAAGCTTGGACCCTTGGGCACACTAGAAAACTTGAGACACGAACTTTAAACCTAGTACAATAGTAAACCTAGTAGACTTTCAAATCTAGAGAACAACTTGTTTTTTTCAAAATTTCATATCTTAGTAAACATGGAAAACTGAGTAAAACCTAGAATATAGAACTAAATATCACCTTGGTTTGTGTAGGAGCCTTGAGATAAGATGAGGGGTCATTTCACATAGAGCTAGACTTACCACCACCAGATCATGTTGTAGCAGCTATCCTACCACAAATTTTACAGACACTCTAGGATATTAATGTCACTCTACGCGGAGGGACCGTAGGAGCACGTCTAGTCAGACACGATAGGGTGAAATCCATTGAGGATCGTGCATCTCCTTGGCATATAGAGAAGAATAGAGGAGATAAATCCAACATGGAGTCGAGTTAGAGAAAATTCACCATTGGGGGACAAGGAGACCAGGTTTCGAGGACACGAGAGATAGGTCTCAAAGCCCTAGGATTAGAGATGAGCTTGTAGGGAGGCCTAGGGGTCGTCAAACTATAGCTTCAGACCACATCGAGGAGATCCTGAATCTATAGCCATCACATTATTCAGTGACATAGGTGGATTTTAGGTAGAGGCTGGTTGGTGAGCTAGAGCAGATGCTTCAAGCTCTGCCCTTGTTCTAGCAACACGAAAGCTCATGTTGTAATCCATCTACCGAGAGACAGAGCGGGTGTCAGTGGAGGATAGAGGAGTAGAATCTCCATGTTGATTCGATACGGTTACCTAGGAGCTCTTTGAGGAGAGGTTTAGGACCAGATATCTATCATCGAGGTTCATATAGTAGAGGATTGATAAGTTTCATGACCTCAGATAGGAATCTCTTCTGTGGTGAGTATGAGAGCAGATTTTGGATCTACTCTAGTATGTTTATTACATGCGGGATGAGCGGGTATGGATCCACAGGTTCATCTAGGGCCTGAATCTAGATGTTCAAGGTGTAGTTCATATCCATTGTCCACAGACATTAGCTAAGGCCATTGAGAAGGCCTATATAGCGAGAGGACACTCGGGGAAGACCCAGCGAGCTAGAGATTGAGTGGAGCCGTATACGGTAGATGCAAGACAACAGATCAAGGGGGTCAGTATCTCCTCCTCATGGTGGATAGGGTTCAACACAATCATCTTTTAGACCACAGCAACAGAAATCCTGCCCACCTTATAAACCTCCACAGAGATTTGATGCACACAAAGGTCAGAGTATGGGGCCTCCTCCTAAGGGTCCCATCAAGACACAGGGTGCCTAGAGGGCTCAGTCAGCAGGATCTTGTCAGCAGAGACCTCAACAGTCTATAACCAGATCATCAAGATCCACACCATATACCTCAGTACCGACCGGACTTGCTACACATGGGAGAGGATCAGGTGGTTGTTTTGGTTGCGGTGTTAATGGACATTTTTGGAGAGATTACCCGCAGATCCCTATTAATAAGGGTAAGACACAGATCTCAGAGCCTATCATTGGTGACATAGGATGCGATCATCGAGATCTATGCGGTGGTCGAGAAGCGCCATGCCGAGCATTAGAGTATAGTTATTGAGATCACATGTAGCATTGGTGGTATTACTACCTCTATTCTTGTTTGATTTTGGGTCTTGATTATTTTATTGCACCATCTTTAGTAGAGCGATGCATGATGGTGGCACTTAGGCAGGGTCTTAGTTGGAATGTTGAGATGACTTATGGAGCCAAAATCTCTGTAGACTCCTTTTTAAGGAGTGTGTAGTGGATTTGGGACCTTTCAGCACTACCTCAGATCTTCGTATCCTTCCTTTGGGCTCGTATGGAGTCATCTTGGGTATGGATTGGTTTTCTACACATAGGGTCAGGATGGATTATTACCATAAGACTATATCTTGTGCAGATGATCTAGGAGTTAAGTCAGTGATCTTAGGGGTTAGGAGACCTGTTTCCATTCACACCATCTCTGTTTATGCAGCTCAAGCAAAGGTGTGTGTGATAGGGTTGTCGGATGTTTGTTATCACACTCGGTGATGAGATCGAGGATGGTTCTAGTGGGCCATCACTAGATGATCATCCCATTTTGAGAGAGTTTTCATATGTTTTTCAGGGAGCTACGGGGTTACCACCCCCACATGAGATAGATTTTCATATAGATCTGCAGTTACGAGAGCATAGCCTATCTCATGAGCACCTTATCGGATGACCACACGAGAACTCGTGAGCTCAAGTTACTGACTTGAGGGCCTTTTGGAGAAAGGCCTAATCCGTCTTAGTGTATCCCCTTGGGGTGCACCAATGATTTTATGAAGAAGAAGGATGGATCTTTGTGGTTGTGTATTGATTATTGTTTGAACAAGGTAACGATCAAGAATTGTTATCCCCTTCCGTGAATACATGATTTGTTTGATTAGATGAAGGGAGCCAAAATTTTCTCTAAGATTGATCTTAAGTCGAGGATACCATCGGTGAGGATTACGGAGGTGGATGTTCATAAGACTAGTTTTTGTATGAGATATGGGCACTATGAGTTCACGGTGGTGCCTTTTGGTTTGATGAATGCCCCCTTAATATTTATGAGTTTGATGAATGGGGTATTCAGGAATTTCTTAGATCTCTTCGTGTTCATCTTCCTTGATGACATTTTGACTTAATCACGTATGCGTGAGGAGCATGAGGGGCACCTTTGTCGGGTTCTTGGTGTCTTCATGAGAAACAACTTTACGGGAACTTGGAGAAGTGTGCCTTCTTTGAGACGGAGGTGCGATATTTGGGTCACATAATTTACGGGGAAGGTATCGCATGATCGATCCTTCTAAGGTTAGAGCTATAATGCATTGGCCAGCACCCACTAGTGTGTGAAGTCCGCAGCTTCATGGGATTAGTAGGTTATTACATGAGATTTGTTGGGACTTCTCTCGGATTACGCACCCCATCACTTCTCTTAGTGGAAAGGGAAGAAGTTTGTTTGGTCGGATAGATGCAAGTATGCCTTAAGGAAGCGAAGGAGTGCCTCGGGACATCACCTATTCTTGTAGTTTCGGATCCATGGGGTGAGCTTTTCGTATGCACGAATGCTTCTTTGGTAGGACTTGGAGGTGTATTGATGCAGTAGGGAAGAGTAGTGGTTTTAAGTCTCGCAAACTCAAAGATTATGAGCTCAATTATCAAACTCATGATCTTGAGCTTTCGTTAGTTGTGCATGCTTTGGTTCGATGGAGACACTTTCTTCTTGGTCAGAGATTCACACTCAAGATAGATCACTTTAGTCTTCACCATATCTTCACATGACCCAATCTCAATGCTTGTCGGCGGTGTTGGATGGAGTTTCTTTGCAAGTATGATATGGAGATAGAGCATGTGAAAGGGAAGGAGAATGTGGTTGTAGATGCTCTTGACAGAGACACTTGGTTATGGCCACTTCAATGGGCATATATTTTTGGAGAAGGATTCTTCAGTAGCTTCCTCTTGACAGCTTCTACATTGCAACGAGAGAAGAGATTGAGTCCCAGAGACCCCGTAAGGGGAAGTTTAATGGTTTATCATTAGATTTAGATGGAATTCTCGGGAACATAGGTCAGATTTATGTTCCCAGAGATGGAGGATTGAGACAGGATATTCGACGAGAGGCACATCGTGTACCCTATTCAACCCATCCAGGGGTGAAGAAGATACATACTACATTGAGACAGTTTATATCGCTAGAGAGGACTTTGTAAGGACATGGATCATTTTGTGTCACACTATTTAGAGTGCCGAAATTGAAGGCTGAGCATCAACATCCATCGGCCTTCTCTTTCATCATGTTGTCTTGGAGTGGAAGTGGGACACCATTTCCATGGATTTCATTGTTGGGATACCGATGTCGAGATATCACCACGACGCCATCATGGTCATGGTGGATAAATTGACAAAATTGGCTCTCTTTTCTCCATTGAAGACCACTTATATATCTAGTGCAGTGGCACAAGTTTATCTGGATGAGATCATCGGGTTGCATGGGATTCTATGGAAGATCATTTGTGACTTCAATCCTTTGTACACTTCTTGTTTTTGGACTACCATGCAGCACACCCTCGGGACAAGGATCAACTTCAACACATCATATCACCTCGAGAAAGATGGAAAGATGGAGCGGGTGAATCAGATCTTATAGGATATGCTCAGGATGTATGTTATGGATCATCAGTCAAGATGGGAGGAGTACTTATACTTGGTGGAGTTTGCCTACGATAATAGTTTTCAGATTTCTATAGGTATGGCTCCTTTCGGGCTTATATGGTAGAGAGTGTAGAAAACCTCTTAGCTAAGAAAGGTTAGAGGACAAGGTTTCTCTTAGACCAGCAGTGGTTTTGATCAGACAGAGATAGCAAGAGGCACAAGACATGAAGAAGAAGTATACAGATCAGCATAGGACTGACCGTAGTTTTGATGTGGGCATGAAGGTTTTCCTTTGTTTCAAGCCACATAAGATCCCTATCCATTATGAAAAAGGTTCTAAGTTAGCTCCTAGATTCGTTGGTCCTTTTGAGATCTTAGAGCGTATCGGCCCTTTGGCCTACCATCTAGCGTTGCCACCTAGCTTGTCTTGCGTACATGATGTGCTTCATGTTTCAGTGCTTAGGAGATACATTACTAATCCTTCTCATGTGTTGGATTGGACCACATTGCAGGTTCAAGATCAGGGGAAGGTGATGGTGGAGCCCATTCACATTATAGATCGTAAGACCTTGGGCCTTCGAGGTAGAGATATGCGATGAGGTGTGAGTGTAGTGACACAGATATGATGAGACTGCAGCTACTTGGGAGGATGCTACTTTACTACGAGTTCAGTTCCCACATTTGTTCCAGTGACTTCCAGGAGGAAGTCGAGTCTAAGGGAGGGGATGTAGTGCCCACTTCCCTTTGACACCTTTTGATACTGATCATGACATTGTTGACTATATCATGGACATTATTATAGTTTTGATTTAGTATGATGTTAGATGTTTGATCATGGATTATTGTTGAATTTGATTCTTATATGATGCATGATGATTATTAGAGACATTTTTATATATTGATGTTGATATACTATTTGACATGGTTATATTATAGATGTTGTTCGGACTTGTGATAATTGGATATTTTGAGTAGACCTAGAAAATGAAAATTGGATTAAAATTGATGATGATATAGTTGTTAATGAAATTGTAAGTGATATTGTTGATTGTCTTGATTTTTTGTGTGATTCACACACACACACACACACACACACACACACACACACACACACACATATTGATGATCTTGAAATTATATTTATATTCATTTGGATTTTCTGATATGACCACGAGGATGAAGGAGGTATTTGTATTTTGCAGATTTAAAATATCACAACAAACATCGGGGATTGGAGACCAACCACTTTGGAATTCTAGATGAACTCGATAAGGTCACCATGGTAATCTGTATTGTTTGTGTGTGTGTGTTTGATTGTTGTTATGGATTCCCATGGGGGGGATCACCTTTAAATGTGACCAAGGGATTTTATGTATTTACTTTTATTTGGTCCCTTTGTTAATGTTTTCATGTGTTTATTTTGTGGTGCATTGACCCTTTCATTATTTATTAAATGGTGTGTTAATTTTGTGAATAATCATGTTGTTAAGTTAATTAATTAAAATATGTCATAAGAAATTAATTAATAGAGTTGTTGGCCTTGAATTAAAATGTTGTAAGATTATTAGAGACACTTCATATGTGGATGATGATATACTATTTGACATGGATATATTATGAATGTTGTTTGGACATGTGATGTTTGGATATTGTGAGTAGACCTAGAAAATGGACATTATATGATGATGATATAGTTGTTGATATAAATTGTAAGTGATATTGTTGATTGCCTTGATGTTGTTGTGATTCATATGTATAGATGATTTTGTGATTATATTTATATCATGTTGGATGTTCTGATATGGCCATGAGGCCGAAGGAGGTATTTTTTTTTTGCAAGTTAAACTATCACAACAAACATCGGGGGATTGGAGACCAACCACATTGGAATTCTAGATGAATTCAACAAGGTCACCATGGCAACATGTTTTGTGTGTGTGTGTTGTTTTTGTTAGGGATTCCCATGGGGGATTACCTTTGAATGTGACCAAGGGGCTTTATGTATTTATTAATGTGGTTTCTTTTATTAATGTTTGCATGTGTTTATTTTGTGGTGCTTTTACCCTTTTTCATTAGTTATTAAATGTTGTGTTAATGTTGTGAATAATCATGTTGTTAAAGTAAACAAATCAATATGTCATAAGAAAGTAATTAGTGAAGTGGTTGGATTTTGTATTAAATGTTGTAAGTATGTGTAAGTGACCTTGTAAGTGATGTGTAAGTTTACTTTTGAGTGTGAAACACTCCACCTTCTTGGAAATTGAATTTGTCCTTGGAGGCTGATTTTGGAGGCTTGTGGGACAAGTAAAACTTGTCCCATACCTCTTAATTTTATTTACCAACCATACCTATGGTTGGAGGGTTGAATTTAGACCTTCTTTATGCATTTTGATATGACTAATTGTAAGTTTTAATTGCACTCTTCTTACATTTTATTAAATTCAGTCCTTATGGGGTGTGGGCTTTTTGGAGTGTGTAAGTTTATTGTCATATTATTCACCCACCTCTTTATTGTGCATTGGAGAATGAATTTGACTTTTGTGTTGGAGTTGAGGATGTGTGATGTGGCATCCTACATGGATCCACCTCATCCTCTTCTCTTCCCTCTTCTATAAAATTAGAACTCCTTGCTTTGTTTTGGGTTGTTGAACATTTTGCATACTTCCTTTTGGGTGAAATTTTTGTTGTGTGGAGCTCTTGCTTTTGGAAGGAGATTGGAGACCTTTGCATGCTTGTTGGTTGTTGATTTTGGACTATATTTTGGCATTGGAAAGCTTGTTGTTTTGGAACTTAGACAACTCCTTCATGGAGAGGTAAGAGCTTGGCTCTTGAAATACTCTTTTCTTTATGAATGTACATGTTATTGTGTGAATGTTTTAGCATGTTTGTGGGTTGTTTGGGTAGACTGCCTAGGAATGGTGTAGGAGAAGGCTATGGGGAATCCATGTGGGGGGCATAAGGGAATGCCAGTGGCATCAATAATTCATGTGGAGGGAGTTGGGATTGGGTTTCTACCTTGGAAAAGAAATGGCATTGCATTTCTTACTTTGTGGGGGCATAAGGAAAATTTGTGGGGGCATAAGGAGGGATTTGTGGGGGCATAAGGATATATGGGAGATGTTTTATATGGTGAGTTTGTTATAGGTGGATACCCAATTCCCATTGGGAGGCATAAGCAGCTTCCCCATAGTTCCTTGCTCCTTTGGCTTGCTTGATGGAGCCTTAGTCTTGTTTGTATGTTTTAATGTAGTTGTAAACTACATTCTATTTTGAACTGTGTTTAAAATGTGAAAATGTTGCATGTGTGTTGTGGAAGCCTTGTTGCCATGGGTTGAATCACATCTTTTATTGCATTATGGTTGGGGCTCGGGGGCCAATGAAGAAGGATGGATTCTCCTCTTCATTGGATGTCTTGGTTGGGTGGAGAGCGTTGCCTTTCCCCTGCCTTTGTTGTGATCCAAAAGGAGAAATTTATGTTGTTGTTCTAGAGCAGAGGAGAAAGACAGTTTGATAGTTCCATGTGAAATGAAATCTCATTGTAACCTTTCCCACCTTGAAGTGGATGATCTATATATTATTTGTAATGGAAAGATACTTTGTATTAAGCTATGAAAGTTATGTATTCCAAGTTGTGAAAGAGATATACTCTGTTCTGATCATCTGAAAGAAAGAAATTGGAAATCTGTTATTTGCATTCAAGGAATTGAAAGATGTAAAGTTGTATTTTTTTTGAAATCAATAAAGGATTGCAATACTTTTCTTCAATTTGCATTGTTGCATTGAAATTGATCATCAATTTGTGATTTGAAACCTCTGTTTGGAAAATTGAAAGAGGAATACGTATGAAGGAAATATATGGAACTCTGTTCTTTTGAAATATGTTAAAATTGGAAATCAGACCTTGCATTTTATCTATTAAATGGTTTGTTTGTATCAACTAAATGTCTTAGGCTGGAATGGAAATGAATCTCCATATTTGGAAGATGAAAAATGATAAATAGCCCTTTTAAATCTGATCTCTGTTTTAAATTTTAAAACTGGAAAATACTTCTCTAAAATGCACAGTTTCAAACCTACAAAATAAAATAAAAAATTAAACATTAAAATTGAAGTATGCTATGTTAATGAGTTCAATTGGGACTAAAACACTTAAGGAAATATTTCAAAACTTAGCAAAATCGGGCTCAAACCGTTTTGCAGTCATTTTGTTATCAAAAATGAAAAATTTCAAATTTGCAATCAATCAGAAAAATTGAACCTTGAATCCTTCCTTAAATCCATTTAGGAACAATCCTCCATGTCTATTTGACATGTTGAGAGAGGAGGAAGATCAAATTGAATAAATCTAACAAGTTAAAATTTACATTTCGCACTATATAAAAGCCTCGTAGGCCATGTTTTCTTAAAATTGACCCCTTAAACTTTATCAAAACCAAAAATTAATGATCTCTATGCAAAGAGGACATTGAGAGATTTCTAGAAAGTCCTGTTTTTTCCCCAAAACTGAGCTCTCTATCAAAAGTTATGGCCTTTGAAGTTTTTCTTCACTTGGCGTTAAAATTTTGGGAAAATTTTCCTTAGCGGGCCCGTGGCCCGAATTTTTCCCTTGGGGCTTAGGAAAATTTTTTGAAAATTTTCAAAATTTTTCTCCTCCACCCCATGAACCCATAGCCAATCAAGAGGCTACCACGTGGCACCATGAGGTGATAGTGGAGGGGTGGATCCTCTTTTGAACTTAGTGTTTTTGCAAAAAATTTTGGGAAAATTTTCCAAATTTTCCCCGCCGGCCCGCAACCAATCAGGTGATGCCACGTGGCATCACGAGGCATCGGCGGAGGAATGGATCCCTTTTTTTCTTTTGAGTCTTGGAATTTTTTTGGAAAATTTTCCAATTTTTTCCCTATTGTTTCCGCCCGGCCCCAGCCATTCAAGGGGCTGCCACGTGGCATCGCGAGGTGCATCGGCGGAGGCGCGGGTCTCTTGTACCCTCTTAGCCCTTTGGGGCTTTAAGTAAGTCAATTTTTTTCTCCCCCACCACCCCACCTTTCCCCGCGTTGGCTTAGGAGATGCCATGTGTCCCCTTGTGGACTCTCTGGGAGTGCTGGGGCACAAAATCTGATTTTCACCCTCCATGGGAGAATTAAAATGTCTCCCCCCCCCCGCCTTTCCTCATTTTCCCCGCTGCTTGCCTTAGGGAGTGCCACGTGTCCCTTGTGGACTTACGGACCCATGGGAGTGTGGGTGAAAATGTGATTTTTTTCCCCCAAAAAAAAAAAAAATTTTTTTCTAAAGGTCTCCCCGCGGCCCGCCAACCCGCCCTTTGGGAAAATTTTCACCCCTAGGCCGCAGCCCGCTCTTGGGGAAAATTTTCACCCCAAGGCCCGCCGGCCCATAACTTGAAAAATATGAGGAGTTAGGAGGACTTATTTATATCAATGGAAAGGTGAGGAAATTTCCTATCCAATGGGAGTAATTTAGGAAAATTTTGAATGTGTTAAGGGTGAGAAAAATCAAGTTGAAACTTTAAGCCTGTTAGAGAGTGGGTATGGTGAGGAATTTTTCCCTCTGAACCTAATTGAAACTTCTAACCCTAAATTTTGGACCTTATGACCTCTAATAATTATTAATAAAAGAAAAGTATACTCTAGTAGATTAGAATTGTTCTGGAACTTGTTAGTGACAAGTTGTTGTCTTGTAACATGGTTGTAGATTCTTTTAATAAAAAAAAATTATTCCATAATTTTCCTAACTAATCCTAGGTTGTTCTTGGGTCTCAAGTGGGTTGTTTTAATGGGTGTTACACTTGGTATCAGAGTAGTGGTTCAAAATCTTGGACCATTGGGCACACTAGAAAACTTGAGACATGAAACTTAAACCTAGCACACTTTTAAATCTAGAAAACAACTTAGTTTAGAAATTACATATTTTAGTAAACATGGAAATTGAATAAAACTTAGAAAAATGAACTAACTCTCACCTTGGTCTATGTAGGAGGCGCAGATGGGATGAGGGAATTTTCACATAGACCTAGACTTACCACCACTAGATCATGTTGTAGCAGCCATCCTACCCTAGATTTTGTAGACTCTTTAGGATGTTAATGCCACTCTACGTGGAGGATCAGTAGGAGGACATGCAGCCAGACATGATAGAGTCCCTTCCATTGAGGGTCAGGTATCTCCTCGACCCAAGTGAGGAGCATGGAGGAGAGAACTCCCATGCAGAGAGTTAGCTAGGGTAGAGTCACCACAGAGGGGATAGGGTGACCGAGTTTCAGAGCATAGAGAGAGGTCTCGGAGCCCTAGGCTTAGGGATGAGCATGCAGAGAGACCTAGAGGCCATCGAGACACAGTTGCAGATCACATCAGGGAGATCCTGAAGCTTCACCATCACATTATTCTAGTGACATAGGTGGATTTTAGGAAGAGGCCTGGTTAGTGAGCTTGAGTGGATGCTTCAAGCTCTTTCCTTGTTCTAGCAACACGAAAGCTCATGTTGTGATCCATCTACTTGAGGGATGGAGCTAGTGAGTCTAGTGGAGGACAGAGAGAGGAGAGAAGAAAGCTCCATGTTGATTAGAGAGATAGTTGACTTGGAGCTATTTGAGGAGATTTTGAGAGTAGATATTTTTCATGGAGGTTCATACAACAGAGGATAGATGAGTTTCATGACCTCGACAAGCATCTCTTATAGTAGTAGAGTATGAGAGTAGATTTTGGATCTACTCCAGTATGTTGAGTACATGCAGGATGAGTAGGTGTGGATCCACAGGTTCATCCGGGGCCTGAATCTAGACATTGGAGGTGTGGTGTTTGGATCCATTGTCCACAGACATTTGAGGCCATTGAGAAGGCCTATATAGTAGAGGAGACTCGGGGAAAGACCCAACAGGCTAGAGACCGAGTCCAGAGCCGCATACAACAGATGCAGGACAATAGATCGAGGGGGTCATCTCCTCCTCCTCTGTGGTGGATAGAGTTCTTCACAGTCATCATTTAGACCCCAACAAAGCAAAGCAAAGCAGCAAAGTAGTCCCCCCACCTTATAGACCTCCACAGAGAGTTGATGCACAGAGAGGTCGAGTATGGGGCCTCCTCCTAGGGGTCCCATCAGGACACACATGGTGGACCTAGAGCTCATCAAGCGGGAGCTCCAAGTAGAGACCCACAATAGAGACCACCCTGGATCATCAGGATCCACAACATAGACTTCTAGAGCACCTACTGGAGGTGCTACTCATTGGAGAGGATCAAGTGGTTGTTTTGGTTGTGGAGTTACTGGACATTTTTGGAGAGACTACCCTCATAACCCTAACAAGGGTAAGACACAGATCTCAGAGCCGACTATTGGTGACATGGGATGTAGCCACAAGGATTTATGTAGTGGTTGAGAACCACCAGCAAGAGAGCATCGAGTACATTATTGAGACTACAGTAGCATTGGGGTATTCCTACCTCTATATTGTTTGATTTTGGTTCTTGATTCTTTCATTGCACCATCTTTAGTAGAGTGATGCAAGCTGGTGGTAGTTAGGTAGGGTCATAGTTGGGATGTTGAGATGGCTTCTAGAGCCAAGATCTCTATAGACTCCTTAGTTAAGGAGTGTGTGGTGGATTTGGGACCTTTCACCACTACCTCGGATCTCCATATCCTTCCTTTGGGCTCTTATGGAGTCATTTGGGTATGGATTGGTTGTCTACACACAAGGCTAGATGGATTGTTACCACAAGATTATATCTTGTGTAGATGATTTGGGAGTGGAGTCGGTGATTTCAGGGGTCAGGAGACCCATTTCTATTCACACCATCTCTGTTATGTAGCTTAAGTGGTGTGTACGATGGGGTTTTAGATGTATGTTATTACAGTTAGTGATAGATCGAGGATGGGTCTAGTGGACCATCGCTAGATGATCACCCCATTTTGAGAGAGTTTTTAGATGTTTCTTTGGGGGAGCTACTGGGGTTACCACCCCCACGTGAGATTGATTTTCATATAGATCTAGTTTTGGGAGCAGAGCCTATCTCACGAGCACCTTATCGGATGACCACCCCAGAGCTCGTGAGCTCAAGTTGTAAGCTTGAGGGCCTTTTGGAGAAAGGCCTTATCCATCCTAGTGTATCCCCTTGGGGTGCACCGGTGATTTTGTGAAGAAGAAGGATGGATCCTTGTGGTTGTGTATTGATTACCACCAGCTGAACAAAGTAACGATCAAGAATCGTTATCCCCTTCCTCGCATTGATGATTTGTTTGATCAGATGAAGGGAGCCACAATTTTCTCTAAGATTGATCTTAAGTCAAGTTACCATCAGTTGAGGATTACGGAGGTGGACATTCATAAGACCACTTTTCATATGAGATATGGCCACTATGAGTTCACAGTGGTGCCTTTTGGTTTGACTAATGCCCCCGTAGTGTTTATGAGTTTGATGAATGGGGTATTTAGGACCTTCTTAGATCACTTCATGCTCATCTTCCTTGATGACATTTTGATTTACTCACGTATGCGTGAGGAGCATGAGGGGCACCTTCGCTAGGTTCTTCAGTGTCTTTGGGAGTAGTAGCTTTACGGGAACTTGGAGAAGTGTGCATTTTTTAGAGATGAGGTGTAGTATTTGGGTCACATCATTTCTGGGGAAGGTATCACCATCGATCCTTCCAAGATTAGAGCTATTATGGATTGGCAACACCCACTATGTGACTGAGGTGTGTAACTTCATGGGATTAGTAGGTTACTACTAGAGATTTTTTTAAGACTTCTCTCGGATTACACACCCCATCACTTCCCTTCAGAGGAAAGGGAAGAAGTTTTTTTGGTCAGATAGATGTGAGCAAGCCTTTAGTACACTGAAGGAATGTCTCACTACAACACCTATTCTTGCAGTAGTGTCGGATCCACATGGTGTTTTTTTCATTTGCATGGATGCTTCTTTTAGTAGGGCTTGGAGGTGTGTTGATGTAGGAGGGAAGAGTAGTGCTTTTGAGTCTCACAAACTCAAAGATTATGAGCTTAATTATATCGACTCATGATCTTGAGCTTGTGGTAGTTGTGCATGCCTTGGTTTGATGGAGACACTTTCTTCTTGGTAGAGATTCACACTTAGGATAGATCACTTGAGTCTTCACCATCTCTTCACATAGCCCAATCTCAACGCTCATCAGTGGTGTTGGATGGAGTTGCTTTGTGAGTATGATATGGAGATAGAGCATGTGAAAGGGAAGGAGAATGTGGTGGTAGATGCTCTCAAGTAGATGGAGACATGTGGCTATGGCCACCTCAGTGAGCACAATTTGTGGAGCAGGATTTCAACAGCTTCCTCTTGACATAGCTTCTACATTGTAGTTTGAGTAGAGATCGAGTCTCAGAGACCCCTCGAGGGGAAGTTTGATGGTTTTTCTTTAGAGGAAGATGGTCTTCTAGGCACAGAGGCTAGATTTATGTTCCCAGAGATGGAGGCTTGAGGTAGGACATCTTGGTAGAGGCACATCATGCACCCTATTTAGCCCATCCCGGGGTGAAGAAGATGCACGCCACCTTGAGATAGTTATATCATTAGAGAGGACTTTGAGAGAGACGTGGCCAGTTCATGTCATGATGTTTAGAGTGCTAGAGAGTTAAGGCTGAGCATCAGCATCCAGCTGGCCTTCTTTTTCCTCATGCTATATACCTGAGAATGGAAATGGGACACCATTTCCATGGACTTCATTGTTGGGCTACCGATGTCGAGATATCACCATGATGCCATCATGGTCACGGTTGATAAATTGAAAAAAGTGGCTCACTTTTCTCTAGTGAAGACCACTTATATAGCTAGAGTAGTGGCATGGGTATATTTGGATGAGATTGTTAGGTTACATGGGATTCCGTGGAAGATCATTAGTGACCGTGATCCTTTGTACACTTCCCATTTTTGGACTACCATGCAGCATGCCCTCGGGATGAAGATCAATTTCAGCACAACATATCACCCTGAGACAGATGGATAGACTGAGCGGGTGAATCAGATTTTAGAGGACATGCTCAGGATGTATGTGATGGATCAGTAGTCTAGATGGGAGGAGTACCTGTACTTAGTGGAGTTTTCCTACAATAATAGTTTTTAGAGTTCTATAGGCATGGCTCCTTTTCAGGATTTGTATGGTAGAGAGTGCAGGACACCTCTTAGCTGGGATAGGCTAGAGGATAGGGTTTCTCTTGGACCAGCTTTGTTATAGGACATGGAGCAGCAGGTGGTTTGATGATAGACAGAGACTATAGGAGGCACAAGATAGACAGAAGAAGTATGCAGATCAGCATAGGACCGACCGTAGTTTTGATGTGGGCATGAAGGTGTTCCTTGTGTCAGGCCACATAAGAGCCCTATCCATTATGGAAAAGGTTCTAAGTTAGCTCCTAGATTCATTGGTCCTTTTGAGATCTTGGAGCGTATCGGCCCTTTGGCCTACCATCTAGCATTTGCCACCTAGCTTGTCTCACATACATGATGTGTTTCATGTTTAGTTCTTAGGAGATATATTGCAGATCCTTCTCATGTGTTAGATTGGACCTCATTGTAGGTGCAGGATCAGGGGAAGGTGATGGTGGAGCCCATTTGCATTATAGATCATAGGACCCTGGGCCTTCGAGGCAGAGAGATTGATCAGGTCGGGTGCAGTGGGACAGATATGATGAGACTGTAGCTACATGGGAGGATGCTACATTATTATGAGTTTAGTTTCCACATTTGTTCCAAGTGACTTCCAGGAGGAAGTCGAGTCTAAGGGGAGGGGGATGTAGTGCCCACTTCCCTTTGACACCTTTTGATACTGATCTTGATATTGTTGATTACATTATGGACATTATTATGGTTTTGATTTAGTATGATGTTAGATGTTGGACCATGGATTATTGTTGATTTGATTTAGTTATGATGCATGATGATTATTAGAGACACTTCATATGTGGATGATGATATACTATTTGACATGGATATATTATGAATGTTGTTTGGACATGTGATTTTGGATATTGTGAGTAGACCTAGAAAATGGACATTATATGATGATGATATAGTTGTTGATATAAATTGTAAGTGATATTGTTGATTGCCTTGATGTTGTTGTGATTCATATGTATAGATGAGTTTGTGATTATATTTATATCATGTTGGATGTTTTGATATGGCCATGAGGCCGAAGGAGGTATTTTTTTTTTTTTGTAGGTTAAACTATCACAACAAACATTGGGGATTGGAGACCAACCACATTGGAATTCTAGATGAATTCAACAAGGTCACCATGGCAACATGTTTTTTTGTGTGTGTGTGTGTTGTTTTTTGTTAGGGATTCCCATGGGGGATTACCTTTGAATGTGACCAAGGGGCTTTATGTATTTATTAATGTGGTTTCTTTTATTAATGTTTGCATGTGTTTATTTTGTGGTGCTTTTACCCTTTTTCATTAGTTATTAAATGTTGTGTTAATGTTGTGAATAATCATGTTGTTAAAGTAAACAAATCAATATGTCATAAGAAAGTAATTAGTGAAGTGGTTGGATTTTGTATTAAATGTTGTAAGTATGTGTAAGTGACCTTGTAAGTGATGTGTAAGTTTACTTCTGAGTGTGAAACACTCCACCTTCTTGGAAATTCGAATTTGTCCTTGGAGGCTGATTTTGGAGGCTTGTGGGACAAGTAAAACTTGTCCCATACCTCTTAATTTTATTTACCAACCATACCTATGGTTGGAGGGTTGAATTTAGACCTTCTTTATGCATTTTGATATGACTAATTGTAAGTTTTAATTGCACTCTTCTTACATTTTATTAAATTCAGTCCTTATGGGGTGTGGGCTTTTTGGAGTGTGTAAGTTTATTGTCATATTATTCACCCACCTCTTTATTGTGCATTGGAGAATGAATTTGAATTTTTGTGTTGGAGTTGAGGATGTGTGATGTGGCATCCTACATGGATCCACCTCATCCTCTTCTCTTCCCTCTTCTATAAAATTAGAACTCCTTGCTTTGTTTTGGGTTGTTGAACATTTTGCATACTTCCTTTTGGGTGAAATTTTTGTTGTGTGGAGCTCTTGCTTTTGGAAGGAGATTGGAGACCTTTGCATGCTTGTTGGTTGTTGATTTTGGACTGTATTTTGGCATTGGAAAGCTTGTTGTTTTGGAACTTAGACAACTCCTTCATGGAGAGGTAAGAGCTTGGCTCTTGAAATACTCTTTTTCTTTATGAATGTACATGTTATTGTGTGAATGTTTTAGCATGTTTGTGGGTTGTTTGGGTAGACTGCCTAGGAATGGTGTAGGAGAAGGCTATGGGGAATCCATGTGGGGGCATAAGGGAATGCCAAGTGGCATCAGAATTCATGTGGAGGGAGTTGGGATTGGGTTTCTACCTTGGAAAAGAAATGGCATTGCATTTCTTACTTTGTGGGGGCATAAGGAAATTTGTGGGGGGCATAAGGAGGGATTGTGGGGGGCATAAGGATATATGGGAGATGTTTTATATTGGGGTTATTATAGGTGGATACCCAATTCCCATTGGGAGGCATAAGTAGCTTCCCCCATAGTTCCTTGCTCCTTTGGCTTGCTTGATGGAGCCTTAGTCTTGTTTGTATGTTTTAATGTAGTTGTAAACTACATTTTTTTTGAATTGTGTTTAAAATGTGAAAATGTTGCATGTGTGTTGTGGAAGCCTTGTTGCCATGGGTTGAATCACATCTTTTATTGCATTATGGTTGGGGCTGGGGGCCAATGAAGAAGGATGGCTTCTCCTCTTCATTGGATGTCTTGGTTGGGTGGAGAGCGTTTGCCTTTCCCCTGCCTTTGTTGTGATCAAAAGGAGAAATTTATGTTGTTGTTCTGGAGTAGAGGAGAAAGATAGTTTGATAGTTCCATGTGAAATGAAATCTCATTGTAACCTTTCCCACCTTGAAGTGGATGATCTATATATTATTTGTAATGGAAAGATACTTTGTATTAAGCTATGAAAGTTATGTATTCCAAGTTGTGAAAGATATATACTGTTTTCTGATCATCTGTAAAAGAAAGAAATTGGAAATCTATTATTTGCATTCAAGGAATTGAAAGATGTAAAGTTGTATTGTTTTTTTGAAATCAATAAAGGATTGCAATAATTTTCTTCAATTTGCATTGCATTGCATTGAAATTGATCATGATCATATTTGTGATTTGAAACCTCTGTTTGGAAAATTGAAAGAGGAATACGTATGAAGGAAATATATGGAACTTTGTTCTTTTGAAATATGTTAAAATGGAAATCAGACCTTGCATTTTATCTGTTAAATGGTTTTTTGTATCAACTAAATGTCTTAGGCTGGAATGGAAATGAATCTCCATATTTGGAAGATGAAAAATGATAAATAGCCCTTTTAAATTGATCTCTTTGTTTTAAATTTTAAAACTGGAAAATACTTCTCTAAAATGCACAGTTTGAACCTAATTCAAAACAATAAAAATGAAAATTAAAATTGAACATGTAGTATGGCCCTAAAAAAGTTCAAATAGACTAAAACACTTAAGGAAATATTTCAAAACTTAGCAAAATTGGGCTCAAACCATTTTTACAATCATTTTTGTGTCAAAATGTAAATGTTCAAATTGCAAATCAATCAAACAAATTGAACCTTGAATCCTTCCTTAAATCCATTTAGAAATCCTCCATGTCTATTTGACATGTTGAGAGAGGAGGAAGATCAAATTGAATAAATCTAACAAGTTAAAATTTACCAGTTCGCACTATATAAGCCTGCAGGCCATTTTCTTAAAATTGACCCCTTAAACTTTATCAAAACCAAAAATTAATGATCTCTATGCAAAGAGGACATCGAGAGATTTCATAAAGTCCTTGTTTTCCCCAAACCGAGCTCTCTATCAAAATTTATGGCCTTCTGAAGTTTTCTTCACTTGGCGTTAAAATTTTGGGAAAATTTTCCTTGGCGGGCCCGCGGCCCAAATTTTTCCTTGGGGCTTAGGAAAATTTTTGGGAAAATTTTTAAAATTTTTCCACCACCCCCACTGCCCATAGCCAATCAAGAGGCTACCACGTGGCACCATGAGGTGACAATGGAGGGGTGGATCCTCTTTTGAACTTAGCATTTTTTTAAAAAATTTTTGGGAAAATTTTCCAAACTTTCCCCCCGCCCGCAACCAATCAGGTGATGCCACGTGGCATCACGAGGCATCGGGTGGAGGAATGGATCCTTTTTTTCTTTTGAGTCTCAAATTTTTTTTGGAAATTTTTCCAAGTTTTCCTCCTTATTCCCTGGCATTGCAGCCATTCAAGGGGCTGCCACGTGGCACGAGGTGTGGAGGAGTGCGGGTCTTATGTACCCTCTTAGCCCTTTGGGCGTTAAGTCAATTTTCCCCCACCCCACCTTCCCTGCATTGGCTTAGGAGATGCCATGTGTCCTTTGTGGACTCATGGGAGTGCATGGCACAAAATTTAACTTTTCACCCCCGTGGGAGAATTTGAAAATGTCTCCCACCGCCCCGCCTTTCCTCATTTTTCCCCACGCTGCCTTAGGGAGTGCCATGTGTCCCTTGTGGACTTGCGGACCCGTGGGAGCATGGGCGCAAATGTGATTTTTTCCCCATGTGGTAAAAAAAATTTTTTACAAAGGTCTCCCCACGGCCCGCCAACCGCCCTTTGGGAAAATTTTCTCCCCTGGGCCCTGCAAGCCCGCTCTTGGGGAAAATTTTCACCCCAAGGCCCGCCGGCCCATAACTTGAAAAATATGAGGAGTTAGGAGGACTTCTTTATATCAATGGAAAGGTGAGGAAATTTCCTATCCAATGGGAGTGATTTAGAAAATTTTGAATGCATTAAGTGTGAGAAAAATCAAGTTGAAACTTTAAGCCTGTTAGAGAGTGGGTATGGTGAGGAATTTTCCCTCTGAACCTAATTGAAACTTCTAACCCTAAATTTTGGACCTTATGACCTCTAATAATTATTAATAAAAGAAAAGTATTGTTGGAGGAATAAGTGTTTTGGGGAGGTATAAGTGTGGAGGGAGTTGGGATTTGGGTTCCACCTTACAAAGAAATAGCTTGCATTTCTTTACTCATTATGGGGTGCCATAAGAGGTTGGGAGGCATAAGGAAATGTGAGGAATAAGGGGTACTTGGGGGAGGCATAAGGGCATGTTAGGGTTTTGATATACTATATTTTTGGTGGTTTTTAATCAAGTGGTGATACCCATTTCCCCTTTGGGAGGCATAAGTAGCATCCCCATAGTTTCTTGCTCCTTTGGCTTGCATGATGAAGCTTGAGTTTTGTTTGTTATGTCTTAATGTGGTTGCAAACTACATTTTGTTTTGGATTGTGTTTTTAAATGTGAATTTACATGTGTGTGTGTGTGGAAGCCTGTTGTTGCCATGAGTTGAAACACATTTCTTATTGCATTGTGGTTGGGGCTCGGGGGCCAATGAAGAAGGATGGCTTCTCCTTTCATTGGATGTCTTAGTTGGGTGGAGAGTGTTGCCTTTCCCTTGCCTTTGTTGTGATCAAAATTGGAGAATGATGGATTTGTATATTGTTGTTCTAGAGCAGAGGAAAAGATAATTTTGACATTCCCTTGTGAGATTTCTATTTGTAAAACTTTTTACCACTTGAAGTGGATGACTATATTATATATTTTGTGATGGAAAGATGTTTTGTATTGGCTATGAAAGTTATAATTTGAAATGTGAAAGAGATGCACTCTGTTTTCTATTTTTGAATGAAAGAAAAGAAAGATTTGTATTATGTCCTTGTAAATGAAATGAAAGAAGAAGTTGTAAAGGTATCTTTTTGAATCAATAAAAGATTGTATTACTTTACTAAAATGGCATTATTAGGTATTGAAATCTGATTGTTGAATGTATTTTGAAATCTTTGTTTGGAAAGTTGAAAAGTGAAATACGGATGAAGAAATGTTACAATACTCTGTTCTTTTGAAAAGTATGATTTGGAAATCAGAATTGTATCTTTTGGCTTTTGCACATTTTGATTTAAATCAACTTAGTATGTTAGATTTGGTTGGAATGAATTCATAGATTAAAGTTGGTAAATGTAAATAAATCTATTCGAATTTGAGCTCTGTTAGATAATTTTCATACTAGCAATTATTAATCAGAAATTGAACAGAACAACCCTGCAACCTTAGGAAATGAAATGAAACAATTAAATTGTAGTTGCATGACTAAAATGACCCCAACCAAACTAAAATACTTAAGAAACTTTTAAAGAACCGTTCAGATCAAGCAAAGGAAAAATTGCAGACTTCTTCATTGTGTACAATTGGAAATCTTGATTTGAAAATCCATCAAACAAATTAACCCTTGAAATCCATCCTAAATTTACCTAAGTGTAACCCTCCATGTCTGTTTGGCATGTTTAGAAAGGAAGGAAGTCGAATTGAACAAAATTTATAAGTCAAATGTTACCAGTTTTCATTTTATAAGCATGCAAAGAGTTTTCTCAAAATTGACCCTTAAAAATTTATCCAAATTAAATTATTAATGTTTCTGTGTAAAGAGGATGTCAAGAGATTTATGAAAAGTCATTGTTTTCCAATAACGAAGTTCCCTATCAAAAGTTATGGCCTTCTGAAGTTCACAGAAGAGGAAAAGCGGTGTCTTGCTTGCGCCCAAAGCTTCATGCGCACACACGTCCTGCACGCCCATGAGAAAATGAGTCCCTTACACACCCATATTGTGCACCGATGAGAAAATTATTCTCCTCTATGCCCTTATTTCTCACCGAGAAGAGAATGAGTATCTTCCATGCCCATCTTGCGCACCCAGGAGAAAAAAGGAGTCTCTTTCATGCCTCTCTTCTGCGCCCGGAAGAAAATTTTGTTTCCGCGCCTCTCTTCCGCACTTTGGTAAATTTATTTCACGCAACCCATAAGAAGATAATCTATCTGTGCTAAGGATGACTTTCTCTCTCCTAGTGTTGTGTAGGATGTTTTGATAACTATTGTAATGGACTCTGGAATTTTGTTGGGAACATTTTTTTTTTAATTCCTTAACTTTTCCTAACTAAACCTAGGTTGTTCTTGGTCTCGAGTGGGGAATATTTAGGTGGAGTTACATACACACACACACACATACATATATATATATATATATATATATATATATATATATATGCATATATATACACATATATATACATATATACATATACATATTCCAGAAACCACAACATACACAACAAGAGACAATATGAAATACTTCAAAGTAACCAAAATGTAAGCAAAAGGCACATGGAATCAACATAATTCGAGTTTGAGGAAGACCAACCTTCCACGTTTCATGCACCACATCAAGGAAGACACAAAAATAAGTCGAATCTCACCACCATATATAACATCACCACTCAGATCAAACTCCAAACTCAACCATTATATTATTTCATTAAGAAATACCACATGTTTTGGAAATTCAATATGTGCAAGACTTACAATTAGACTCCAAACATGACGAAGGATACTGCATAAATAGAAATATCTATTAATAACCTGATTCTCATTTGTGTGTCCATCAGATCAGATGGCAACGTAATCATACTTGTACCTTTTCAAACCCTGAAAAATCTAAACCATCTCTTCTTTTCACCAATATGAACTTCACCCACCTTCACAATTATTCTAGTGAAAGGATTTATAATTGCATACGAAGGTATGCTTGTATTCGTAGTCGTAAAATATACAAAAGCATCGAGCTGAAAAAACACTCCAACCTAATGTCATTCATCTCGCCCAAACCAATATGTAAATATACAACTTCACCTTTACACGTGAAATACAAAGGATTTAGTGTATGTGTTGATGTCATGGGTTGATAGTACAGAAATCCTCCATGGTGATTGTTGGATTTTATATGTATCCAAAAAATATGAATTGCACAACATTGCATTCATTCTCCTACACAATAAACAGATTCTAATAATATTATGAAGTGAAAACTTGGAAATGACATAATCCAAAATCTCAATGGGAATATTCTTCCAAATGTTCGGATTCATTATCTCCTACTAATAAATAGTCCAAATCACACACATGTATTAAATGATATATGAAATCCAATATAATACAATATAACCTAAACAATGTTATAGGAAATATGCAGAACACTTTTTTACAACAATTCCTAACAAAATAGATAGATGCATTTATCAAAAATACAAAAAAAGAAATGAATCCAATTTGTTGACTAAGGCCTACTATTCCAACAACACAAGTCATTTTGAAAATTTATATTTATAAAAACTCAAAACAACAAACAAAAATACTAATTTTGCATTAAATAAGGACAACAGAGTAAAGTAAATAAAAAATTCCAAATAAATTTTACCAAGAAATATGAATGTTGTCCAATTAATATTTTCGAACAACGATATTAAAGTCTTCAATTCAAAGCCTCGGAGAATAACAATCACGTAACACCTAATCCAATATAATACAATAATTATGAATTCATGAAAATATTGTATTACTTGAAAGAATAATACAAATATATGAAAATATAATTAACTCCATCACAACATATACAACTAATCATATACATCTATGCGTAAAAGTACTCTTTAATTGCATTTTTTGAAAACATAATTTATGCGCACACATTACATTAGATCTTCAAATGTAGTTAATTGGGATTACATAAATATAACTTTCACACTTATACATAATCCATAAACATAACTAATAAACTTAAATTAATTTTCTCATTGGTTTTTGTAACAAATATAAAGTATTTGTTGAATTTTTTTCGACATCAATAAATTGCAGAAATTTTCATATACTTCTATGATAAAAACAAATTCAATAATAGACAATCTACAACCACATATCACATTATATATTTGATAACACTAAACACATTTAAATTCAAATTTAATAATAATCTTCACATACATTTCATCAAGGTAAATAATTTCCCACAAAGGATCACAACTCGATCATTAGTTAACAAACATAAACATACTAAAAGAAACCTTTATATTTTTAAAAGCTTAAAATTAACACTTGTATTGAACATTGTGATAATATATATAATCTTCACATTTACAAACAACAAATACTATATCAATTCTCACTAATACAATAAGTCACCATATCAATATCAATTCTCACTAATACAATACTATATCAATTCTCACTAATACAATAAGTCACCATTGATGTGATCATATAAATCTTTTTAATATTAAAAATATAAAGCTTATACAAACACTACATTACTTAAATGAACAATACAAATATATGAAAATACAATTAAATCCATCAAAATATAATCAACACATTTATTTGTAACATCGTAAATTGATAGTTTTAAATGATCTCAACTCGATTATTAGTTAACGATCGTAACCATATTAAAAATGAAAACTTTTTTAAAAAATTCCTTAAAATTAACACGCATATCTAAGATTGTGACAAGATATATAACCTTCATGTTTACAAATAAAAATAATATATCAATTCCATCTTATACCATAATTCATTATGGATGCGATTATAAAAATCTTTTTATGTCTGCAAGTTGTAAAAATTCAACAATTTTCCTCTCGCCAATAATAAATTTTCATAAAGGAAATTTTTACTTCAATTTCACACCATGGATAAATAATGAAGATGATCAAATGAATAAAAAACAATATTGTATGCAAAAATCAATTATATCCATGTCCTTCAATGAAAAACGCATGTGACCTATACACAAATGTTCAAGTACACATATCCATGTTAATCGTTGCTTTAAAAATCACAACATACAGATATCAATAACATAACACGTCATCCACACATCAAAATGAAAAACAACATGATGGAATTGTAGTTTACGAGAACATATATCAAAACATTATGCCAAGTATATAAAAATACGATGTCATGGTTTTGCTATAGAACTATCAAACATTTATATTCAATATTTTTAATAAAAAAATGCATCATCGCAAGATGCATATGTTTAACATACATTGGGGGTCCCTCATTATGTTGCTTTAAAAACCTTTTTGAGAACACAGTCTAACGTCCAAATTTGGACATGCTAGGAGAGCATTAATAGGAAATATCCCATTTGCAAATCCTAGCTCCTGGTATCAAAGAAGGCACATGCAACGCTAAATTCTGAGTTGGACAAATGTCCACACATGTTCCCCAATGTGAATAAGGAAAAGATATATAAACACATACAAACATACAAATAAAATAATGTTGACATTTACGATTTATAAAAATTCACAAATTATAAGTAAAATGACATAACAATCAATAGCTACAATGTTTACAATATTCTACATTCACATGGTCACAAGTGTTTGAGTTAAGGCTACGTCACAATATCATAGTTTTTACTAAAGGTTGAATTTGTTCATATTTCACAAATTTTGAAGTTGAAGTTTCTCAAACTATAATGTACCATTTGTGACAATATATAAAATCCAACATTATTCCTTATGTATCTATAATAAATTTGTGATTATTTTTAAATAATATTGATTTACTTAATTAACTAAATAATAATTTTTTTTGGAAATAAAAGACAACAAGGGTGAGGTTGTATAGAACACAATACCGTTGTTCCACGAATGAGAAATCTTTGTGAGACTATTTTGGCTGCGCCATTTGGATAAAACGATCCAAGTTTAGTAAATGCTTTGCCTTTGATCAAAGAATAACTATGACTTATCAACGACAAAAGAAAGAGATATTACATAAATACGCTCTCTTAAATCTATAGTTCCACTCCTTTTCGACACTTATCATATTTTTATTACTATGGACTATAGACATGGACTTTACTATGTTATTTTGGTTTAGCATGATGATAGATGGTAGAGATATTTTGACTATTGATATGTTGTGATTCATATTATGGTTGTATGGATTCTTAGAGACATGGATAGACATTATGCATTGATGATGATGACGATGATGTGTTTATTAACTTATATATATACTAACATTCTAAATTCCCATCGTATGGACTATGTTTTGGCGTTTGAACTAATCTTGTGATCTCATTGATATTGATGAAATGGTAGAATTGAGATGTTTTGAAATGATAAACAAATGATAACATTGCTTAGCTTTGATGATGACTTCATGATATGATGATTTTTATTGATGGATGTGCATGTATTTTATTATTGATGTATTTGATGTGGCCACGAGGCCGAAGGAGGTATTGTTTGATTTTTGTAGGTGATTATATCACAACAAACAAAAAGGGATATGAGACTAACCATAGTGGAATATTGGATGGATACAACGAAGGTCACCATGGCATCTTTATGTTTATTTTTATTGTTGTGTGTTGTTAGATTGTTAGGAGGTCTCCATGGGGGGTGATGACCTCAAATTGTGACCATGGGCTATGTGTGTTTTCCCTTTCCTTTTTATTATTTGTGGAGTATGTGATTTATTTTGTAATGTAATTCACTTCATTATTGTTGAGTAATGTACTCTTATTTAAGTTGATTAATCATGTTTATTAAGTTAATTTGGGATGTGACCAAGGGGTATTTAATTTTGGTAGATTTTCCTTGATTTTATTTTGGATTTGAAAGGATTTTTATTGGTTTAAGTGTTGTGTACTCAACCTTTCATGTCAAATTAGGATTTGGGATTAAGGGCTATTTTGGAGGCTTGTGGGACAAGTTAAGCTTGTCCCACACCTCTTAAATTCATCTACCAACTATACCTATGGGTTAAGGGGTCAAAAATAGACCCCATTATGTGATTTGTAAGGTAAAAGGTGATATTTATTGCACTTTCTTACATGAGTTTTTAATTGTGTCCTTTAGAGGTGTGGGTAAGAGTTTTGTGTGTAAGAGGTTTGTCATTTCCTCAACCACCAATTTATTAACCTTGGGTTTGATGTTTGACTTGGTGATGTGGAGTTGAGGAGAAGTGATGTGGCATCCTACATGGAGCCACCTCACCCTCCTCTCTTCTTTTTCTATATATGCAAGTTAATTTGATGGTTTTGGGGTTACTTAATTTTATTGTGCATGGTTATTTTGGAGTTTGAGTTTGAGTTTCTTGATTGGGAGTCTTGAAGCTTTCTTAGAGTTTGGCTTGAGCTCTGAAGGAGCTTCAAGTAGTAATTTTGGATGAAGTTTCTTTTAATGGAAAGGTAGAAACTTCACCCATGCAATTTATTTTGTGTGTGTGTGTGTGTGTGTGTGTGGGGAAATAAATGAATGTTGTGTGTGCATATTTTTGGGCTTGGGTAGTATGGCCTTAACTATGGTGTAGGAGAAGGTTTATGGGAATATTTTAAGGGAGGCATAAGAGTATTGCTACACATTTGGGGAGGGATTGAGGTTGGGTGACCCACCTTTTAAATTAATAAAATGGTTACTTATCTTATATGTTTTATTTGAGGGAGGCATAAGAGATTGTGGGAGGCATAAGAGATTGAGGGAGGCATAAGAGAATTTGAGGGAGGCATAAGAGTCTTGTTTTTGGTTTGTTTTGTGTTTTAGAGGCTTTAAGGAGGGAACCTAGTCCCATTAGGAGGAATAAGTGATTTCCCCATAGTTCCTTGCTCCATTGGCTTAGATATTTCAACCCTTGTTTGGAAAAGTTGTGTTCTTTGATTTTTTTATTTTTGTGCTTGTGTATGTGTTGAAATTTTGTTAGTATGGGTGTTGTATTGTGGAAGAATTTATGAAATTTTTCATTGGTTGTATCCATTTCTTATTGCTCTATGGTTGGGGTTTGGGGGCCAATGAGGAGAATAGCTTCTTCTCCTCATTGGATTATTGGTTAGGCGGAGAGCGTTGCTACTCCCTTATTTTTGTTGTGATCTTGAAGAGAAGAAAATGGTGGAGCTCAAGTTGAAGATTTGGACTTAGAGTATTTTGTAGAAGACAAAAAGGAATCCGACATTTGTAAAATTTAACCATGTTGTTTCCACTTAGAGTGGAAGGCTTGTAATTCTTACATTTTAAAAATAAAGCCTTGTAATTCTATTTATCAAGTTCATAATGTTGTAGTTGAAAGGAATAAGCTTAAGTTGTATTTTTGGTTGGAAATGAAACTCTCCAAATTATGGATTTTATTCAAGTTGTAATATGTATTATTTGGAAAGGAATGATGGCATTTTAAAGAAATTATTGTTGAGTTCTTTTGTTGTATTGTTGTAAACTTGAAATGAAAAAGGAGTTTATTAAGTGTGTTGTATCTTATCTTTGTTCTCCAAATAGTATATGTGAAAATAATGGTTTGGAGTTGATATTATACTCAAGTTTTATACCTTATTGCAAAGGAAAGAATGCCACAAACTTAGTGTTTTAATCAAGAAATGAATTTGGTTTCCTTTCATTATTGCTTTCTATCTTAAAATAATTTATCAAACTTTGTGTTGATATATATAAAGATATATATAGCTTGATATATAATATTCTATATATATATATATATATATATATATATATATATATATATATATCAGTTTTTATAGCATTTTTCCTCCCATGGTAGCCGATGCCGGTAAGCTTAATCGATGTTGGTAGACCTCAGACCGACATTGGTTACTTTGGATGGTGTTATAGTTTTAGAAAAATCCAATTTTCATCTTAAGTTAAACAATCTGATGCTTATGAAACATTTCACAACAACTATGGATCTTTATTTATCTGTTTAAAGATTCATCTAAATGAACAGATCATTAAATATCCATTTTATACTTGTGTTATTTGGAATATACTAAATATTCAAGATGAATCGGGTGTGGCTCTATCAGTATCGGTGTTGATAATCCTTCGACCTGGCACCTTTTGATACTAAAAACTATACATAAATCTCACTTTAAACTTTAAACTTACAAATTCTTACCTTCTATGAAAGTTAGAGTATTCAATGACTATGATAAACTATTAAAAGACACAAAATGTATACAAGTGAATATATCTGAGAATATATTCACTTGTATACACTATTTTATAAAATTACCAGATTTTCGGAACTCACACCAGTAGTGGAACCAAGTGTCAATAGCAAGAGTGTACCGCGACCAGTCAAGTGACTTCCACCGATTGCGTGATGCGTAGAATCAGCTTTGTTAAAAAACGTGATTTTTAGCCAAACCAGTGGTTTTAAAGAAAGGAAACTTGAACAGAATGTAGATATAATGATCTCATAGTATATATACATATATACACTCATGTATATATGTATATAAATATATATACACTTAGATCCTTAAAATGGGTTTTCCCAAATGTAACTCAAGAAAATGAGAACCGATAAACAACTTCAACCAGATTTGTGGATGAATCCTTCTAATAAAATGAATGAAAATAACTACACTCTACAAGATCTATGCAAACAAATAAGTGAGCCAAATGGGGAAATATATTTCCTTCCAATGCAATACTAAAACCTAGAGGAAATTCCTCCATGGTATATCTCATACTTTCATGTCTTCCTCTCCTCCAACCTATAAAATAAAGAAAAGAAAAGAGAACAAATGAGGAAACTAGGGCAAGAAAAGGTTAAAAGGATTTCATAAGGATGATTAGGGTTAGAATGAAAACCTAAGATCTAAGGGCCTAAAATGAATCAATCTAAGGGTAGGGAATCAATCCTACAACTTTTAGGTGAGGGTATTTTATGGGAATATATGTTTTAATTAAATGTATGTGTAATTTGTGAATGGGGCCACTTAGGGCCTTAGTGTTTTAAGTTAAAATGTAACCCTCTTATTATGGTTTAGTAAATCATTAAAAGGAATTTATGGATGCATTGCTAGAAGATTATAACCAGAAATAACTTTAGAAATAGATTAATAATATTTAATTATTAATCTAGGTTGATAAACCTAATGTAATGTAGAAAATTATTGGTAGGAGTTAATTAAATGTACTCTAGGGTTTAACACCCTTACAACCCTTTAAAAAAATTGTAATTTCCTAAGTAATTATTTAATATTTAATGTTGTTTGGAATGTCAAAAATGTGTGTGTTACACTTGGTATTAGAGCCATGGATTCAATTCTTGGACCTTGGGAACTCTTGAAACAAACAATAAACTTAGTGCAACTCTAAAACTTAGAACACATGACATTGTGATAACTTAAAATGTAGGAACTTAGAAAACTAAAACAAAACCTAGATGATGATGAACTAACTCTCACCATGTTGCAGGCAGGGACGCATGGACTAGGTGATGAGTTCTTGCATGTTAAGTTAGATCTACCACCTCTAGAGTAGGTTGTTTCCACTATACTACCATAGATTTTACTGGACCTTACGGGAGGTCAATGTAAGTATACGAGTTGGAGTAGTATGGGCATGACCTAGCCAGCATGATAGGGATTCATCACATGAGCCTCAACACCCTTCATGGCACACTGAGGATTATAGAGCAGAGAAATCCCACCTGGATTCAACTAGACATGTTTCACCTCAAAGGGGACATGGAGATAGGGCTACAAGACATAGAGATAGATCTAGGAGCCCTAGACAAAGAGATGATTGTGATGAGAGATCTAGAGGAAGACAATTTATAGAGGCAAAACATATCAGGTAGATCTTGTAGCTACGCCCATCTCATTTTTTTGGAATCACTGGGGGATTTTAGATAGAGGCATGGTTGGTTAGCTTGAGCGGATGCTTCAAACTATGTTCGTGTACCAACAACATGAAGGCTCATGTTACCATCCAACTTTTGAGAGACAAAGCTAGGGTTTGGTGGTGGAATGAGGAATAGAAGATCCAAGTGCATTCGAGAGCAGTTACATGGGAGCTCTTTGAGGAGCATTTCAGAGTCGATACTTGTCTAAATGATTTATTTAGAGATGTACGAGTTTTGTGATCTATGACAGGATAGCATGATAGTGATGGAGTATGAGAGAATTTTTGTAGATTTTCTTTAGTATCTCAACTATATGTAGGATGAGTAGGTTAGGATCCACAAGTTCATTAGGGGCCTAAACCTAGATTTGGGAGGAAGTGCACATTAATTTTACGTAGACTTTAGCCGAGGCCGTAGAGAAATCCTACATTGTAGAGGAGACTAGGGGAAGACACGGTAGAGGACAGAGATAAAGTAAGGAGCCATATTCAACAGATGCGGGACAACCGATCGAGGGGTTCAAATCCTCCTCCGCATGGTGGACACACGGTTTAGGATAGTTTTCTTTCGAGACCACCTTAGTAGCCACAATAACAGGACCAACAAAGCTCATCCAACATATCGACATCCACATAGAGTTGATGCATAAAGGGGATGGAGTATGGGGCCTCCTCTAGGGGACCCATAAGGACTCATGCACCACCAAGAGCTCATTTCTTTGGATCTTGGTAGTAATGATCATAACATTCCATGGCATGATCATCGGGATCCATGACACATGAGACCACTAGAGTACTGCAGAAGCCTCATCTCATTGGATGGGACTGGTGTATCAATCTTGACTTTCACTAACACACCGATGTCCTCGATATTTCTTGGCTCTCCTTGATATGTCTCAAGGTTGATCAACCTTCATTTTACCGATAACCATACCAAAAAAATTTGTTCCGATCCCTCGTCAGGGATCCCTTGCATTCGGAACATTGCAAAATCCCTTCCCGGGAAATCTGGTTTTCCGAACTTAGTTATTTTTGGTCTTTTGGCTGGGCGCATGGAATGACTATGTAACATCAACTTTTGATGTGCCCCCTTTAAACCTTTGGCGCATATTTTCCTGTGTCAACAGGCATTTTGGTGCGCCTTGATATGTTGAGTCTTTCCTGCGTGCGCCAAGGTGCATGCGCCTTCGTGTCAACAACACTTTTGTTGCGCCACTTTTCGGTGCGCCAAAGGCACACATATTCTATGTCGACACCACTTTCGTGTGCCAAAGGTGCACATATCTTTGTGTTGTCAGATGCTTTGGTGCGCCAAAGGGCGCATACTTTCCGATGTCGACAATGCTTTTCATGCGCCACTTGAAAAGTTGGTGGCACATTTATTACTTCTTCACCTATATATAGGCGCGTCTGCGTTGTCATTATCACCAATGCAAAACACGTGATATTTTCTCGAAACTCACAAGATCTCGCCTGTCACTTTCAACACGTTGTGGACCCGTTCTCACGCTTTTTCATCGTTTATATCCGGGTAAGTGGTTTTCAGTCTTTCGTGCTTTTTGTTTTTGTGGATTTTGATTGCTAGGATGGATCAGTAGGATGAAGAGAATAGATTATGATCTTGCCCCCTTTGCTGTCCTTCCACATTTCCTCCTCTTTCCAGATCTGCTGGAAGAAGAAGCTCTGTCCTAAAAATGATGTTGGCTTGATGATCCTTCTTGGTATTGCACTCCTTCATATGAACCTTGAGAAAGCTAAAACTTATGTGGAAACCCCTCTGAGAGAATGAACAGACCTAAAAACCATTTTCACCTGTGGCGCATAAACTTGCTATGCAACATCAAAAATAGTTGCGCCTTTGGCGCATCTGTCGCCTCTGTTACATCATAAAAAGATGCGCCCTCATGGCGCATTTCTCTCGCATGCTGCAACCGCTTCCCGTGCGCCCCCTTAAGCACATCAAATTTGGATGCAACACAAAAGATTCGTGTGCCCTTTGGCGCACCCAGCATCCATGAAACACCCCTTTCATACGCGCTAAGTACAAAGCTATAAAGGCGCAGGCGCATTCCTCATTACAGCAACATCATGTTGTGTAGACCCTCTGTGCGCCGCGCCAAGTTACCTTTGGCACACGAAAAGTTCATGTTACACAAACAATACATGCACCTTTGGCGCACCAATTTTCCACGCAACATGAAAAATACATGCACCTTTGGCGCATCCTGTCCCTATGTAACACCAAATCTCCATGCGCCCTTTACAAAATGTACCCTGCAGTATCTATGCGCCATGCGCCTTGGCAGCTGATTTAACCCTTGCAACACCTTTTTTCTGTGCGCCTTACCTATTTAGCCCTGTAAGCTGCAGCTTTCATGCGCCCTGCGCCCTGAGCCTCAAAATCGCTAACTCTTTCTTCTGTTAACACTTCAATGGAAGATCAAATGACTAATACAACCTTTTTGCGTTGGGTCTCGCTTCTTCTTCATGCAGATCAGCAATTAAGCTCAGAAGAACATATGTCTACATCAAGCAAGAGACCTACCAAATCCAAAGGCAAGGCCAAACTTACAGAAGAAGAGATGAAATATAAATATCAGAGGGTCAGAATGCCTGACTCCCAGGCCGAATGCGACCTAGACATCAGAGACTCAGAGTTGGGTCACATTGATATGGAGGAATTCTGGGTCAGGACTCAGAAGGTAACAAGAAGTCCATGGATGGACAAACTAATGGGCAGTGCCCTACACTTCGCTGGAGGAATCCCAGTCAGCACCGTCAACAATGAATTCATGATGGTGGTTGCCCGGTGCTACAACAAGGACACAAGGTGTGTCGTAAATGACAAGGGCGAGGTCGTCATTAACCTCACTGCCCGCCACTTTGAAATAATACTCGGCATTCCTCATCATCGGCACTTTGTGGCCGTCAGCCGAGAGGATTGTATTAAGGCCTGGGACGACAACGAAGATCAGTGCATGCAGCTGATGAACGAGGTCTATTTGAAAAACAAAAAGGTAGTGACCCGATGGCCACAAATCATTCACCGCAGTGATTTTTCGGAGGAGCTCAGTGACACCATCACATTCCTGAGTAGGGTCTTTGGGCTTCCTGACGCCCACTTTTTCCATAAATGGATGCTGCGGTACTTAGAGACCATGAATAAGAATATGCCCGATCAGCGCTTCGAATGGGCAGAGATTATAAGCAGCACAATCTCCGAACAGCTTCAACAATTCAATACAACAGGGAGATTCTACATGAATTCCTATGTTGTTTACGCTGCAGCATCAGAAAGAGACTACCCAGGCCTGATGCGGAGTGGGGTTTGGCCTCAGGTCAAAATATATGAATACTACCCAGAGTTGAGGCTGGAAAATAGCATCCCTCAATTCACAAAGATCAACGATGTGTTTTTCTACCACATCATCTGCCTGTTGAGGCCAAATATGACTTACGGTCGCACACGACCAAGAGCATAGTGGCAGCCACTGAGAAATGGGGGGCCCTGTTCACCCAATTTCCCACGTTCACCTATCTGAGGGCAGCCAACTTCTTGGGAGAGCCAACTAGACTGCCGAGGTATGCTGGACCCAAGCTGATTCTGCTAGAGCTGTCAAGGCAGCTGATCACCTATCATGAGAAGTGCCTCAAAAGAAAGAAGGGTGGAACTCCTTTCCCCCTCACAGTGGGCAGATATACATGCCTTACCCATCACAAGGCAAAGGACATGTTCGCAGAGCTGGAGCTGCTTAATTTGAAACATGATTTCCCGGCCAGGCCTACCTTCGACCCAAGAAGTTGTCTGCCAAGGGCTAAGCTAGATCCAATCCACATCCCTCAGATCGAAGACATCTACATCGACGTCATTCATGAGGTTGAGCTCAGGAGAAAGGACCATTCTCGCTTAGCCTTGGCAGAAATCATCCAATACGGGGTAGCAATTGTCCCCAAAGGCTTCCAAACTACGGAGGATGAAGTAGACCAAGTATATACTAACACAGATGGGGACAATTGGCCTTTTCCAGCCATTGATAGAACTAAGGCACCTCAGACGATTGAGGAGAGGGTCAAGGAGACTCTGCGCAGAACAGAGCATTGGTGCCGGATGAACGGATTAATCTACCTCGGGGTTGATTTCACAACCTCCCCATTGGGTAACGCACCTCCTCGATCTAAACAATAGCCTAAAGGCAAGGGCAAAGGCATAGAGGGTGAATCCAGCACCACTCAAGAAGAAGCTCCTGAGAGTCCTCCTTCCGCGGCACCCGAACAGGTCATAACTCTGGTTACGCCAGAGAAAGAAGCAGAAGAGGATGTTCCAATAGGCCCATCCACTCAGGATGTCGGCATTGCTACAACAACCGAGGTCCCTTCTGTCCCTTCTTCTTCTCTTCCTTCCCCTCCTCGAGTGACTCAAGCGACCATCCCTTTGGTCGTGTCCTCTCCCCCTTCTTCTACTATTCCTCCCGCTTCTTCATCCATCTTCTCTTCCTCGCGGATCTTTCCTCCATTTCTTCCCTCATCTCTGAGCTCCCTTCCCTTCCTATGTCTTCCTCAGCTGCAGTATCCCTTCCTCCCGTGGGCACTTCTTCGGCTGTTCTCTCCATGCCGCCGCCACGTGTCTCCACGTTTTTCCCTTCTTCTACTGCAGCTGCCCCCTTCTCTGTTTCCGGCCCTTCTCCCATAAGTCCAGCCTGGATCTCCCAGCAGTTAAGTCAGCAAAAAAGGAAAGTTCCCATCGCTCCGATGGACTTTTCTGTAATCCCATCTAAGGGGGCAAAGAAGCAGAAGCCCGTCACACGCTTCTCTCAAAGTGCTTCGGGAGAGAGGGTAATGGAGATCGCGTACCCCAATCCTCTCAAGGAGAAAAAGGATCTGTCTCGACAGATTATACTGTGACCCAAGTCACAATGGGGACGTCTTCTGAAAGTCTTCAGGGGGAGGCCCTTTCTGCAGTTGACGCCCTCTGCAAGAAGCTTCAGGAAACAAAAGAGGAGAAAAGGCAACTGAAAGAGCAAAATAAATATCTGCTCCAAGCCTTACAGAAAATGGGCAGTGCGCCTCCCACAACTGCCGCCGAGACTTCTGAGCTTCTGAGCCAGGAGAAAATTAATGAATATGCAAAGATCGGTGAGCAGGGTATGGCCGTTTCCGCTTGGAGGAGCCAGATCCTCAAAGACAAGTGAAAAGTAATCGCCAAGTTCTCTGACTTGTATTTGAACATCAACAAGGTGAATAAAGAGCTCCAAGCGTTAGCGGGACCCATATCGGAAGAGCTGGAACATGCTAGACTGCAGCACGAGACCTTTCAACAAATGTTCGACTGTTCAGTCGAAGATCTGGTCAAGTTCGGCGTCTTCGGCCATCCCAGGGCCCTCAACAAAATCATGTCCACTCTGGATTACCGGGTGGATCAGCTGGAATTTGTCCTAGAAAAGATCGACAAGGTGAAGGAAGAAGCCCTGGACGCGATGCACCAAATGGAACGGATCGTTCTCAACATGTCGCCAGGGTTGCTTACTCCTTCCTTCACTTTAAGAAAAGCTGATGAAACCATCCAGATCTTCAAGGAGATCATTTCTCAAGGGATGGGGCCAGAGGTCACTTTTGACGCAGAGTCTATCAACAACCTGCTGGCCTGTCGGGACTTCATTGGGTTACTCATTGAAGCGGAAAAGACTATTCCAAACTCCCCGAGAAACTCATAGATGAGTGGGAGACTTGTGAGGTGATCAGTGAGCGGCACAAGGATCCTTCCCAGGATCAACTAGGGCCCATGATCAACAAGTTTATGGAATACCACTCCCAATTCCATATCTCGTCACCTGAGCAACAGCAAAAGCAGTCCACTCCCTTTCGGCCGCAGGATGACGACGACGAGTAGCTTCTCTCCTCCTTCTTCTTCTCTCTCTCTCTCTCTTCTTCGACTTTCTTTTTGGGAATATCTGGAGTATGTTGACACAAATGATGACATCATCCATGTTGCATCATGGGATGATGTCATCCATCAAGTTGTCAAAAGTCAACATGACTTTTAGATATTTTGTAAATATCTTTGTAAATAAGTGGTTGGCTCCTTTTTGCCTTCTTTTCTCTCCTTCTTCTATAAATACCCCAATACTTGTTGTATTGGGCATGAGTGAATATCTTTCAGATGAAAAATAGGAGTGAGGAGAAAAGACTTTGAGCTTTTTGTAACAGAAGGATTATTAATACAATATTTAGACTTTGTGCTGAATACGTGTGTTATTTGCATTAGATCTTTCTTATGTCTGATCTATGTGTTTATTCTGTTAAATCTGCTTCTATTTTATTGTCATTTATTCATCATCAGTATTGCTTTGCTCATTTATGCAAGTAGGTTTGGCTCTATTTACTACCAATCCCAAAACATAAACCTTCTGACCTTTCTGCTTTGGAATTCATTTCTTTTCTTCCTTCGGACCTGCTCTTTCTTCATCCCCTCTTCCTTTCCTTTCTTTTCGCAGTCGGAAACACCCTACTGGGATGAGATCCCAAACCCCGAAGGTAGAATATTGTGAGACTTGCACAAGATTCCTGCTGGTAGAATAGCAATAAACTAGTTTCGCTTTGCTGACTCAAAGAGGGGCTATGCCCTCCACACCGTTGGCTCGTTTATCCATAGATCTGCCCAAGTGACAAATTTTCGACCAACAGTTTTTGGCGACTCCACTGGGGATCGAATAGATCTATCAGATCTATGATGGTGGTAGGATAGAAAATCAGAAAAATCATCGCCTGTTTGCAAACTTGAAATTTTTGTTAAAAATCTGAAATTTTGCAAAGGTGCTCCAAATTGAAAATTTTCTTCTGAGATCCATAGATCTGGCCTAGTTGGAGACCTTTAGTTCACTGAGTTTTTATAAAAATCAGTATTTTGCCATAGATCTGAGTTTTTGACTATTTACCAAAAGATTGAAACCCTTTGAAAAAGTCAAAATTAGATCTGAAAATCAGCTTGCTAATCTTCTCTACCATTTTATCCTCGCTGTTATTTGTCATTAACCGCAATCAGTTTTCTGAAGAGGATAGTTTTTAAATATTTAGAAAAGTACATGCTGCTGGTTTTTGCTCAGAAAAGCCAGAAAATCAGCAAGTACAGCCAAAAAGAAATTTTGAATCAGCGCTACAAAATCGCAGATCGGGAAGACACGCTGGCAGGTGAACCCTTTACGCGTAGCAGAAGAGCTCATGGAGAAACTGATCCTACTTTCGATTTGCTTCAAAGGCACAATTTCAGTGTAACACCGGCACGTTTTTCAATGCTAAGCTCGACCGACCGGTCATCCAGGAGTATCTCACCTCCACGAAGGAAAATCTTTCGCAAGGGGCATCCACATCCCTTTCAGAAGTGCTGCTACTCAAATGGAACCACACTCCAGCCTCGTGTTCTTTTTCTGGCTTTTCAAATGGTGGTACCATGGGGAAATGCTATGGGTCCCTTGGCTTTACCACATCCAGTTCACGCGCTCCCTCATGGAAACCGAAAGAATTTTCCCAAATTCGATGGGAGCGGAAATCAAAGCATGGATTCCCACATATCTGCATTCATCATGTCATGCAGTATCCTGGATGTAACTCATGAGGATGTGTCGGTTCACCTTTTTCTGGAAACTCTACAAGGACCTACAGCTGAATGGTTTCAGCATTTACCGGCCGGATCTATTACTAGTTGGGCCACCTTGCGGGATGCTTTTGAAGACAGGTACAAACCTTCAGAAGATGCATTTGCATTATTATCACGGATCACTCACCTGAAGAAGGAGGCCAATGAGACCATGCACGATTTTATCGCCAGGTTCAATGCATTAATCAACCGTGTCCCTGTTGCCATGCTTCCAACACCGGAAAATCAAAAGTGTTTCTTCGTAAACGCTATGAGCTCAAAAGTTAGTTTCTTGCTCCTTCAAGAGCGAGTGGCTACCTTGATTCTCGCCCAGGCCGCTGCCATTCGAATAGAAGATAATTTGATAATATCTGGTGAATTGAAAAAGGAATCATCCAAGCCTAAATCTTCGGGCCCTTCACCCACTACTTCATCTGATCCGGCCTTTCAAAAGATGGCGAACGACTTGCTTGCATTGAAGAAGCAGTTGGCCCAGGCTTCCCCCAGTTCCTCATACCGGGATATTCCGTGGAGGAATTTCGTTCCTAACAACATTTCACAAAGGCCGCGCTTACCCGCAACTACTCCGCGGCTGGCGCTTGAGGCTCCTCCGGTCAACGCTCTGGCCGAAATTGAAGAAGAAGAGCAGTATTATGAAGAACCTACGTCTCAGGACGAAGATGATCAAGACGTCGGTGAGCCGACTGGCGACTCTACTATCGGATATATGGAATTTGATGAGGAAGAATCTGATGAAGAGGAAGGTACACAGGGCTATGCGAGCGGACAATCATATGTTGTTTTTACCCGCTCGCAAGGAAAAGAAGCAGAGGTCGCTGCCCATGTGCAGAAGGAGAAGGTCATGTCAAACACCTCCAACCATTGCTAAAAGAGGTAATCCTCTTCCTACTCAACTCCCTGGCAAGTCTTTTACAAGGAAATATTTTCCCCCCATCTCTCCTCCAAATCAGTCCTCTCATGTTCCTACCAAGACCAGTAATCCTATTCCACCATCACGAAGTGAGGGACTCATTCCTTCACCAACGCAACCCTTGGCCGCATTTGATATCATAGATCATGCAAAAAAGACCAAGATCCAAATGTCTGAAGCTGAGTACCTTCAGTCAAATCCCGAACAGCTTGTAAGATTGACCAAGTATATTCAAAGTCAAGCTGTTGTATCTAATCAGGTTTCCCCAAAAGGAATCCTTTCCACTCCCCCGAATCCCACATAAATGTTGCTTCAACATCTGCATCAGGCAAGATAGAGCCTTTCTATCTCTCCCTCCTAATCAATGGTCACAAGTTGAGTAACTACATAATTGATTCCAGAGCTTCTGATAATGTCATGCCGGTGAAAGTCACCCATGCTTTGGGCCTCACCCTTACCAAGCCTTTTGGCAGATGTTATTCCTTGGAAACCAAGCAGGTTCCGTTAATTGGTCAAATCAAAGACACGTAATTTGCATTTGCGGCATTCCCAGAGAAAAGAGTAAAGATGACCGTCCTCGTTGCCGACATTCCAGCAGCCTACGGAATTTTGCTGGGAAGAAGTTTTTGCAGTGAAGTTGGTGGGGAGATTCATATGGATTGGTCTAAGGCTAGAATCCCCGTCAAAGGTGTAATGCAGACTTTGGAGCCAGAATCACAAAAGAAGTACTTAGTTACTAGCTCTGAGGACCCCAAAGCTCAAATCCTTTTTGAATCATCAGGGATGGGGAACTATTTCTTGTCTACCGAGTCTGACAAAATGGTTGTTCTCGTTCAAGAAGAAGATCTTAATAAGATATGGACTTTGTAGTTTGATGGCAGCTGCGCAACCAGTGGATGTGGCGCCAGAGCCATGCTAATATCTCCCGAGGAAGAGATTATTCCTCTCTCTTTCAAGTTGCAGTTTTTTAATACAAATAACACCGCTGAGTATGAATCTTTGTTACTCGGCATGCAGGCAGCAAGAGAGAGAGGGATCAAAAATCTGAAAGTGCAAGGTGATGCAGAGCTAGTTGTAAATCAAGTTAAAAGGATTTACCAAGTGAAGAATGAAAGGCTCAGGCATTACCGTAATGCAGTATGGGACAACATTGAAGAGTTTGATGCTTTTTCAATTGAATCCATTCCAAGAGCTCAAAATGACATGGCCGATTCATTGGCTGTTTCAGCATCCCTCATGCTCCCTCACCTAGGTTTGAAAACAAACAAATACACCATTGAGGTGGTTTTCCGCCCGAGCGTGCCAGACAATTCTCAGCATTGGCAAGTGTTCAACGATGATAATCAACTCATTGCCTTTCTAGAGAAGGTAGAAAATTTTAAAGAATTACACTTTGAAGGATCTACTTCCACTTGCCGTGAATCAGTCACCGATCAAGACGATGAATCAAGGGAATGACGACATATGTCAACTCAAAGGAAATAAAATTCCAAAGGGCCTGGTTTCTCTGGAGCGGCTGTTCGACAGGCATGATCGTTTTGTGAAAAAGAAGAGGCGAGATGATCCTGACTCATCCCCAGAAACCAAACCGGTTAATATAGGTTCAGTAGAGCACCCGCAGTTTGTGAACATTGGAAAATGTTGCACACCTGAAGAAAAGTGGAAATTTGTCAAGTTGCTGAAGAAATACATGGATGTATTGGCATGGTCCTATGCCGATCTAAAGTCTTTTAAGCCAAAGGATGTCCAACATGACATCCCATTGAAAGAAGATGTCAAAGCCTTTCGCCAGAAGCAGAGGCATTATAATCCTAAGATTTCAGGCACCATCCAGGCTGAAATTCAGAAAATGCTGGATGCGAGAATCATCTTTCCTATCCATCACAGTACTTGGGTAGCAAATATTGTGCCAGTGCGCAAGAAAAATGGCGAGATACGCATATGCGTAGACTTTCACAATTTGAATCAGGCTTCCTTGAAAGACAACTACCCACTTCCTATAATGGATCAAGTTCTGCAAGCAGTAACTGGATCAGAGATGCTGTCCATGCTTGATGGTTTTTCAGGCTACAATCAGATTGAAGTTTCACCTGAAGATCAATTTAAAACAGCATTCACTACTCCCTGGGGTACATTTGCCTACAGCAGGATGCCTTTTGGCCTAACTAATGCTGGTGCCACTTTTCAGCGGGCCATGGACTTTGCATTCAAAGGTATGATGGGGAAGGTCATTGTGGTTTATCTAGATGACTTAACTGTGTTCTCTAAACAATGAAATGATCATTGTGATCATTTGGAGCAAGTATTGGCCAGATGCCGAGAACATGGGATCTCCCTAAACCCAAAAAAGTCTGTTTTTGGAGTCACGGAAGGAAAGTTGCTGGGACATGTTGTTAGTAAGGAAGGAACGAAGATAGATACCGAAAGAGTTAAGGCTATTCAGAGCCTTACTCTGCCTACAAGTAAGACTGGCATTCATTCTTTCTTCGGAAAGGTGAACTTTCTCAGGCGTTTTGTTCCCGACTTTGCTGAGAAGACTCATCACATATTGAACATGATGAAGGGGTCACCAACTTTCCGATGGAGCGAGGAAGGAAAAAGGTCGTTCGAAGAGATAAAAGCTTCCGTTGCTCATGCACCAGTCCTGGTATGTCCCGATTTCTCCAAGGACTTCATCATGTATAGTTACGCATCTGAGCATACTGTGTCCGCAATCTTGATGCAAAAGAATTTGGAGGATGTTGAATCTCCGATTGCGTTCATGAGCTCTCCCCTCAAGCCTCACGAACTAAAAATGTCTCAACTGGAAAAACATGCCTTCGCCGTTGTCAAAGCAGTGAAAAATTTCAGGTATTACATTCTAAACTCTCATACGGTGGTGCTGGTCCCTGACACGGTGGTCAAATCAATTCTAACTCAACAGGAGTTAGGAAGCTTGCGAGGAAATTGGATTGCAAAGGTTCAGGAGTACGACCTGGATATTAAACCAACCAAGCTGGTAAGGGGCAAGGGCCTATGTCAGCTTATGGCTGAAAACAAAGATTCAGAAAACCCTGATGAAAAGGATGACTACACCGATGAAGCACAAGACCGGCTGGAAAAACCCGATTCACTGCCTCTGGTCTTATTTGTTGCGACTAGTGATGAATGGTATTCCGATATTGCTTTCTTCCTCACCTACGGTGAATGCCCAGCGCACCTAACTGCAAAGGAGAAGCGCACTATAAAGCTCAGAGCAGCTAAATATGTCATCTGGGATGACGGTTTATATAAACGTGGGATAGATGGCATCTTTTTGCGATGTGTTGACAAACCACAATAGGTAAAGTTACTCGAAAGTTTTCATAATTCAGCCTATGGAGGTCATTTCTCTTCCTCCGTGATAAAGCACATAAGATCATCCGAGCCAGGTACTATTGGCCGACGCTCTTCCAAGATACAGCCACCTGGGTGGCAAAGTGTGAACCTTGCCAGCAGTTCGTCGGCAAGCCCAAGTTGGCTGCTTTTCCCCTTAGGCCTGTCATTGTCAACGAACCATTCAGGCAATGGGGAATTGATTTTATTGGTGCCCTCAATCCTCAATCGAGTGCCGGACATAGTTATGTCCTTACAGCAACGGATTACTTCACCAAGTGGGTGGAAGCCATACCTGTCAAGCATGCCACTTCTGAGGTTGTTTGCAATTTCATTAAAGAAAATATCATTGTCAGGTTTGGCGTTCCAAACAAGATTATTGCTGATAATGCTTCTAACTTCTCCTCACGGGAAGTTATTAGTTTTTGCTATGAATATGGGATAACTTTGGCTCACGCCTCAGATTATTACCCTCAGGGAAATGGTCAAAGCGAGAATCCAAAGAATAAAACTTGGTGACCATCATACGAAAGTTAGTGGATGAGAATCAACGAATGTGGCACAAGTCCTTATACGACGCTTTGTGGGTTGATCGCATTACTCCCAAGAGGTCTCTCGGTATGTCACCTTTCCAAGTGTTATATGGCGATGTCGAGCTTCCCATTTTCGCTGAACTTCCGCTCTCTGTGCTTGCACGAGCTATCGAAGATGAAACTTTCCAAAATTCTCTTGAAAAGAGGATCATGTATCTGACAGAGCTCGAAGAAAAGAGAGTAAGAGTGGTCGACTGGATCACCGAACATCAGAATCAAGTCAAGAGATTATTCGATAAAAAAGCTAAGCAAAGGGATTTCCAAGTGGGAGACCTCGTCCTTCTGTGGGACAAGCGAAGAGAGCCAAAGGGCATGCACGGAAAGTTTGATTCCCTGTGGAGAGGGCCCTTCAAGATCAAGCAGCTCAACAGAGAGAATAGTTTCTATCTCTCATATCTGGATGGAACCGAGCTCCCGCTTCCTTATAGCGGGCAACATCTGAAAATTTTCAAGAAGTAGAGCTTGCTCTCTTCTTTGTACAGTTTGCTTTAGTTGTGTGTTTGTTTTCATCGTGTGTTTGCTTTCGGTTTGTTGTGTGTTTCCTTTGTTCTCCCTCCGGTCACCCTTGTTTTTGACTCTATTACCCAATGGATAGGCACATGAGATCTGGGATTCTCTACCCCCAAGTTTGCTCAGGGATAGTCCCCAGAAAGAGCCAGCTGTTATCCCGTAAAATTGACAAGGGAAATTTCTGAGATAACTATCTTGAAAATTTTGTTCTAATCCTCGTCGGGGATCCCTTGCATTCGAACGTTGCAAAATCCCTTCACGGGAAATCTGGTTTTCGAACTTAGTTATTTTGGTATTTTGGTCAGGCGCATGGAATGACTATGTAACATCAACTTTTGATCGCCCCTTTAAACCTTTGGCGCATATTTTCCTGTGTCAACAGGCATTTTGGTGCGCCTTGATATGTTGAGTCTTTCCTGCGAACGCCAAGGTGCATGCGCCTTCGTGTCAACAACACTTTTGTTGCGCCACTTTTCGGTGCGCCAAAGGCGCACATATTCTATGTCGACACCACTTCCGGTGCGCCAAAGGCACACATATCTTTGTGTTGTCAGACGCTTTGGTGCGCCAAAGGCGCATACTTTCCGATGTCGACAATGCTTTTCATGCGCCACTTGAAAAGTTGGTGGCGCATTTATTACTTCTTTGCCTATATATAGGCGCGTCTGCGTTGTCATTATCACCAATGCAAAACACGTGATATTTTCTCTGAACTTGTCAGTATCTACCCTGTCGCTTTCAACACGTTGTGGACCCGTTCTCACGCTTTTTCATCGTTTATATCCGGGTAAGTGGTTTTCAGTCTTTCGTGCTTTTTGTTTTTGTGA
>CM031237.1:760163020-760260520 GCA_018340775.1 Taxus wallichiana var. yunnanensis
ACATCAAGGAAGACAAAAATAAGTCGAATCTCACCACCATATATAACATCACCACTCGATCAAACTCCAAACTCAACCATTATATTATTTCATTAAGAAATACCACATGTTTTGGAAATTCAATATGTGCAAGACTTACAATTAGACTCCAAACATGACGAAGGATACCGCATAAATAGAAATATCTATTAATAACCTGATTCTCATTTGTGTGTCCATCAGATCAGATGGCAACGTAATCATACTTGTACCTTTTCAAACCCTGAAAAATCTAAACCATCTCTTCTTTTCACCAATATGAACTTCACCCACCTTCACAATTATTCTAGTGAAAGGATTTATAATTGCATACGAAGGTATGCTTGTATTCGTAGTCGTAAAATATACAAAAGCATCGAGCTGAAAAACACTCCAACCTAATGTCATTCATCTCGTCCAAACCAATATGTAAATATACAACTTCACCTTTACACGTGAAATACAAAGGATTTAGTGTATGTGTTGATGTCATGGGTTGATAGTACAGAAATCCTCCATGGTGATTGTTGACGCTTTTATATGTATCCAAAAAATATGAATTGCACAACATTGCATTCATTCTCCTACACAATAAATGATTCTAATAATATTATGAAGTGAAAACTTGGAAATGACATAATCCAAAATCTCAATGGGAATATTCTTCCAAATGTTCGGATTCATTATCTCCTACTAATAAATAGTCCAAATCACACACATGTATTAAATGATATATGAAATCCAATATAATACAATATAACCTAAACAATGTTATAGGAAATATACGCAAACACTTTTTACAACAATTCCTAACAAAATAGATAGATGCATTTATCAAAAATACAAAAAAAGAAATGAATCCAATTTGTTGACTAAGGCCTACTATTCCAACAACACAAGTCATTTTGAAAATTTATATTTATAAAAACTCAAAACAACAAACAAAAATACTAATTTTGCATTAAATAAGGACAACAGAGTAAAGTAAATAAAAAATTCCAAATAAATTTTACTAAGAAATATGAATGTTGTCCAATTAATATTTTCGAACAACGATATTAAAGTCTTCAATTCAAAGCCTCGGAGAATAACAATCACGTAACACCTAATCCAATATAATACAATAATTATGAATTCATGAAAATATTGTATTACTTGAAAGAATAATACAAATATATGAAAATATAATTAACTCCATCACAACATATACAACTAATCATATACATCTATGCGCAAAAGTACTCTTTAATTGCATTTTTGAAAACATAATTTATGCGCACACATTACATTAGATCTTCAAATGTAGTTAATTGGGATTACATAAATATAACTTTCACACTTATACATAATCCATAAACATAACTAATAAACTTAAATTAATTTTCTCATTGGTTTTTGTAACAAATATAAAGTATTTGTTGAATTTTTTTCGACATCAATAAATTGCAGAAATTTTCATATACTTCTATGATAAAAACAAATCCAATAATAGACAATCTACAACCACATATCACATTATATCTTAGATAACACTAAACACATTTAAATTCAAATTTAATAATAATCTTCACATACATTTCATCAAGGTAAATAATTTCCCACAAAGGATCACAACTCGATCATTAGTTAACAAACATAAACATACTAAAAGAAAAACCTTTATATTTTTAAAAGCTTAAAATTAACACTTGTATTGAACATTGTGATAATATATATAATCTTCACATTTACAAACAACAAATACTATATCAATTCTCACTAATACAATAAGTCACCATATCAATATCAATTCTCACTAATACAATACTATATCAATTCTCACTAATACAATAAGTCACCATTGATGTGATCATATAAATCTTTTTAATATTAAAAATATAAAGCTTATACAAACACTACATTACTTAAATGAACAATACAAATATATGAAAATACAATTAAATCCATCAAAATATAATCAACACATTTATTTGTAACATCGTAAATTGATAGTTTTAAATGATCTCAACTCGATTATTAGTTAACGATCGTAACCATATTAAAAATGAAAACTTTTTTAAAAAATTCCTTAAAATTAACACGCATATCTAAGATTGTGACAAGATATATAACCTTCATGTTTACAAATAAAAATAATATATCAATTCCATCTTATACCATAATTCATTATGGATGCGATTATAAAAATCTTTTTATGTCTCAAGAAGTTGTAAAATTCAACAATTTTCCTCTCGCCAATAATAAATTTTCATAAAGGAAATTTTTACTTCAATTTCACACCATGGATAAATAATGAAGATGATCAAATGAATAAAAACAATATTGTATGCAAAAATCAATTATATCTATGTCCTTCAATGAAAAACGCATGTGATCTATACACAAATGTTCAAGTACACATATCCATGTTAACCGTTGCTTTCAAAATCACAACATACAAATATCAATAACATAACACGTCATCCACACATAAAAATGAAAAGCAACATGATGGAATTGTAGTTTAGGAGAACATGTATCAAAACATTATGCCAAGTATATAAAAATACGATGTCATGGTTTTGCTATAGAACTATCAAACATTTATATTCAATATTTTTAATAAAAAAATGCATCATCGCAAGATGCATATGTTTAACATACATTGGGGGTCCCTCATTATGTTGCTTTAAAAACCTTTTTGAGAACACAGTCTAACGTCCAAATTTGGACATGCTAGGAGAGCATTAATAGGAAATATCCCATTTGAAAATCCTAGCTCCTGGTATCAAAGAAGGCACATGCAACGCTAAATTCTGAGTTGGACAAATGTCCACACATGTTCCCCAATGTGAATAAGGAAAAGATATATAAACACATACAAACATACAAATAAAATAATGTTGACATTTACGATTTATAAAAATTCACAAATTATAAGTAAAATGACACAACAATCAATAGGTACAATGTTTACAGGTATTCTACATTCACATGGTCACAAGTGTTCAAGTTGAGGCTACGTCCACAATATCATAGTTTTTACAAAAGGTTGAAGTTGTTCATATTTCACAAATTTTGAAGTTGAAGTTTCTCATACTCTAATGTACCATTTTTTACAATATATAAAATCCAACATTATTCCTTATGTATCTATGATAAATTTGTGATTATTTTGTAAATAATATTGATTTACTTAATTAACTAAATAATATTATTTTTTGGAAATAAAAGACAACAAGGGTGAGGTTGTATAGAACACAATACCGTTGTTCCACGAATGAGAAATCTTTGTGAGACTATTTTGGCCTGCGCCACTTGGATAAAACGATCCAAGTTTAGTAAATGCTTTGCCTTTGATCAAAGAATAACTAGGACTTATCAACGACAAAAGAAAGAGATATTACATAAATACGCTCTCTTAAATCTATAGTTCCACTCCTTTTCGACACTTATCATATTTTTATTACTATGGACTATAGACATGGACTTTACTATGTTATTTTGGTTTAGCATGATGATAGATGGTAGAGATATTTTGACTATTGATATGTTGTGATTCATATTATGGTTGTATGGATTCTTAGAGACATGGATAGACATTATGCATTGATGATGATGACGATGATGTGTTTATTAACTTATATATATACTAACATTCTAAATTCCCATCGTATGGACTATGTTTTGGTGTTTGAACTAATCTTGTGATCTCATTGATATTGATGAAATGGTAGAATTGAGATGTTTTGAAATGATAAACAAATGATAGCATTGCTTAGCTTTGATGATGACTTCATGATATGATGATTTTTATTGATGGATGTGCATGTATTTTATTATTGATGTATTTGATGTGGCCACGAGGCCGAAGGAGGTATTGTTTGATTTTGTAGGTAATTATATTACAACAAACAAAAAGGGATATGAGACTAACCATAGCGGAATATTGGATGGATACAACGAAGGTCACCATGGCATCTTTATGTTTATTTTTATTGTTGTGTGTTGTTAGATTGTTAGGAGGTCCCCATGGGGGGGATGACCTCAAATTGTGACCATGGGCTATGTGTGTTTTCCTTTCCTTTTTATTATTTGTGGAGTATGTGATTTATTTTGTAATGTAATTCACTTCATTATTGTTGAGTAATGTACTCTTATTTAAGTTGATTAATCATGTTTATTAAGTTAATTTGGGATGTGACCAAGGGGTATTTAATTTTGGTAGATTTTCCTTGATTTTATTTTGGATTTGAAAGGATTTTTATTGGTTTAAGTGTTGTGTACTCAACCTTTCATGTCAAATTAGGATTTGGGATAAAGGGCTATTTTTGGAGGCTTGTGGTACAAGTTAAGCTTGTCCCACACCACTTAAATCCATCTACCAACTATACCTATGGGTTAAGGGGTCAAAAATAGACCCCATTATGTGATTTGTAAGGTAGGAGGTGATATTTATTGCAATTTATTACATGAGTATTTAATTGTGTCCTTTAGAGGTGTGGGTAAGAGTTTCTGTGTGTAAGAGGTTTGTCATTTCCTCAACCACCAATTTATTAACCTTGGGTTTGATGTTTGACTTGGTGATGTTGAGTTGAGGAGAAGTGATGTGGCATCCTACATGGAGCCACCTCACCTTCCTCACTTCTTTTTCTATATATGCAAGTTAATTTGATAGTTTTGGGGTTACTTATTTTTATTGTGCATGGTTATTTTGGAGTTTGAGTTTGAGTTTCTTGATTGGGAGTCTTGAAGCTTTCTTAGAGTTTGGCTTGAGCTCAAGGAGCTTCAAGTAGTAATTTTGGATGAAGTTTCTTTTAATGGAAAGGTAGAAACTTCACCCATGCAATTTATTTGTGTGTGTGTGTGTGTGTGTGTGTAAATAAATGAATGTTGTGTGTGCATATTTTTGGGCTTGGGTAGTATGGCCTTAAGTATGGTGTAGGAGAAGGTTTATGGGGATATTTTAAAGGAGGCATAAGAGTATTGCTGCACATTTTGGGAGGGATTTGGGTTGGGTGCCCCACCTTTTATATAAAAAAAATGCTTACTTATCTTATATGTTTTATTTGAGGGAGGCATAAGAGATTGTGGGAGGCATAAGAGATTGAGGGAGGCATAAGAGAATTTGAGGGAGGCATAAGAGTCTTGTTTTTGGTTTGTTTTGTGTTTTTGAGGCTTTAAGGTGGGAACCTAATCCCATTAGGAGGAATAAGTGATTTCCCCATAGTTCCTTGCTCCATTGGCTTAGATATTTCAACCCTTGTTTGGAAAAGTTGTGTTCTTTGATTTTTTTATTTTTGTGCTTGTGTATGTGTTGAAATTTTGTTAGTATGGGTGTTGTATTGTGGAAGAATTTATGAAATTTTTCATTGGTTGTATCCATTTCTTATTGCTCTATGGTTGGGGCTTGGGGGCCAATGAGGAGAATAGCTTCTTCTCCTCATTGGATTATTGGTTAGGCGGAGAGCGTTGCCTACTCCCTTATTTTTTGTTGTGATCTTGAAAAGAAGAAAATGGTGGAGCTCAAGTTGATGATTTAGAATTAGAGTATTTTGTAGAAGACAAAAAGGAATCTTACATTTTTAAAATTTAACCATGTTGTTTCCACTTAGAGTGGAAGGCTTGTAATTCTTACATTTTAAAAATAAAGCCTTGTAATTTTATTTATCAAGTTACAATGTTGTAGTTGAAAGGAATAAGCTTAAGTTGTATTTTTGGTTGGAAATGAAACTCTCCAAATTATGGATTTTATTCAAGTTGTAATATGTATTATTTGGAAAGGAATGATGGCATTTTAAAGAAATTATTGTTGAGTTCTTTTGTTGTATTGTTGTAAACTTGAAATGAAAAAGGAGTTTATTAAGTGTGTTGTATCTTATCTTTTTCTCCAAATAGTATATGTGAAAATAATGGTTTGGAGTTGATATTATACTCAAGTTTTATACCTTATTGCAAAGGAAAGAATGCCACAAACTTAGTGTTTTAATCAAGAAATGAATTTGGTTTCCTTTCATTATTGCTTTCTATCTTAAAATAATTTATCAAACTTTGTGTTGATATATATAAAGATATATATAGCTTGATATATAATATTCTATATATATATATATATATATATATATATATATATATATATATATATCAGTTTTTATAGCATTTTTCCTCCCATGGTAGCCGATGCCGGTAAGCTTAATCGATGTTGGTAGACCTTGTCTTTGACATTGGTTACTTTGGATGGTGTTATAGTTTTAGAAAAATCCAATTTTCATCTTAAGTTAAACAATCGATGCTTATGAAACATTTCACAACAACTATGGATCTTTATTTATCTGTTTAAAGATTCATCTAAATGAATAGATCATTAAATATCCATTTTATACTTGTGTTATTTGGAATATACTAAATATTCAAGAATCGGTGTGGGCTATCAGTATCGGTGTTGATAATCCTTTGACCGGACCACTACTAAAAACTATACATAAATCTCACTTTAAACTTTAAACTTACAAATTCTTACCTTCTATGAAAGTTAGAGTATTCAATGACTATGATAAACTATTAAAAGACACAAAATGTATACAAGTGAATATATCTGAGAATATATTCACTTGTATACACTATTTTATAAAATTACCGTTTTTCTCGAACTCACACCGGTAGTGGAACCAAAGTGTCAATAGCAAGAGTGTACCGCGACCACCAAGTGACTTCCACCATTTGCGTATGCGTAGAATCGCTTTGTTAAAAAACGTGATTTTTAGCCAAACCAGTGGTTTTAAAGAAAGGAAACTTGAACAGAATGTAGATATAATGATCTCATAGTATATATACATATATACACTCATGTATATATGTATATAAATATATATACACTTAGATCCTTAAAATGGGTTTTCCCCAAATGTAACTCAAGAAAATGAGAAGATAAACAACTTCAACCAGATTTGTGGATGAATCCTTCTAATAAAATGAATGAAAATAACTACACTCTACAATATCTATGCAAACAAATAAGCAAGCCAAATGGGGAAATATATCTCCTTCCAATGCAATATTAAAACCTAGAGGAAATTCCTCCATGGGATATCTCAAACTTTCACGTCTTCCTCTCCTCCAAACTATAAAATAAAGAAAAGAAAATAGAACAAATGAGGAAACTAGGACAAGAAAAGGATAAAAGGATTTAATAAGGATGATTAGGGTTAGAATGAAAACCTAAGATCTAAGGGCCTAAAATGAATCAATCTAAGGGTAGGGAATCAATCCTACAACTTTTAGGTGAGGGTATTTTATGGGAATATATGTTTTAATTAAATGTATGTGTAATTTGTGAATGGGGCCACTTAGGGCCTTAGTGTTTTAAGTTAAAATGTAACCCTCTTATTATGGTTTAGTAAATCATTACAAGAAATTTATGGATGCATTGCTAGAAGATTATAACCGGAAATAACTTTAGAAATAGATTAATAATATTTAATTATTAATCTAGGCTGATCAACCTAATGTAATGTAGAAAATTATTGGTAGGAGTTAATTAAATGTACTCTAGGGTTTAACACCCTTACAACACTTAAACAAAAAAATTGTAATTTCCTAAGTAATTACTTAATATTTAATGTTGTTTGCAATGTCAAAAATGTGTTTGTTACACTTGGTATTAGAGCCATGGATTCAATTCTTGGACCTTGGGAACTCTTGAAACAAACAATAAACTTAGTGCAACTCTAAAACTTAGAACACATGACATTGTGATAACTTAAAATGTAGGAACTTAGAAAACTAAAACAAAACCTAGATGATGATGAACTAACTCTCACCATGTTCGCATGCAGGGACGCATGGACTAGGTGATGAGTTCTTGCATGTTAAGTTAGATCTACCACCTCTAGAGTAGGTTGTTTCCACTATACTACCATAGATTTTACAGACCTTACAGGAGGTCAATGTAAGTATACGAGTTGGAGTAGTATGGGCATGACCTAGCCAGCATGATAGGGATTCATCACATGAGCCTCAACACCCTTCATGGCACACCGAGGATTATAGAGCGAGAGAAATCCCACCGGATTCAACTAGACATGTTTCACCTCAAAGGGGACATGGAGATAGGGCTACAAGACATAGAGATAGATCTAGGAGCCCTAGACAAAGAGATGATTGTGATGAGAGATCTAGAGGAAGACAATTTATAGAGGCAAAACATATCAGGTAGATCTTGTAGCTACGCCCATCTCATTTTTGGAATCACTGGGGATTTTAGATAGAGGCATGGTTGGTTAGCTTGAGCGGATGCTTCAAACTATGTTCGTGTACCACCAACATGAAGGCTCATGTTTCCATCCAACTTCTGAGAGACAAAGCTAGGGTTTGGTGGAGGACTGAGGAGTAGAAGATCCATGTGGATTCAGAGACAGTTACATGGGAGCTCTTTGAGGAGCATTTCAGGAGTCGATACTTGTCTAAATGATTTATTTAGCAGATGACTGATTTGAGTTTTGTGATCTATGACAGGATAGCATGATAGTGATGGAGTATGAGAGAATTTTTGTAGATTTTCTTTAGTATCTCAACTATATGTAGGATGAGTAGGTTAGGATCCACCGAGTTCATTAGGGGCCTAAACCTAGATTTGGGAGGAAGTGCACATTAATTTTACTAGACTTTAGCCGAGGCCGTAGAGAAATCCTACATTGTAGAGGAGACTAGGGGAAGACACGGTAGGGACAGAGATAAAGTAAGGAGCCATATTCAACAGATGCGGGACAACCGATCGAGGGGTTCAAATCCTCCTCCGCATGGTGGACACGCTTTAGGATAGTTTTCTTTCGAGACCACCTTAGTAGCCACAATAACAGGACCAACAGGCTCATCCAACATATCGACATCCACATAGAGTTGATGCATAAAGGGGATGAAGTATGGGGCCTCCTCTGGGGACCCATAAGGACTCATGCACCACCAAGAGCTCATTTCACTGGATCTTGGTAGTAATGATCATAACATTCCATGGCATGATCATCGGGATCCATGACACACACTGCACCACTAGAGTACTGCGAAGCCTCATCTCATTGGATGGGACCCGGTGTATCAATCTTCAGCTTTCACTAACACACTGATGTCCTCGATATTTCTTGGCTCTCCTTGATATGTCTCAAGGTTGATCAACCTTCTTGATATAAGAAAATTACATCAATCATTTCATCAATGTCCTACACATCACACTCCTCTTACTTGAAAATACAAATACTGGTACATGTAGTATAATATTCACTCTTACTTATCTAGCACACATCACACTATACCTATACTAGAGGAAATCAGGACTCATTATCCCGTAAAATTGACAAGGGCAATTTTACCGATAACCATACCAAAAAAATTTGTTCCGATCCTTGTTAGGATCCCTTGCATCGAACATTGAAAAATCCCTTCCCGGGAAATCTGGTTTTCCGAACTTAGTTATTTTTGGTATTTTGGCTGGGTGCATGGAATGACTATGTAACATCAACTTTTGATGTGCCCCCTTTAAACCTTTGGCGCATATTTTCCTGTGTTAACAGGCATTTTGGTGCGCCTTGATATGTTGAGTCTTTCCTGCAAACGCCAAGGTGCATGCGCCTTCGTGTCAACAACACTTTTGTTGCGCCACTTTTCGGTGCACCAAAGGCACACATATTCTATGTCGACACCGCTTCTGGTGTGCCAAAGGCACACATATCTTTGTGTTGTCAGATGCTTTGGTGCGCTAAAGGGCGCATACTTTCCGATGTCGACAATGCTTTTCATGCGCCACTTGAAAAGTTGGTGGCACATTTATTACTTCTTCACCTATATATAGGCGCGTCTGCGTTGTCATTATCACCAATGTAAAACACGTGATATTTTCTCTAAACTTGTCAGTATCTACCCTGTCACTTTCAACACGTTGTGGACCCGTTCTCACGCTTTTTCATCGTTTATATCCGGGTAAGTGGTTTTCAGTCTTTCGTGCTTTTTGTTTTTGTGGATTTTGATTGCTAGGATGGATCAGTAGGATGAAGAGAATAGATTATGATCTTGCCCCCTTTGCTGTCCTTCCACATTTCCTCCTCTTTCCAGATCTGCTGGAAGAAGAAGCTCTGTCCTAAAAAAGATGTTGGCTTGATGATCCTTCTTGGTATTGCACTCCTTCATATGAACCTTGAGAAAGCTAAAACTTATGTGGAAACCCCTCTGAGAGAAATGAACAGACCTAAAAACCATTTTCACCTGTGGCGCATAAACTTGCTATGCAACATCAAAAATAGTTGCACCTTTGGCGCATCTGTCGCCTCTGTTACATCATAAAAAGATGCACCCTCATGGCGCATTTCTCTCGCATGCTGCAACCGCTTCCCGTGCACCCCTTAAGCACATCAAATTTGGATGCAACACAAAAGATTCGTGTGCCCTTTGGCGCACCCAGCATCCATAAACACCCCTTTCATACGCGCTAAGTACAAAGCTATAACGGCGCAGGCGCATTCCTCATTACAGCAACATCATGTTGTGTAGACCCTCTGTGCGCCGCGCCAAGTTACCTTTGGCACACGAAAAGTTCATGTTACACAAACAATACATGCACCTTTGGCGCACCAATTTTCCACGCAACATGAAAAATACATGCACCTTTGGCGCATCCTGTCCCTATGTAACACCAAATCTCCATGCGCCCTTTACAAAATGTACCCTGCAGTATCTATGCGCCATGCGCCTTTGGCACTGATTTAACCCTTGCAACACCTTTTTTCTGTGCACCTTACCTATTTAGCCCTGTAAGCTGCAGCTTTCATGCGCCCTGCGCCCTGAGCCTCAAAATCGCTAACTCTTTCTTCTGTTAACACTTCAATGGAAGATCAAATGACTAATACAACCTTTTTGCGTTGGGTCTCGCTTCTTCTTCATGTAGATCAGCAATTAAGCTCAGAAGAACATATGTCTACATCAAGCAAGAGACCTACCAAATCCAAAGGCAAGGCCAAACTTACAGAAGAAGAGATGAAATATAAATATCAGAGGGTCAGAATGCCTGACTCCCAGGCCGAATGTGACCTAGACATCAGAGACTCAGAGTTGGGTCACATTGATATGGAGGAATTCTGGGTCAGGACTCAGAAGGTAACAAGAAGTCCATGGATGGACAAACTAATGGGCAGTGCCCTACACTTCGCTGGAGGAATCCCAGTCAGTGCCGTCAACAATGAATTCATGATGGTGGTTGCCCGGTGCTACAACAAGGACACAAGGTGTGTCGTAAATGACAAGGGCGAGGTCGTCATTAACCTCACTGGCCATGCCACTTTGAAAAAATACTCGGCATTCCTCATCATCGGCACTTTGTGGCCGTCAGGAGAGGATTGTATTAAGGCCTGGAACGACAACGAAGATCAATGTATGCAGCTGATGAACGAGGTCTATTTGAAAAACAAAAAGGTAGTGACCCGATGGCCACAAATCATTCACCGCAGTGATTTTTCGGAGGAGCTCAGTGATACCATCACATTCCTGAGTAGGGTCTTTGGGCTTCCTGACGCCCACTTTTTCCATAAATGGATGCTGCGGTACTTAGAGACCATGAATAAGAATATGCCCGATCAGCGCTTCGAATGGGCAGAGATTATAAGCAGCACAATCTCCGAACAACTTCAACAATTCAATACAACAGGGAGATTCTACATGAATTCCTATGTTGTTTACGCTGCAGCATCAGAAAGAGACTACCCAGGCCTGATGCGGAGTGGGGTTTGGCCTCAGGTCAAAATATATGAATACTACCTAGAGTTGAGGCTGGAAAATAGCATCCCTCAATTCACAAAGATCAACGATGTGTTTTTCTACCACATCATCTGCTTGTTGAGGCCAAATATGACTTACGGTCACACGACCAAGAGCATAGTGGCGGCCACTGAGAAATGGGGGGCCCTGTTCACCCAATTTCCCATGTTCACCTATCTGAGGGCAGCCAACTTCTTGGGAGAGCCAACTAGACTGCCGAGGTATGCTGGACCCAAGCTATTCTAGAGAGCATCAAGGCGGTGATCACCTATCATGAGAAGTGCCTCAAAAGAAAGAAGGGTGGAACTCCTTTCCCCCTCACAGTGGGCAGATATACATGCCTTACCCATCACAAGGCAAAGGACATGTTCGCAGAGCTGGAGCTGCTTAATTTGAAACATGATTTCCCGGCCAGGCCTACCTTCGACCCAAGAAGTTTTTACGCCAAGGGCTAAGCTAGATCCAATCCACATCCCTCAGATCGAAGACATCTACATCGACGTCATTCATGAGGTTGAGCTCAGGAGAAAGGACCATTCTCGCTTAGCCTTGGCAGAAATCATCCAATACGGGGTAGCAATTGTCCCCAAAGGCTTCCAAACTACGGAGGATGAAGTAGACCAAGTATATACTAACACAGATGGGGACAATTGGCCTTTTCCAGCCATTGATAGAACTAAGGCACCTCAGACGATTGAGGAGAGGGTCAAGGAGACTCTGCTCAGAACAGAGCATTGGTGCTGGATGAACGGATTAATCTACCTCGGGGTTGATTTCACAACCTCCCCATTGGGTAACGCACCTCCTCGATCTAAACAATAGCCTAAAGGCAAGGGCAAAGGCATAGAGGGTGAATCTAGCACCACTCAAGAAGAAGCTCCTGAGAGTCCTCCTTCCGTGGCACCCGAATAGGTCATAACTCTGGTTACGCTAGAGAAAGAAGTAGAAGAGGATGTTCCAATAGGCCCATCCACTCAGGATGTTGGCATTGCTACAACAACCGAGGTCCCTTCTGTCCCTTCTTCTTCTCTTCCTTCCCCTCCTCGAGTGACTCAAGCGACCATCCCTTTGGTCGTGTCCTCTCCCCCTTCTTCTACTATTCCTCCCGCTTCTTCATCCATCTTCTCTTCCCTCGCGGATCTTTCCCCCTCCATTTCTTCCCTCATCTCTGAGCTCCCTTCCCTTCCTATGTCTTCCTCAGCTACAGTATCCCTTCCTCCCATGGGCACTTCTTCGGTTGTTCTCTCCATGCCGCCGCCACGTGTCTCCACGTTTTTCCCTTCTTCTACTACAGCTGCCCCCTTCTCTGTTTCCGGCCCTTCTCCCATAAGTCTAGCCTGGATCTCCCAGTAGTTAAGTCAGCAAAAAAGGAAAGTTCCCATCGCTCAATGGACTTTTCTGTAATCCCATCTAAGGGGGCAAAGAAGCCCGTCACACGCTTCTCTCAAAGTGCTTCGGGAGAGAGGGTAATGGAGATCGCGTACCCCAATCCTCTCAAGGAGAAAAAGGATCTATCTCGATGCAGATTATACTGTGACCCAAGTCACAATGGGGACGTCTTCTCCCAAAGAAGTCTTCGGGGGAGGCCCTTTCTGCAGTTGACGCCCTCTGCAAGAAGCTTCGGGAACAAAAGAGAGAAAAGGCAAGCTGAAAGAGCAAAATAAATATCTGCTCCAAGCCTTACAGAAAATGGGCAGTGCGCCTCCCACAACTGCCACCGAGACTTCTGAGCTTCTGAGCCAGGAGAAAATTAATGAATATGCAAAGATCGGCGAGCAGGGTATGGCCGTTTCCGCTTGGAGGAGCCAGATCCTCAAAGACAGTGAAAAAGTAATCGCCAAGCTCTCTGACTTGTATTTGAACATCAACAAGGTGAATAAAGAGCTCCAAGCGTTAGCGGGACCCATATCGGAAGAGCTGGAACATGCTAGACTGCAGCACGAGACCTTTCAACAAATGTTCGACTGTTCAGTCGAAGATCTGGTCAAGTTCGGCGTCTTCGGCCATCCCAGGGCCCTCAACAAAATCATGTCCACTCTGGATTACCGGGTGGATCAGCTGGAATTTGTCCTAGAAAAGATTGACAAGGTGAAGGAAGAAGCCCTGGACGCGATGCACCAAATGGAACGGATCGTTCTCAACATGTCGCCAGGGTTGCTTACTCCTTCCTTCACTTTAAGAAAAGCTGATGAAACCATCCAGATCTTCAAGGAGATCGTTTCTCAAGGGATGGGGCCAGAGGTCACTTTTGACGCAGAGTCTATCAACAACCTGCTGGCCTGTCGGGACTTCATTGGGTTACTCATTGAAGCGGAAAAAGACTATTCCAAACTCCCCGAGAAACTCATAGATGAGTGGGAGACTTGTGAGGTGATCGGTGGCGCGGCACAGGATCCTTCCCAGGATCAACTAGGGCCCATGATCAACAAGTTTATGGAATACCACTCCCAATTCCATATCTCGTCACCTGAGCAATAGCAAAAGCAGTCCACTCCCTTTCGGCCGCAGGATGACGACGACGAGTAGCTTCTCCTCCTCCTTCTTCTTCTCTCTCTCTCTCTTCTTCGACTTTCTTTTTGGGAATATCTGGAGTATGTTGACACAAATGATGACATCATCCATGTTGCATCATGGGATGATGTCATCCATCAAGTTGTCAAAAGTCAACATGACTTTTAGATATTTTGTAAATATCTTTGTAAATAAGTGGTTGGCTCCTTTTTGCCTTCTTCTCTCTCCTTCTTCTATAAATACCCCAATACTTGTTGTATTGGGCATGAGTGAATATCTTTCAGATGAAAAATAGGAGTGAGGAGAAAAGACTTTGAGCTTTTTGTAACAGAAGGATTATTAATACAATATTTAGACTTTGTGCTGAATACGTGTGTTATTTGCATCAGATCTTTCTTATGTCTGATCTATGTGTTTATTCTGTTAAATCTGCTTCTATTTTATTGTCATTTATTCATCATCAGTATTGCTTTGCTCGTTTATGCAAGTAGGTTTGGCTCTGTTTACTACCAATCCCAAAACATAAACCTTCTGACCTTTCTGCTTTGGAATTCATTTCTTTTCTCCCTTCGGACCTGCTCTTTCTTCATCCCCTCTTCCTTTCCTTTCTTTTCGTAGTTGGAAACACCCTACTGGGATGAGATCCCAAACCCCCGAAGGCAGAATATTGTGAGACTTGCACAAGATTCCTGCTGGTAGAATAGCAATAAACTAGTTTCGCTTTGCTGACTCAAAGAGGGGCTATGCCCTGCACACTGTTGGCTCGTTTATCCATAGATCTGCCCAAGTGACAGATTTTCGGACCAACAGTTTTTGGCGACTCCGCTGGGGATCGAATAGATCTATCAGATCTATGATGGTGGTAGGATAGAAAATCAGAAAAATCATCGCCTGTTTGCAAACTTGAAATTTTTGTTAAAAATCTGAAATTTTGCAAAGGTGCTCCAAATTGAAAATTTTCTTCTGAGATCCATAGATCTGGCCTAGTTGGAGACCTTTAGTTCACTGAGTTTTTATAAAAATCAGTATTTTGCCATAGATATGAGTTTTTGACTGTCTACCAAAAGATTGAAACCCTTTGAAAAAGTCAAAATTAGATCTGAAAATCAGCTTGCTAATCTTCTCTACCATTTTATCCTCGCTGTTATTTGTCATTAACCGCAATCGGTTTTCTGAAGAGGATAGTTTTTAAATATTTAGAAAAGTACATGCTGCTGGTTTTTGCCAGAAAAGCCAGAAAATCAGCAAGTACAGCCAAAAAGAAATTTTGAATCAGCGCTACAAAATCGCAGATCGGGAAGACACGCTGGCAGGTGAACCCTTTACGCGTAGCAGAAGAGCTCATGGAGAAACTGATCCTACTTTCGATTTGCTTCAAAGGCACAATTTCAGTGTAACACCGACACGTTTTTCAATGCTAAGCTCGGCTGACCAGTCATCCAGGAGTATCTTACCTCCACGAAGGAAAAATCTTTCACAAGGGGCATCCACATCCCTTTGTAGTGCCTTGCTACTCAGCGGAACCACACTCCCAGCTCGTGTTCTTTTTCTGGCTTTTCAAATGGTGGTACCATGGGGAAATGCTATGGGTCCCTTGGCTTTACCACATCCAGTTCACGCGCTCCCTCATGGAAACCGAAAGAATTTTCCCAAATTCGACGGGAGCGGAAATCAAAGCATGGATTCCCACATATCTGCATTCATCATGTCATGCAGTATCCTGGATGTAACTCATGAGGATGTGTCGGTTCACCTTTTTCTGGAAACTCTACAAGGACCTGCGGCTGAATGGTTTCAGCATTTACCAGCCGGATCTATTACTAGTTGGGCCACCTTGCGGGATGCTTTTGAAGACAGGTACAAACCTTCAGAAGATGCATTTGCATTATTATCACGGATCACTCACCTGAAGAAGGAGGCCAATGAGACCATGCACGATTTTATCGCCAGGTTCAATGCATTAATCAACCGTGTCCCTGTTGCCATGCTTCCAACACCGGAAAATCAAAAGTGTTTCTTCGTAAACGCTATGAGCTCAAAAGTTAGTTTCTTGCTCCTTCAAGAGCGAGTGGCTACCTTGATTCTCGCCCAAGCCGCTGCCATTCGAATAGAAGATAATTTGATAATATCTGGTGAATTGAAAAAGGAATCATCCAAGCCTAAATCTTCGGGCCCTTCACCCACTACTTCATCTGATCCGGCCTTTCAAAAGATGGCGAACGACTTGCTTGCATTGAAGAAGCAGTTGGCCCAGGCTTCCCCCAGTTCCTCATACCGGGATATTCCGTGGAGGAATTTCGTTCCTAACAACATTTCACAAAGGCCGCGCTTACCCGCAACTACTCTGCGGCTGGCGCTTGAGGCTCCTCCGGTCAACGCTCTGGCCGAAATTGAAGAAGAAGAGCAGTATTATGAAGAACCTACGTCTCAGGACGAAGATGATCAAGACGTCGGTGAGCCGACTGGCGACTCTACTATCGGATATATGGAATTTGATGAGGAAGAATCTGATGAAGAGGAAGGTACACAGGGCTATGCGAGCGGACAATCATATGTTGTTTTTACCCGCTCGCAAGGAAAAGAAGCAGAGGTCGCTGCCCATGTGCAGAAGGAGAAGGTCATGTCAAACGCACCTCCAACCATTGCTAAAAGAGGTAATCCTCTTCCTACTCAGCTCCCTGTTAAGTCTTTTACAAGGAAATATTTTCCCCCCATCTCTCCTCCAAATCAGTCCTCTCATGTTCCTACCAAGACCAGTAATCCTATTCCACCATCACGAAGTGAGGGACTCATTCCTTCACCAACGCAACCCTTGGCCGCATTTGATATCATAGATCATGCAAAAAAGACCAAGATCCAAATGTCTGAAGCTGAGTACCTTCAGTCAAATCCCGAATAGCTTGTAAGATTGACCAAGTATATTCAAAGTCAAGCTATTGTATCTAATCAGGTTTCCCCAAAAGGAATCCTTTCCACTCCCCTGAATCCCACATAAATGTTGCTTCAACATCTGCATCAGGCAAGATAGAGCCTTTCTATCTCTCCCTCCTAATCAATGGTCACAAGTTGAGTAACTGCATAATTGATTCCGGAGCTTCTGATAATGTCATGCCGGTAAAAGTCGCCCATGCTTTGGGCCTCACCCTTACCAAGCCTTTTGGCAGATGTTATTCCTTGGAAACCAAGCAGGTTCGGTTAATTGGTCAAATCAAAGACACGTAATTTGCATTTGCGGCGTTCCCAGATAAAAGAGTAAAGATGACCGTCCTCGTTGCCGACATTCCGGCAGCCTACGGAATTTTGCTGGGAAGAAGTTTTTGCAGTGAAGTTGGGGAGATTCATATGGATTGGTCTAAGGCTAGAATCCCCGTCAAAGGTGTAATGCAGACTTTGGAGCCAGAATCACAAAAGAAGTACTTAGTTACTAGCTCTGAGGACCCCAAAGCTCAAATCCTTTTTGAATCATCAGGGATGGGGAACTATTTCTTGTCTACCGAGTCTGACAAAATGGTTGTTCTCGTTCAAGAAGAAGATCTTAATAAGATCTGGACTTTGCAGTTTGATGGCAGCTGCGCAACCAGTGGATGTGGCGCCGAGCCATGCTAATATCTCCCGAAGAGGAGATTATTCCTCTCTCTTTCAAGTTGCAGTTTTTTAATACGAATAACACCGCTGAGTATGAATCTTTGTTACTCGGCATGCAGGCAGCAAGAGAGAGAGGGATCAAAAATCTGAAAGTGCAAGGTGATGCAGAGCTAGTTGTAAATCAAGTTAAAAGGATTTACCAAGTGAAGAATGAAAGGCTCAGGCATTACCGTAATGCGGTATGGGACAGCATTGAAGAGTTTGATGCTTTTTCAATTGAATCCATTCCAAGAGCTCAAAATGACATGGCCGATTCATTGGCTGTTTCAGCATCCCTCATGCTCCCTCACCCAGGTTTGAAAACAAACAAATACACCATTGAGGTGGTTTTCCGCCCGAGCGTGCCAGACAATTCTCAGCATTGGCAAGTGTTCAACGATGATAATCAACTCATTGCCTTTCTAGAGAAGGTAGAAAATTTTAAAGAATTACACTTTGAAGGATCTACTTCCACTTGCCGTGAATCAGTCACCGATCAAGACGATGAATCTGAAGGGAATGACGACATATGTCAGCTCAAAGGAAATAAAATTCCAAAGGGCCTGGTTTCTCTGGAGCGGCTGTTCGACAGGCATGATCGTTTTGTGAAAAAGAAGAGGCGAGATGATCCTGACTCATCCCCAGAAACCGAACCGGTCAATATAGGTTCGGTAGAGCACCCGCAATTTGTGAACATTGGAAAATGTTGCACGCCTGAAGAGAAGTGGAAATTTGTCAAGTTGCTGAAGAAATACATGGATGTATTGGCATGGTCCTATGCCGATCTAAAGTCTTTTAAGCCAAAAGATGTCCAGCATGACATCCCATTGAAAGAAGATGTCAAAGCCTTTCGCCAGAAGCAGAGGCATTATAATCCTAAGATTTCAGGCACCATCTAGGCTGAAATTCAGAAAATGCTGGATGCGAGAATCATCTTTCCTATCCATCACAGTACTTGGGTAGCAAATATTGTGCCGGTCTTGCAAGAAAAAATGGCGAGATACGCATATGCGTAGACTTTCACAATTTGAATCAGGCTTCCTTGAAAGACAACTACCCACATCCTATAATGGATCAAGTTCTGCAAGCAGAATCTGGATCAGAGATGCTGTCCATGCTTGATGGTTTTTAAGCTACAATCAAATTGAAGTTTCACCTGAAGATCAATTTAAAACAGCATTCACTACTCTCTGGGGTACATTTGCCTACAATAGGATGCCTTTTGGCCTAACTAATGCTGGCGCCACTTTTCATGGGCCATGGACTTTGCATTCAAAGGTATGATGGGGAAGGTCATTGTGGTTTATCTAGATGACTTAACTATGTTCTCTAAACAATGAAATGATCATTGTGATCATTTGGAGCAAGTATTGGCCAGATGCCGAGAACATGGGATCTCCCTAAACCCAAAAAAGTCTGTTTTTGGAGTCACGGAAGGAAAGTTGCTGGGACATGTTGTTAGTAAGGAAGGAACGAAGATAGATACCGAAAGAGTTAAGGCTATTCAGAGCCTTACTCTGCCTACAAGTAAGACTGGCATTCATTCTTTCTTCGGAAAGGTGAACTTTCTCAGGCGTTTTGTTCCTGACTTTGCTGAGAAGACTCATCACATATTGAACATGATGAAGGGGTCACCAACTTTCCGGTGGAGCGAGGAAGGAAAAAGGTCGTTCGAAGAGATAAAAGCTTCCGTTGCTCATGCACCAATCCTGGTATGTCCCGATTTCTCCAAGGACTTCATCATGTATAGTTACGCATCTGAGCATACTGTGTCTGCAATCTTGATGCAAAAGAATTCGGAGGATGTTGAATCTCCGATTGCGTTCATGAGCTCTCCCCTCAAGCCTCACGAACTAAAAATGTCTCAACTGGAAAAGCATGCCTTCGCCGTTGTCAAAGCAGTGAAAAATTTCAGGTATTACATTCTAAACTCTCATATGGTGGTGCTGGTCCCTGACACGGTGGTCAAATCAATTCTAACTCAACAGGAGTTAGGAAGCTTGCGAGGAAATTGGATTGCGAAGGTTCAGGAGTACGACCTGGATATTAAACCAACCAAGCCATTAAGGGGCAAGGGCCTATGTCAGCTTATGGCTGAAAACAAAGATTCAGAAAACCCTGATGAAAAGGATGACTACACCGATGAAGCACAAGACCGGCTGGAAAAACTGATTCACTGCCTCTGGTCTTATTTGTTGCGACTAGTGATGAATGGTATTCCGATATTGCTTTCTTCCTCACCTACGGTGAATGCCCAGCGCACCTAACTACAAAGGAGAAGCGCACTATAAAGCTCAGAGCAGCTAAATATGTCATCTGGGATGACGGTTTATATAAACGTGGGATAGATGGCATCTTTTTGCGATGTGTTGACAAACCACAACAGGTAAAGTTACTCGAAAGTTTTCATAATTCAGCCTGTGGAGGTCATTTCTCTTCCTCCGTGATAGCACATAAGATCATCCGAGCCAGGTACTATTGGCCGACGCTCTTCCAAGATACAGCCACCTGGGTGGCAAAGTGTGAACCTTGCCAGCAGTTCGTCGGCAAGCCCAAGTTGGCTGCTTTTCCCCTTAGGCCTGTCATTGTCAACGAACCATTCAGGCAATGGGGAATTGATTTTATTGGTGCCCTCAATCCTCAATCGAGTGCCGGACATAGTTATGTCCTTACAGCAACGGATTACTTCACCAAGTGGGTGGAAGCCATACCTGTCAAGCATGCCACTTCTGAGGTTGTTTGCAATTTCATTAAAGAAAATATCATTGTCAGGTTTGGCGTTCCAAACAAGATTATTGCTGATAATGCTTCTAACTTCTCCTCACGGGAAGTTATTAGTTTTTGCTATGAATATGGGATAACTTTGGCTCACGCCTCAGATTATTACCCTCAGGGAAATGGTCAGGCGGAATCCAGTAATAAAAACTTGGTGACCATCATACGAAAGTTAGTGGATGAGAATCAACGAATGTGGCACAAGTCCTTATACGACGCTTTGTGGGCAGATCGCATTACTCCCAAGAGGTCTCTCGGTATGTCACCTTTTCAAGTGTTATATGGCACTGATGTCGAGCTTCCCATTTCTGCTGAACTTCCTGCTCTGTGCTTGGCACGAGCTATCGAAGATGAAACTTTCCAAAATTCTCTTGAAAAGAGGATCATGTATCTGACAGAGCTCGAAGAAAAGAGAGTAAGAGTGGTCGACAGGATCACCGAACATCAGAATCAAGTCAAGAGATTATTCGATAAAAAAGCTAAGCAAAGGAATTTCCAGGTGGGAGACCTCGTCCTTCTGTGGGACAAGCGAAGAGAGCCAAAGGGCATGCACGGAAAGTTTGATTCCCTGTGGAGAGGGCCCTTCAAGATCAAGCAGCTCAACGGAGAGAATAGTTTCTATCTCTCATATCTGGATGGAACCGAGCTCCCGCTTCCTTATAGCGGGCAACATCTGAAAATTTTCAAGAAGTAGAGCTTGCTCTCTTCTTTGTACAGTTTGCTTTAGTTGTGTGTTTGTTTTCGTCGTGTGTTTGCTTTCGGTTTGTTGTGTGTTTCCTTTGTTCTCCCTCCGGTCACCCTTGTTTTTGACTCTGTTACCCAATGGATAGGCACATGAGATCTGGGATTCTCTACCCCAAGTTTGCTCAGGGATAGTCCCTAGAAAGAGCCAGTTGTTATCCCGTAAAATTGACAAGGGCAATTTTACCGATAACCATACTGAAAATTTTGTTCTGATCCCTCGTCAGGGATCCCTTGCATTCGGAACGTTGCAAAATCCCTTCCCGGGAAATCTGGTTTTCCGAACTTAGTTATTTTTGGTCTTTTGGCTGGGCGCATGAATGACTATGTAACATCAACTTTTGATGCGCCCCCTTTAAACCTTTGGCGCATATTTTCCTGTGTCAACAGGCATTTTGGTGTGCCTTGATATGTTGAGTCTTTCCTGCGAACGCCAAGGTGCATGCGCCTTCGTGTCAACAACACTTTTGTTGCGCCACTTTTCGGTGCGCCAAAGGCGCACATATTCTATGTCGACACCACTTCCGGTGCGCCAAAGGCACACATATCTTTGTGTTGTCAGTGCTTTGGTGCGCCAAAGGGTGCATACTTTCCGATGTCGACAATGCTTTTCATGCGCCACTTGAAAAGTTGGTGGCGCATTTATTACTTCTTTGCCTATATATAGGCGCGTCTGCGTTGTCATTATCACCAATGCAAAACACGTGATATTTTCTCTGAACTTGTCAGTATCTACCCTGTCGCTTTCAACACGTTGTGGACCCGTTCTCACGCTTTTTCATCGTTTATATCCGGGTAAGTGGTTTTCAGTCTTTCGTGCTTTTTGTTTTTGTGGATTTTGATTGCTAGGATGGATCAGTAGGATGAAGAGAATAGATTATGATCTTGCCCCCCTTTGCTGTCCTTCCACATTTCCTCCTCTTTCCAGATCTGCTGGAAGAAGAAGCTCTGTCCTAAAAATGATGTTGGCTTGATGATCCTTCTTGGTATTGCACTCCTTCATATGAACCTTGAGAAAGCTAAAACTTATGTGGAAACCCCTCTGAGAGAATGAACAGACCTAAAAACCATTTTCACCTATGGCGCATAAACTTGCTATGCAACATCAAAAATAGTTGTGCCTTTGGCGCATCTGTCGCCTCTGTTACATCATAAAAAGATGCGCCCTCATGGCGCATTTCTCTCGACATGCTGCAACCGCTTCCCGTGCGCCCCCTTAAGCACATCAAATTTGGATGCAACACAAAATATTCGTGCACCCTTTGGCACACCCAGCATCCATGAAACACCCCTTTCATACGCGCTAAGTACAAAGCTATAGCAGTGCAGGTGCATTCCTCATTACAGCAACATCATGTTGTGTAGACCCTCTGTGCGCCGCGCCAAGTTACCTTTGGCGCATGAAAATTTCATGTTACACAAACAATACATGCACCTTTGGCGCACCAATTTTCCACGCAACATGAAAAATACATGCGCCTTTGGCGCATCCTGTCCCTATGTAACACCAAATCTCCATCGCCCTTTACAAAATGTACCATGCGCCTATGCGCCATTTGCGCCTTTGATTTAACCCTTATAATACCTTTTTTCTGTGCGCCTTACCTATTTAGCCACATGGCTGCGGCTTTCATGCGCCTGCGCCCCTGAGCCTCAAAATCGCTAACTCTTTCTTCATTAACACTTGATGGAAGATCAAATGACTAATACAACCTTTTTGCGTTGGGTCTCGCTTCTTCTTCATGCAGATCAGCAATTAAGCTCAGAAGAACATATGTCTACATCAAGAAAGAGACCTACCAAATCCAAAGGCAAGGCCAAACTTACAGAAGAAGAGATGAAATATAAATATCAGAGGGTCAGAATGCCTGACTCCCAGGCCGAATGCGACCTAGACATCAGAGACTCAGAGTTAGGTCACATTGATATGGAGGAATTCTGGGTCAGGACTCAGAAGGTAACAAGAAGTCCATGGATGGACAAACTAATGGCAGTGCCCTACACTTCATTGGAGGAATCCCAGTCAGCGGCACCGTCAACAATGAATTCATGATGGTGGTTTCCCGGTGCTACAACAAGGACACAAGGTGTGTCGTAAATGAAAAGGGTGAGGTCATCATTAACCTCACTACCCGCCACTTTGAAATAATACTTGGCATTCCTCATCATCGGCACTTTGTGGCCGTCAGCCGAGAGGATTGTATTAAGGCCTGGGACGACAACGAAGATCAGTGCATGCAGCTGATGAATGAGGTCTATTTGAAAAACAAAAAGGTAGTGACCCGATGGCCACAAATCATTCACCGCAGTGATTTTTCGGAGGAGCTCAGTGATACCATCACATTCCTGAGCAGGGTCTTTGGGCTTCCTGACACCCACTTTTTCCATAAATGGATGTTGCGGTACTTAGAGACCATGAATAAGAATATGCCCGATCAGCGCTTCGAATGGGCAGAGATTATAAGCAGCACAATCTCCGAACAACTTCAACAATTCAATACAACAGGGAGATTCTACATGAATTCCTATGTTGTTTATGTTGCAGCATCAGAAAGAGACTACCCAGGCCTGATGCGGAGTGGGGTTTGGCCTCAGGTCAAAATATATGAATACTACCCAGAGTTGAGGCTGGAAAATAGCATCCCTCAATTCACAAAGATCAACGATGTGTTTTTCTACCACATCATCTGCCTGTTGAGGCCAAATATGACTTACGGTCACACGACCAAGAGCATAGTGGCGGCCACTGAGAAATGGGGGGCCCTGTTCACCCAATTTCCCATGTTCACCTATCTGAGGGCAGCCAACTTCTTGGGAGAGCCAACTAGGCTGCTTGCCGAGGTATCTTTGGACCCAAGTGATTCTCTACTAGAGTTTGTCAAGGCGGTGATCACCTATCATGAGAAGTGCCTCAAAAGAAAGAAGGGTGGAACTCCTTTCCCCCTCACAGTGGGCAGATATACATGCCTTACCCATCACAAGGCAAAGGACATGTTCGCAGAGCTGGAGCTGCTTAATTTGAAACATGATTTCCCGGCCAGGCCTACCTTCGACCCAAGAAGTTGTCTGCCAAGGGCTAAGCTAGATCCAATCCACATCCCTCAGATCGAAGACATCTACATCGACGTCATTCATGAGGTTGAGCTCAGGAGAAAGGACCATTCTCGCTTAGCCTTGGCAGAAATCATCCAATACGGGGTAGCAATTGTCCCCAAAGGCTTCCAAACTACGGAGGATGAAGTAGACCAAGTATATACTAACACAGATGGGGACAATTGGCCTTTTCCAGCCATTGATAGAACTAAGGCACCTCAGACGATTGAGGAGAGGGTCAAGGAGACTCTGCGCAGAATAGAGCATTGGTGCCGGATGAACGGATTAATCTACCTCGGGGTTGATTTCACAACCTCCCCATTGGGTAACGCACCTCCTCGATCTAAACAACAGCCTAAAGGCAAGGGCAAAGGCATAGAGGGTGAATCCAGCACCACTCAAGAAGAAGCTCTGAGAGTCCTCCTTCCGGCACCAAACAGTCATAACTCTGGTTACGCCAGAGAAAGAAGCAGAAGAGGATGTTCCAATAGGCCCATCCACTCAGGATGTCGGCATTGCTACAACAACCGAGGTCCCTTCTGTCCCTTCTTCTTCTCTTCCTTCCCCTCCTCGAGTGACTCAAGTGACCATCCCTTTGGTCGTGTCCTCTCCCCCTTCTTCTACTATTCCTCCTACTTCTTCGTCCATCTTCTCTTCCCTCGCGGATCTTTCCCCCTCCATTTCTTCCCTCATCTCTGAGCTCCCTTCCCTTCCTATGTCTTCCTCAGCTGCAGTATCCCTTCCTCCCATGGGCACTTCTTCGGCTGTTCTCTCCATGCCGCCGCCACGTGTCTCCACATTTTTCCCTTCTTCTACTGCAGCTGCCCCCTTCTCTGTTTCCGGCCCTTCTCCCATAAGTCCAGCCTGGATCTCCCAGCAGTTAAGTCAGCAAAAAAGGAAAGTTCCCATCACTCCGATGGACTTTTCTGTAATCCCATCTAAGGGGAAAAGAAGCAGAAGCCCATCACACGCTTCTCTCAAAGTGCTTCGGGAGAGAGGGTAATGGAGATCACGTACCCCAATCCTCTCAAGGAGAAAAAGGATCTGTCTCCGACAGATTATACTGTGACCCAAGTCACAATGGGGACGTCTTCTGAAAGTCTTCAGGGGGAGGCCCTTTCTGTAGTTGACGCCCTCTGCAAGAAGCTTCAGGAAACAAAAGAGGAGAAAAGGCAACTGAAAGAGCAAAATAAATATCTGCTCCAAGCCTTACAGAAAATGGGCAGTGCGCCTCCCACAACTGCCGCCGAGACTTCTGAGCTTCTGAGCCAGGAGAAAATTAATGAATATGCAAAGATCGGCGAGTAGGGTATGGCCGTTTCCGCTTGGAGGAGCCAGATCCTCAAAGACAGTGAAAAAGTAATCGCCAAGCTCTCTGACTTGTATTTGAACATCAACAAGGTGAATAAAGAGCTCCAAGCGTTAGCGGGACCCATATCGAAGAGCTGGAACATGCTAGACTGCAGCATGAGACCTTTCAACAAATGTTTGGCTGTTCATTCAAGATCTGGTCAAGTTCGGCGTCTTCGGCCATCCCAGGGCCCTCAACAAAATCATGTCCACTCTGGATTACCGGGTGGATCAGCTGGAATTTGTCCTAGAAAAGATCAACAAGGTGAAGGAAGAAGCCCTGGACGCGATGCACCAAATGGAACGGATCGTTCTCAACATGTCGCCGGGTTGCTTACTCCTTCCTTCACTTTAAGAAAAGCTGATGAAACCATCCAGATCTTCAAGGAGATCGTTTCTCAAGGGATGGGGCCAGAGGTCACTTTTGACGCAGAGTCTATCAACAACCTGCTGGCCTGTCGGGACTTCATTGGGTTACTCATTGAAGTGGAAAAAGACTATTCCAAACTCCCCGAGAAACTCATAGATGAGCGGGAGACTTGTGAGGTGATCAGTGAGCGGCACAAGGATCCTTCCCAGGATCAACTAGGGCCCATGATCAACAAGTTTATGGAATACCACTCCCAATTCCATATCTCGTCACCTGAGCAACAACAAAAGCAGTCCACTCCCTTTCGGCCGCAGGATGACGATGACGAGTAGCTTCTCCTCCTCCTCCTTCTTCTCTCTCTCTCTCTTCTTCGACTTTCTTTTTGGGAATATCTAGAGTATGTTGACACAAATGATGACATCATCCATGTTGCATCATGGGATGATGTCATCCATCAAGTTGTCAAAAGTCAACATGACTTTTAGATATTTTGTAAATATCTTTGTAAATAAGTGGTTGGCTCCTTTTTGCCTTCTTCTCTCTCCTTCTTCTATAAATACCCCAATACTTGTTGTATTGGGCATGAGTGAATATCTTTCAGATGAAAAATAGGAGTGAGGAGAAAAGACTTTGAGCTTTTTGTAACAGAAGGATTATTAATACAATATTTAGACTTTGTGTTGAATACGTGTGTTATTTGCATCAGATCTTTCTTATGTCTGATCTATGTGTTTATTACATTAAATACTTACATTTTTATCGTCATTTATTCATTATCGGTATTGCTTTGCTCGTTTATGCAAGTAGGTTTGGCTCTGTTTACTACCATCCCAAAACATAAACCTTCGACCTTTACTGCTTTGGAATTCATTTCTTTTCTCCCTTGGACCTGCTCTTTCTTCATCCCCTCTTCATTTCATTTCTTTTCGCATCGAAACACCCTCTTTGGGATGAGATCCCAAACCCCCGAAAGGTAGAATATTGTGAGACTTGCACAAGATTCCTGCTGGTAGAATAGCAATAAACCGGTTTCGCTTTCTTTGACTCAAAGAGGGCTATGCCCCTGCTGTTGGCTCGTTTATCCATAGATCTGCCCAAGTGACATATTTTTGGACCAACAGACTCGAGCAACCGAGATTGGCCATAAGGCCCAATACCACTTCTTTGCATAGCCAAGGCCTTGTAGTCCTGTCCTATTTCAGTGACAAGGTCAAACTCTTTCTTGTTACAAATAAGGTAATCCCAAACATCAATCCAGGAATCCATTTTTTTGGAGTTACAAAGTGTAGGTAGGGATCCGGAGTTTGTCTCTTTGTATATCATCCCACTGCCTTTCACTGTCCTATATCAACTTAGGACTGATTCAATGACTACAATATAATTCAAGCTAATGGAATGGAAATTCAAGAATCTGATGCACCAATACCTTAATGACCTTCAAAGGTCATTCCCAAGATGACAGAGGTTGCCTTTGCTTCGAACCATGAAGGATTTCAGCTTAGAGAAGATGAAACTGATCATGCACTAGGTATTCTTAAGCAAATTCGATCTTGACAAGCATCAAAAACCGTCCCCAAAAGAATGAATGTGCAACTGTCACTGGTAATCACGAACTGGATTGACAGGGTTTAGTGGAAACGATACTTTCCGTTCGAATTACAGTCTGCACATTTATGGGATGTTAGGCGACCTCCCAAGCATCGAGATTTTCAAAGAATATAGAAATTCGACCGAGGAAATTGAGAGATCTATCGTGCCCTAGTTACGGCCAGAGCAGGGGAAATCCGATTATAAAACACTTAACCGACTATTTCACGACCTGCAATAAATTTCATTGTGCTCAGGGAGGTCGATTATCCACGTTCCATACTTTACAGAAGGTTTATCGGCTAAGAAACCCGACTGTCAATTCTCCTCCTCACGGCCTGATACGGGATTCACCATGAAAGCTCAGAAAACAAAATAAATAACAATTAGAACATGCACGAAAATGACTGTCTAACTCTGAAAATTCGTTCAGTTACTTCAAACACTCCAAAAGAAAACTGTTTTATTCCCATCTGAATCTGTTCTTCCCTTCATTACATCAATTTTTCCTCCTCTATATCGAATACCTTCTCCAGTCACAACCAAAAAAACAAACAACAAACTTTCATCTTTTTTTAGACTGCTATCCCATTTCCCCGATTTTCTCCCTTTTTCCCACCTAGGCTTGATCCTCTAAACTTAGCAAATCCCCTGAAACAAGGAGATGAACACACCCTCCTATTTTATTCCCCTCTATCCCAATGAAATCTCTATTTTAGCCAAAAAAACCCAAATTGGCCTTATTTAGCTCATGGAGCTGTTTTACATCCTCACTCCACTTGATTTAAATAGGAAAAAGGAGGGAAAATGAAGAAAGCATCTTCCATCCCCTTACAAGACAAATTGATCAAAACCAATAAAACAAAATAAAACATAGTTTATTTATTCATCTATTTTAACTAGTAAGGATGCTCTGCCCGGGACCGAGGTAGTTATTACGGATGTGGTGTACATGGGCATCATTGGAGAGAGTGTCTGGAGAAACCTAATAACAAGGGTAAGGGACCTATTTTAGAGGATATATTGGGTGATATGGTGGGAGCCACAGTTTATACTACGGTCAAGAACCGTAAGATTGAACACTAGGGAAAAGTTATTGAGACTTTAGGTAGCATTGGTGGTATTTTTACCTCTATCTTATTTGATTCAAGCTCCTCAGATTCTTTTATTTCTCCATCATTAGTAGAGTGATGCAAGCTGGTGGTAGTTAGGCAGGGCCTTAGTTGGGATGTTGAGATGGCTTCTAGAGCCAAGCTCTCAATGGAATCCTTAGTCAAGGAGTGTGTAGTTGACCTAGGACCCTTTACCATGAATTTGGATCTTCGTATCCTTCCCTTGGGTTCGTATGGAGTTATCTTGGGCATGGAATGGTGTGCAAAATGAGGTTTCCAGGTTGTATGCTATCATTATTAGTGATAGGTTAGAGGATGAATCTAACGGGCCATTTTTTTATGATGACCCTATTTTGAGGTAGTTTTCGATGTTTTCCCTGGGAATTGCAAGGTTTACCTCCCCACATGAGATATAATTTCATATTGATTTGGTTCCTAGAGTAGATCCTATCTCACACGCATCATATAGGATGACTACCCCTAAGATTTGTGAGCTCAAGTTGCAGCTGGAGGGCCTTCTTGATAAAGGCCTAATTCTTCCTATTGTATCTCCTTGGGGTGCACCGGTGATTTTTGTGAATAAGAAAGATGATTCTTGAGATTTTGTATTGATTACCGCTAGCTGAACAAAATAACCATCAAGAATCATTTTCCCCTTCCATGCATTGATGAATTGTTTGATCAGATGAAGGGGGCTATAGTATTTTCCAAGATAGATATTAAGTCTTGATAGCATCAGTTGAGGATCATGGAGGCAGATATTCATAAGACAGCCTTTCGTGCTTGATATGGCCACTATGAGTTCAGGGTTGTGCCATTCGGTCTAACGAATTCCCCCACAATGTTCATGAGTTTGATGAATGGGGTATTCGGAAATTTTAGATCGCTTCTTACTCATAGTCCCATATGACATATTGATATACTCACACACGTGTGAGGATCACAAGGAGTAACTTCGACAGGGTTACTAGTGTCTTCTTCGAGCAATAGCTTTATGGGAACCTGGAGAAGTGTGCATTCTTTCAGTTTAAGGTTCAGTATCTTGGCCACATTATTTTTGGGGAAGGTATCCCAATCAATCCTTCCAATATTAGAGTTATTATGGATTGTCCAGTACCGACTATTATGACCAAGGTGAACAACTTCATGGGATTGGCAGGTTATTACAGGAGATTTGTTTAGGATTTCTCATGTATTTCTCATCCCATCACTTCCCTTCAGAGGAAAGGGAAGAAGTTTTTTTGTTAGAATGATGTGATAAGGCCTTGATATAGTGAAGGAATTCCTTACAAAAACACCTATTCTAGTAGTGTCGAATCCATAGAGGGATTTCTTCATGTGTACAGATGCTTCTTTGGTAGGATTAGGAGGTGTTTTGATGCAGGATTTCCGTGTAGTTTCCTTTGAGTCCCAAAAACTCAAGGATTATGAGCTCAATTATCTGACTCATGATCTTGAGCTTGCAGTAGTGGTACACAATTTGGTTTGTTGGTGACATTTCCTTATAGGTAGGAGATTCATTCTCAAGACTAATCACTTGAGCGTATGACATCTCTTCACATAACCCAATCTCAACGCCCATCAATGACATTGGATGGAGCTTCTTTGTGAGTATGACATGGAAATTGAGCATGTGAGGATGAAGTAAAATTTGGTTGCGAGATGCTTTGACCCATCGAGAGATATTTGGTTATGGCTACTTCAGTGGACACATATTTATGGAGCGGGGATATTGTAGTAGTTTCCACATGACATCTTCTACCTTTCATCTAGAGCAGAGATTAAGTCTTAGATACCCCTTGAGGGGAAGTTTTATGGATTTACATTAGAGTGTAATGGAATTTTCAGACATAGAGACTAGATCTATGTACATAGGGATGGAGGTTTGAGACATGATATATTGACAGAGGCTCATCATGTACCTTATTCAACCCATCTAGGGGTGAAGAAGATGCACACCACTTTGAGACAATTGTACCATTGGAGAGGACTTCTAAGAGATGTATATTTTTTTGTCTCATTATTTAGAGTGTCATAGGGTAAAGGTCGAGCATCAACATCCATTTGGCCTTCTATATCCTCATGCCATACCGGAGTGGAAATGGAACACCATTTCATGGATTTTATAGTAGGGCTACCTATGTTGAGATACCACCACAATGCGATCATGGTCACGGTGGATAGATTGATGAAAGTGGCTCATTTTTCTCTAGTAAAGACCACATATACAGCTAGTGTAGTGGCTAGAGTGTACTTGGATGAGATTTTCAGATTGCATGAGATTCCAGGAAGATCATTTGTGACTGTGATCCCTTATATACATCACACTTCTAGACTACCATGTAGTATGCCCTTGGGATGAGCATCAAATTCAACACAACCTATCACCCAGAGATAGATGGATAGACTAAGCGGGTGAACCAAATTTTAGAGGACATGCTTCGGATGTACGTCATGGATCATCAATCGAGATGGGAGAAGTATTTGTACTTGGTTGAGCTCACATACAACAAGAAATTTCATAGCTCATTTTGTATGCCTTCTTTTCGGGCATTATATGGTAGGGAGTGTAGGACACCTTTGAGTTGGGACAGACTAGAGGATATAGTATCTCTTGGGCCATCTATGTTACGGGACATAGAGCCGCAATTTGTTTTGATTTGACAGAGATTGCAGGAGGTACAAGATAGACAGAAGAAGTATGTAGATCGAGGAGAGTTGAGCAATTATGAGGTGGGCACAAAGGTGTTTCTTTGTGTCAAACCTCATAAGAGCCCTTTCATTATGGGAAATTATCTATGCTAGCTCCTAGATTTGTGGGTCCATCAAAATTTTGGATTGGATCAGTCCTTTAGCCTACCATGTAGCCTTGCCACCCATCTTGTCTCATGTGCATGATGTGTTCCATGTTTTTGTTCTTAAAAGTTACATTCGATATCCTTCTATGTATTAGATTGAACCACATTGTAGACATAGGAGAAGGTGTAGGTGATTTTATAACCCTTGTGCATCATAGAGTGTAGGACCATGGGCCTTCAAAGCTGCAAGATTGATCAGGTGCAAGTCTAGTGGGATAGATGTGATGAGGCTATGACTACATGGGAGGACGTTACTTTGTTACGGGCCCAGTTTCCACACCTATTTTAGTGAATTCCAAGATGAAGATGAGTCTAAGGGGGGGTATGTAGTGCCCACTCCTCTTTGACACTTATCATATTTTGATTTTGATTACTATGGACTATAGACATGGACTTTACTATGTTATTTTGGTTTAGCATGATAATGGATGATAGAGATATTACACTATCGATATGTTATGATTTATATTATGGTTGTATGGATTCTTAGAGGTATGGATAGACATTATACATTGATGATGATGATGATGTGATGATTAGCTTTTATATATATATATATATATATATATATATATATACTTGACATTCAATTCATGTCATATGGACTATGTTTTGGTGTTTGAACTAATCTTGCAATCTCACTAATATTGATGAAATGGTAGAATTGAGATGTTTTGAAATGATAGCATTGCTTAGCTTGGATGATGACTTCATGAAATGATTATGTTTATTAATGGATGTGCATGTATTTTATTATTGATGTATTTTATGTAGCCATGAGGCCGAAGGAGGCATTGTTTGGATTTTGTAAGTGATTATATCACAACAAACAAAAGGGGGATATGAGACCAACCATACTGGAATATTGGATGGATACAATGATTGTCGTCATGGCATATTTATGTTCAATTTTATCATTATGTGTTGTTATATTTTTAGGAGGTTCCATGGGGGATGACGACTGAAATTGTGACCATGAGCTATGTGTGTTTTCTCTTTCCTTTTTATTATTTGCGGTGTATGTGAGTTATTTTTAATTTAATTCACCTCATTATTGTTGAGTAATGTAATATTATTTAAGTTGATTAATAATTTGTATTAAGTTAATTTGGGATGTGACCAAGGGGTATTTAATTTTGGTAGATTTTCCTTGATTTTATTTTGGATTTGAAAGGATTTTTATTGGTTTAAGTGTTGTGTACTCAACCTTGCATGTCAAATTCAGATTTGGGCTTAAGGGAATTTTTTTGGAGGCTTGTGGGACAAGTTAAGCTTGTCCCACACCTCTTAAATTCATCTACCAACTATACCTATGGGTTAAGGGGTCAAAAATAGACCCCATTATGTGATTTGTAAGGTAAAAGGTGATATTTATTGCACTTTCTTACATGAGTTTTTAATTGTGTCCTTTAGAGGTGTGGGTAAGATTTTGTGTGTGTAAGAGGTTTGTCATTTCCTCAACCACCAATTTATTAACCTTTGGTTTGATGTTTGACTTGTGGTGTGGAGTTGAGGAGAAGTGATGTGGCATCCTACATGGAGCCACCTCACCCTCCTCTCCTCTTTTTCTATATATGCAAGTTAATTTGATGGTTTTGGGGTTACTTCATTTTATTGTGCATGGTTATTTTGGAGTTTGAGTTTGAGTTGCTTTCTTGGATTTGGGATTGAGCTGTGAAGGATCTTAGAGTGGTGATTTGTGATCAATTTTCTTGCAAATGAAAGGTAGGAACTTCACCCATGCAATTAATTATTATATAAGTGTGTATGTAAACAAATGAATGTTATGTGTGCATAGATTTTGGCTTGGGTAGTATGGCCTCATGTATGGTGTAGGAGAAATTTTATGGGGATATTTTGGAGGAAGGCATAAGAGTATTGTTACATATTTTGGGAGGGATTTGGGTTGGGTGCCCCACCTTTTAGATTAAAAATGCTTACTTATCTTATATGTTTTATTTGAGGGAGGCATAAGAGAATTAAGGGAGGCATAAGATTCTTGTTTTGGTTTTTTTATTTATATTTTGGAGGCTTCAAGGTGGGCACTTAATCCCATTGGGAGGAATAAGTGATTTCCCCATAGTTCCTTGCTCCATTGGCTTAGATATTTCAAGCCTTGTTTGGAAAAGTTGCATTCTTTGATATTGTTATTTTTGTGCTTGTGTGTGTGTTGAAATATTGTTGGCATGTGTGTTGTATTGTGGAAGAATTTGTGAAAGTTTCCATTGGTTGTATCCATTTCTTATTGCTCTATGGTTGGGGCTCGAGGGCCAATGAGGAGAATAGCTTCTTCTCCTCATTAGATTATTGGTTGGGCAAAGAGCGTTGCCTACTCCCCTTCTTTATTGTTGTGCTTGAAGAGAAGAAAATGGTGGAGCTCAAGTTGAAGATTTGGAATTAGAGTATTTTGTAGAAGACAAGAAGGAATCCTACATTTGTAAAATTTATCCATGTTGTTTCCACTTAGAGTGGAAGGCTTGTAATTCTTGCATTTTAAAATAAAGCCTTATAATTCTATTTATCAAGTTATAATGTTGTAGTTGAAAGGAATAAACTTAAGTTGCATTTTTGGTTGGAAATGAAACTCTCCAAATTCTATATTTTATTCAAATTGTAATATGTATTCTTTGGAAAGGAATGATGGCATTTTAAATAAAGTATTGTTGAGTTCTTTTATTGTATTGTTGTAAATTTGAAATGAAAAAGGAGTTTATTAAGTGTGTTGTATCTTATCTTTGTTCTCCAAATAGTATATGTGAAAAGAATGGTTTGGAGTTGATATTATACTCAATTTTTATACCTTATTGCAAAGGAAATAATGCCAAAAACTTAATGTTTTAATCAAGAAATGAATTTGGTTTCCTTTCATTATTGATTTCTATCTTAAAACATTTTATCAAACTTATATATATATATATATATATATATATATATATATATATCATATGATATATATATTCTTATATATCCATTTTATATATATATATATATCACTTGATTTATATATCCATTTTTATAGCATCTCCCCACATGACCGATATCAATAAGCTTAACCGGCGTCGATAGACCTTGTCTTGACATTGGTTCTTGTATGGTGTTATATTTTTAGAAAAATTGAATTTCCAACTTAAGTTAAACAATCTGATGCTTAGGAAACATTTCACAGTAACTATGGAACTCTACTTATCTTTTTAAAGATTCATCTAAATGAATAGATCAGAAAAATTCATTTTTATACTCGTGTTATTTGGAACATAATAAATCTTTATTAACCAACATCGACTACTAATCCAGGTCGACAATCCTCTCCTGACCGACACCGGTCACTAGAAACTGTACATAAATCTCACTTTCAACTTTAAACTTAGAAATTCTTACCTTCTATTCAAGTCATAGCATTCAATGACCTGATAAACTACTAAATGAAAAAAAAAAATGTATATAGGTGAATATATTTGAGGATATATTCACTTGTATACACTATTTTATAAAATTACCAGATTTTCTAGAACCCGGCGGTAGTGGAACCGTGTCGATGTCAAGAGCGTACCATGATCGGTCAAGCGACCGCCACCCCATCACTGTGTGTAGAAATGTTTTGTTAAAAATGTGATTTTTGGCCAAACCAATGGTTTTAAAGAAATGAAACTTAAAAAAATGTAGATCTAATGATCTACAAGCATATATATGTGTATATACATATATACACTCATGTGTGTGTGTGTGTGTGTATATATATATATATATATATATATATATATATATATATATATGTATGTATATAAATGTGTATACACTTAGATCCTTGAAATGGGTTTTCCCCAAATGTAACTCAAGAAAATGAGAACCATTAAACAACTTCAACCAAATTTGTGGATGAATCCTTCCAATAAAATGAATGAAAATAACTACACTCTACAAGATCTATGCAAACAAATAAGTGAGCCAAATGGGGAAAGATCTTTCCTTCCAATGCAATACTAAAACCTAGAGGAAATTCCTCCATGGTTTCTCTCATACTTTCATGGCTTCCTCTCCTCCAACCTACAAAACAAAGAAAAGAAAAGAGAACAAATGAGGAAACTAGGGCAAGAAAAGGTTAAAAGGATTTCATAAGGATGATTAGGGTTAGAATGAAAACCTAAGATCTAAGGGCCTAAAATGAATCAATCTAAGGGTAGGGAATCAATCCTACAACTTTTAGGTGAGGGTATTTTATGGGAATATATGTTTTAATTAAATGTATGTGTAATTTGTGAATGGGGCCACTTAGGGCCTTAGTGTTTTAAGTTAAAATGTAACCCTCTTATTATGGTTTAATAAGTCATTAAAAGGAATTTATGGATGCATTTCTAGAAGATTATAGCCAGAAATAAATTTAGAAATAGATTTATAATATTTAATTATTAATCTAGGTTGGATAAATCTAATGTAATGTAGAAAATTATTAGTAGGAGTTAATTAAATGTACTCTAGGGTTTAACACCCTTACAACCCTATTAGACAAAAAAAAATCCACAATTTCCTAAGTAATTATTTAAGATTTCATTGTGGTTTGGAACGTCCAAAATGTGAGCGTTACAAAATCATCTCTAGTTATACTAAAATTTAAAATTTGTTCTAAAATTTATAATAAAGAAAATAATGAATTGCACTAAAATTTCTCATGTTCCTAAGCATGAACTAATAAAACAATATAGGTACACTAAATAATATTATTAAAATCAGTTGTGAAATGATTGATCGTTAAAATACTTTGTCTAGTAAATTAACTAATCTTATTAAAATTAGTTGTGAAATGATTGTTCGCTAGAATATGGTATGGAATGGAGATATATATCCACTCATATGGGAATGAGTGTATTTTGCAGATTGAATATTAATAATAATGTAATAGATTCAAGAGCAGATAAAATTACAAAAATTAAATTGGAAATAATATGAAAAGTTGTACGAAGATATGCGAGGAGAAACTTTTGCGAAAAACATTGCTTTTAGATACTTGAAGTCATCTAAAGAGAAAAAATGAGCAGAAAGGTGAAATTATGTGTTTCACAAATAAAAAATCCATTCATATGCAAGATTGACCAAAAATGGTGAATTTTCTCCACGAAATGGAGCTAAATAAACATCATGTAAAAGAGAATCCAAATCACCATATATATCATCGTGAAAACACAAATTTTCCCTGAACAAATGCCTCTACATACATGAAATTAAGAAAACAAATTTCATTGAGTAGTAAGTTCTACAAGACTTAAATTATTCCATTATCTATTTAAGTTATGTCGAGGGGTATTTGGTAAGACTTCTCTAAGTCATTGGATATGTTTCAAGAAGCCTCAATAACTTATTCATGTTATGGACTAAACTATTAGTTAGCATTTAATAAAGTCATCTCATTTTAGTTATAGGTTGTCCAAGTCATAGGCTGGTTTAGTTCATTAACTGATGGTCTATTTAATAATGGTGATAATACCAATTAATTTTGATGGTTGACTTATATTTCATGAGGAAATAACAATTAAGACTAATTAATTTAATTTAACCATGTCCCTTTTTATTCTCAACTAGGAGTTTATTAATCACATTTACTATCATCATACCTTCATATTATGAAGTATAGATTATATTATCATTCACGGCCATATACATTTTACTCCATAATTGATTAATGATCATTACCATTATTCCCATGATAAACATCGTATCCAACAACATATTTTTGTTGTTCGATTTAATCATAAGACTAGTTTAAGTGAAGGATTTAAGTTAAGTAATGTTATAATAATACATCTAAAGGTCTTTGGTGTATTTAATTCATTAGATCAATAATAGTTTATACAAAGACACGGACATTAAAAATAGGGATGTAGATAATATCTACTTATATATACCATGCGCGATTAAATAGACTATTTATTTTTATCAAATAAAAGAAGTTCTTTATCAACACAAAATCACTCAAGGTTGTAAAACCAATTTTCATCATTATACGAGCAACAAAATACCTATTAAGATTATACATCAAGGTCATATGCTCATCCTATCGATTAGGTTTACTTTTCAAAATCATTTAATACAAATAATGTACTTATCAATGTTTTTTTATATGTGATTGAAAGGTTATAATCCATCAAAACAATAGTAAACCAGTCAAAAGTATTCACTTCAATGCTTCTCCTATTTACCTATAAACTTATTAGGTGACATAAATATACATGGGTCAAATCAATAGAACTGATGTGAGTCAACTCATTCATATTCAATGTCATAACCATTATAAAATGATAATAATATTCCAAGTTTGACCCTATACTAGATTAAATCAACTTACTCATTTAAACTAAAAACTTAAATAAACAAGTAGAACATCATCAACTTGCAACGCACCATAATAATTCAATAATTAATTTAATTCTACTTGTAATTCCTATCAAATCATATCTAATCAACAAACAATCAATTTTACTTGTTATTCCCGTAATTCATAAAAACTCATCAAGTAATGTACTTCTAAAAAACTAACCATACTAGTTCTATAATTCCAACATTAATAAGATTTCATTTCATAACTACATCAAAATCTAATAAGTCAAGATTTATTTCTTGTTACGATATTATTTCAATCATTGTTGCAGCTTTATCCTTAAACAAAATTCATTTCTATATTCAAGCACAACACATAGTACAACATTCATCTAACTTCAAGAGCATATGATTGAAGCATTTGTAATATCATGCAAAGTGTTCAAATCCAAAAAGGAGGACATATAACAAAACAACTTCATACTCTCTCGTGTATGCATACCCAAATTTTGGGAGACAAACATTCATAAGAAGACAGTCCAAAACAATGACTTCATGTAACAAAAAACGCACACATACTGCTATGAAAAAACTATTGCGTGCGAGACCTTTTTCATGGGTATTTCAATCCATTTCTAGAACAATGCATATTTTCACCTAATTAAACCACATTCCCTACATGGGTATCCATACACATTCCAATTACAAAAGTACACAAATCCAACGCAGTCCCAACATGGGAACTCATAAACTCCTTCTACTCATAAACATATGCATACCCGGTAAGCATAATAACATTTAAAGTCATAAATATGTATGCAAAGTCAACATGAAACCTAATAGATGGGTATAACCCAATACACAACATTTTTTCTATAACACCTAACACACAAAACATCCCAAATCATTAAAATAAGAATATAAACTTTCTCCTTAAAAACCAAACTCACAAAACACCAAAATTGTTATCAACAAAATATAACTACTATGATGTAGAGTATTAGGGAGAATCTCATGCATGTAATGCCCACATTTTTACTCGACTTATCTTCCTTTCTCCTGTAATATTCTCTAGAAATTGAAAACAACAATGCATTTATCCAAACATTCCCATTTGAAATAGAGTTCCTCTATATCCATTTTCATAATTGCATTCATGTCCGAAAAACATGCACAATGGAGAGAAATTCCACTACCTTCAAAACCCCCAAAATAGCTCAACAGAACAAAAAAACAAATGATCAAGGAGAGAAGGAATGTGACCAATTTTAGGGTTAGCTTCTTAAGGAAGTTAACCATTCCTGAGATGCTAGCCATCCTCATTAATGATACGTTAAAACCTAAAACCCCTTAAAGCTATTTTCTTATGCCACACAACCATATCCAATTCACTTTACATTAAACAAGTATGGTTAACATTTCATTTTCCTAGTCATTTTCCCAAGTCACCATTGCCCCACAACTTAACATGCCACGAAAACAAAACATGGCATTACTATATGCCATCCACTCTAATCAAGTGGTGTAATATTCTTAGATTTAATAAATTCATTTAACGTCCATATACTTTAATCAAAACTTAATATATATTTACATATGCTCATATGCCATGTTTTCTAGTAAATCAACACTTAGTATAAAGACTTTATAACTCATAATATACCACAACTAATGCCAAGCGGTCTAACAAATGACCCAATGCAAGGAGTCTAAATAAGAAATTTAACACACAATATAATTATTTCCTACCATATATTTTCCAAGATTGATATTTACTCCTAAGGTTAAAAGTATCAAACATTGATATTCAAACATAATGATGATCACGTACTGATCTTATAAGTGATCAACAACCCAAAGAATTACTATCCAATATGCTCTATAAAACAAATATTCTCGAGGAACATGTACATACTTGGGGTGACTCAAATCCCATGGGATGTCGATGTAATTCTGAAACTCTATGACAATAAATAGTGGCAGATCTAGAGACTTTTTATGGGAGAATACACTATGTTCCTCACTTGTCCAAAAGATTCGTTGACTAAATCTGCCTCCACCCACAAATTTCACACCAACATGACATGTTGACCACTACAAAGCAACACCTCACTCTCCAACTAGTTGTCATCGGTGTCTCCATATTTCATGTTTCTCACATGGGTTGTAATAAATCGTGCCACGGGTGCATTCAATATATTTAGTATGTTCTTGTTATGAAATGTCACTTGGACATTTGTAAAAAAATGACTGGAAGATTCAAACATGGACCTTTCCTCTGTACCAAACTGCAAATCAGTTCTAGACATCAACGACTTCCAATCCTCAATCGTGGGATTTGCATGTTTCAAATTAGAAAAAAATTACACAACTTCACCTGATCTACAATATCCCCTTCTTGAAAAAAATTCATGTCCAAAGTCACAATTGTGAAGAGGATTTCTATAAATTTTTTCCTTATGTTCTTCTGGATACATCGGTATGTCCTTTACAGAGGGAATTGGGAAAGATCCCTAAAAATAATTACAGATCTACCTCGAAGATGACTTTCTCTTGCAAAGGAAATGCTTCTCACAAAATAATATCAATTTCTTTCAATATTTTTAAACCTTTGAAACTCATTTCATCAACAACAATGTACCTGTACTGTATCGTCTCATCCGCTCTTGAAATATTAATGGTGCTTTCTGTTTAGAGGCCTCATGTCATGCAATGGAATTCACAAAGTGGCATCGTAATCTTCTACCATGGATGCTTTGAAAGCAAGAACTCCCATAGGTGCCAAGCGAAGAAGAGGACTCTTACCTGTCGCAATGTTGTTTTCCAAGACATTTTTAATGCAATTGATCGGAAATATTTTCCTATTCTAGTAGTACCTTGTATGATCATTTGGAGTGGAGCTTCCTCGAGACCTTTTCTAGAATGTTCGACAATAGTTTCTAGAGCAATATGTTGTTTTATGGATAACATGTTCACATATAAGAGAAAACTTTCAAGCATAGAACAAATTTCACATGGATTTGTTTATTTGTATAAATCATGCAAATGCTTCCTGCAAGTCCTCATTCTCTTATGTATCCGAAACATGGTTGAAGTCAAAATCTCATCTTCTAAGCATACAAAGATCAGTCAAATTTACAAGATTGGGAGGAACAACATGAGAAATAAATTCCCACTCATCCATTCCATCCACGCCTACAAAATTTTCTATTTCATCATCATCAGTGTCTTCTATCTCTTCTTCATCCATTACATCCTTCCAGTCGACATGCCACACACGATACATATTCTTAATTCTCTCCCAATTTCTCAAAATTTCCTCCCTCGCTACCTATGTCCATGTGTACATCATGAAAAGGTTTTTACAACAACTCACTCCAAAAAAGTATCTCATGATCCTCTAAACCACTTTCAGAAATGGAGAAATATCGTAACCATACACGTATGACAACAGGCATGTCCCTTGGCTTCCATTTGTCTTTCTTTCTCTTTCTATACGACCATGATCTGGAAGCATCAATTAATGATATGGATTCCAACTGTACAAGATGGTCCTTATATGCCGTGATGAAACATGATACATTATTATCCTCTTTAGATGGCATACTCACCTTGTGAAAAACATTACACCCGACATTAAAATTAATAAACCTATGACCGCATTAAACCAACGAAAACTTTAACAACATGCGGCATGTTTTTGCACCTCAATATGATGTTCTACTATTGTTTCTATTTAAAAATCTGGTAGATGCACAGTGTAGACTCTTCCCCTACTACATCATTTGATATCCTTGTCAAAGATGTCATGAAAGCTCTTAAACCTATTTTACGCCTCCTCCGAAGCACATTTTTCTACACACTTTAACATTTTGTGTCTAGAACCAACAGACTAAAATCCACATTACCATGCCATATAGCCAACATGTCCTAGTTTGTAAAGGTTCAATCTCGAATCGTTCTAGGAAGGTTCAAATTTCTTGTATTTATCAGTATCAATACAAAACTTTGAATCATCCCAAAGATCCCACAGAATGTTATAACGAAAAACCATAGATGATCCTTTATTTCACAAACATTACATCTCACTACGTTTTGTGTGCCTCTAGACATGGTTGACAAGTTCTTCATAGTCACAAAGTGGGTCATGCTCTATTATTTGCAATGGTTTCATCGGGAAAGGATATTCATTTATTGGTGACCGAGCATTACATTTATCTGATGGCTATCACGAGGATTCCACAAGTATCATATCTATCAAAAAATATCTCGTAGATGCAATCTAATTATCATCATGTCTAATCTAATTTTTCCATGCAAGGGATACCATGATCCCATATGAATCCATGTACATGTTTAGATCATCAATTTTTCCACTCAAAACTATAAAAGGGATATCCTAGAAAAACCACGCGTCTTAGCAAACCTTTCATTCGTAATATCTATAATGCATAAGACCAAAAAATTACTTGGAAAATATCAAATAAATATTCATCTAACAAAAAAAAATACAAACTGTACTCAATAATCCTTAGCTCCAATTAGTTTTTGTATCACCTCTTCATGAAATATCTCAAATATTTTGTACATGTAAGCTGCAATAATATGAGGATAATCAATGAAATTTTCAATCCTCCACTAATCCTCCAAATAATTCGAAGGATGTTCATCGGACATCAGCCGGTGCAAATCAAGCCACTTAGTGTAGACACTAAAATCTACGCTCCCTCATCTTTTTCCAAATCATTAATTAAACACATCAATATTTAATACAATGCACCCTCCTCTTCAATTAATTAATCACATCAACATTCCACAAATACATCTCTCCTCTTTATTTAATCAACACATTAATATTTCCCCTTTAAATTAATTAAATATTAATACCTACATAATCCTAAGTCTTACATAACACACCCCCTCATTTGATTAACACATTAGTATTCCACATCTAAGTTATATATTATACCCGTTTATCCTTAATTAATTAAGTATATATTAATACTTCATATCCTAAATATAATACATATTTCATTATCCTATCAATATCCTATTATCTACCAATTATCTTATATAATCTTCATACACTTAATGAATAACTAAATAACCACCTTATATCTATCCTAAAACAAACCTAGCTAAATTAGAAAATATCTAATTGTTATCCAATTTTGCCTCTCAGGAGAAATAGACAAACATGACCTTGCACGTAGAGAAGCCGATGGGGTTGTTTTGGTCATGGAGGATTTACATTTTGGAGTTGGGCGAATAAAGAAATTGCAAGTTCTCCATTTCGGACTTTTCACCTTCCGAATGAACACCGAAATCAATTTTCGGGGCTTAACTTGCTCAAACCAGGTCCAAATTTCACCGGTTGATAAATTAGGGGCTAATCTTCAAAAGGGTATTTTTAGTTTTTTGAAATTTTGATTTTAGGAATTTTGGGATTTTGGATTTTGAAATTTCAGATTTCGAGATTTCGGGTTTCGATATATTAAGATTTTAGATTTTGAGATTTTGAGATTTCAGGATTTTGGGATTTCAGCAATGTCAAAATTTTGAATTCTGAAAGTCTGAAATTTCAGATTTCAGGATTTCGAACTCTCAAGCCCCAAAACATAAAAAAAAAAGACTCAATGTCTGAAATTCCTAATTCGAAAGTTGAAATTTTGAACTTTCAGATTTCGACTTTCGAACTCTCAAACCATTTTGAGCGGTGATCGTAGCTCGACTTTCAAAACCAAAATTTCCAAAAATCCAAATTTTGGGATTTCGGAGGTTGCATGCATTTCGGACTCCAAAAATGAAGAAATACAATCCACCATTTTTTAGGGTGTCAGGATTCTCACCTACAAAAATTATGAGGTATGGGTTACCTTTCTTACCCAACAAGAAATAATACATGTAGGCATGGATTTTGCAATAGAATCCATCATTATTGCAGGTGAATTCAATGAAATTTTGGGGTGGTTGAAGCTAGATTTCAAATTTCTTCTATCTCCTTCTCTAATATTTCTATATATTATAAGTTTCTTCTAAAGGTTGGACAATTTGTCTTTGCACCCTCCCTTCTCTTCTTTTCTGCAAGTGGATTTTTGGAGTTAAAACCTCCCATTAAAACTATAATGTAAATCTTGCCTCTTTGCCATTGTAGTGTATTGTATCAATTTTGGAGCAATAATGCATGTTTGTGGATGATTTACTTAACCCTCTCTATGTTCATTGCATTATCCTAATCTTTCATTACAATCTTGGTTATCTGTGTATGGTGGTTTTATTATCTTTAATGGTTTGTGTTTAATGGCAAAGTAGGTGTTCAACATTCCTTTGGTGCATCACCTTTATTAGTTTAGGTTTATTTTCTTGCATCTTCTTAACCCTGTCTCCTTGGCAAGTTAGAGTAGATTTTAGAGTAGATCCTATGAAAATTGTATGTTTGCACCTAAACGAGTAATAGGAACCGACCTTCATCTCGGAGAGGTTTCCCAATCACAAATTCCCATACTTTGGGAAAATATCCATGTTATCCAATCACACTAAGAGTTTTAACCTATCGAGTTGCAAACATTCAGGGGTGTTGTGATTATGCTTCAACAGTTTTGGCATGCTTGGTGGGACCAAGAGGTCATTCTACAAGCTTTGAAGGAATTTCCAAGAAATTTGGACTTAGAAATTGCAAGTTCTCCAATTTCAGACTTTTCACCTCTCAAGCTAAACTTTGAAATCAATTTTCAGGGACTTAACTTGCTCAAAACAAGTCCAAATTTCACCAGTTGATAGATCAAGGGCTAATCTTCAAAAGGGTATTTTTAGTTTTTTGAAATTTTGATTTTTGAAATTTTAGGATTTCAGATTTTAGGATTTTAGGATTTTGGGATTTTGAGATTTCGGTTTGGGATTTCAGCATTTTAGGTTTTCGAACTTGTTTCGAATTTCAGACTTCTCCAAATTTTGGGGTTTCATGTTTTGGACATTCGGAAGTCTTACATTTTCGGGTTTTGGGACTATCATTCCAAATCAATTTTCAACCTCCAGAATATCAAATACACAGGTCCTTCAAGGTTTTCATTTTTATTCTGTCAATTTTGGTGTGTAACTTGTCAAAATATAGCCTTTAGAGGCTCATTTCCCAACACATCTAGTGACTCCGAAGGGATAGAATTCAGCATGTAGCAGCACAGGTTTCCCAAGTACATGAGAAGAATTCAAACCAAGTCTGATACTCAAGAAGAGGGAGTGTTTTTCTACTTGTAATTATCACTAGGAAGAGGAAGGAGAGGAAGAAGACCACAAAGATCACCATCTCCACATAACAGGACTTTGTCTACACCTCCACCTGGTAGACCTTTTCTTCAATCAACAAGAGTTCTCTGACCAATCAGGATGGCACAACCCAATCCCTATGTCAACTTCACGAGTAGTATTCCACTTTCCCTAAATGCTCAAAATCAAGTCCTGGTTGCAGCACTAAAGAATATTCCCTATTTCACAGAGAAAATCATACGACTCCTATTGACCACATCCAGGACATCGCCAATGTTTGTGTAATTCATGAAATCAATGAAATGGATATTGTGGTCAAGTTGTTAGCTTCATATTTTAAGGGTAAAGCTTTGCAATGGTTTAGGAGCCTAATAGTAGGGTCTATCTAGAATTGGGACCATTTGTGCACAGCCCTCCACAATCAATTTGGGGAAAAGGGAGATAATTTGTCTTTATTGGAACAATTGACAACAATCAAGAGGGCTCCTAATGAACAAATGAAAGATTTCAATTTCTGTTTCCAATGAACATGGGATATGATTTTGGTAGTTGTTAGACCAACTACCGAAGGAGCATTCCTCTATTTCTTGAAGGCTATAAATTCATATATAGCCATGATGATCCAATCAATGGGAGGTATAACCTTACCCGCAACCTATAACATTGTTATTAGAGCTGAAAATTATCTTGATTCAAGATGGTAAGCTAGCACCAAGGCCACTAATGCCTCTCTATCTAGACATGGGAGCTCCTACGACTAGTCAAACACCAAATTTGAATTCCAATCTAGCCCCTAGAAATCAAAGTAATAGTGAGGCTTCTACTTCTTCAAGCACTTAAAAAGAGTTACAAGAGATTATGAAACAACTATAGAACCTAGGAAATGAGCTAGTGACTATCAAGAGAAAGAAAGCTCAAAGTTCTAGGCCATATCACCTAAAAAACAAATTGTCAAGCCAAACCTCCATATCAGTAAAATAGACCACTAGCTTAGGCTGAAAATCAAAACCAAAACCAAGGACAACCTCAAGCTATCAGGCCATTTCGAAAATATGATCCAAATACATATTCAACATCGAGGGCCTTGGTTCCAACAAAAAATAACATGGCATAGGATTACGACTGGTGTTACCCCTATAATCTACCTCACAATCAATCAACGTGTTTCAACGGTACACTAAACCATGCCTTGATGGTATAGACCATTGGTGTGTCCCAAGAACCAAGTCAAGAGGGAAATCAGCAGAAGGAAACTTAGCTAGAGGCACCTCCAATGGAAACTATGTTGGTTAATCAAGAAATAGAAGAATTATGTGGAATTAACCAACCACATTTTCAAGGTGTGGCTTCCAACACATGTTCAAAGAAGAGGAACATAGAGGAAGGACAACCATCTAATCTAGTTGTTTCTTAGCCCACTCCTACACAACAAGGGGTTAGTAGACCAAATGCAGCCCCGAAATGTGCAAAATCAGCCTAAGGAACCCATTGTAGTAGCATATGTGCCTATTCAAGCTCCAGAAAAGGTTGTGCCGAGTAAGGGACAACAAAAGGATAATTCATCCCCTTTCAACATCATCGATCAGATGAAGAAAACATATGTGAACATTTCCATGTGGGAGTCATTGGAAATCCCAGGACAACAAGATTTGTTGCAAGATGTAATGGCCAATTGGTCTACCTCTCATAGATCAGACCAAATTCAGGAGAAAGTTCTCACTAATGCAGTGCAACAGGGTGGTGGTCAACCAAGAAAAATTTGAAGCCTCCACCATTTTATGTGTCATTAATTTTTGGGAACCACTTGGTACATAACTACATGATTGATTCGGGGCAAGTAACTTAGTGATGCCGAAGAAAATAGTAGATCAATTAGGTCTAAAGTATGAGCCAGTGTTGAGAGGAGTAGTGCAACTGGATGGAACAATAATAGGAAGGGTTGGTGTCATCAAGGGGTTAAGCCTTACATTACATGCATGTCTAAATGTCACAGTCTTATAAGATGTGTCTGTAATTGACCTCCCACCACTCTTTTCACTGTGTTTTTCAAGAGAATTCACTTGCCAAAATTGGTGGATATCTATCAGTAGATTGGTCACACATGTTATTCATAACAAGGTATGGAGCCAAGGTAACCATCAGTCAGAACCAATTGCCAATTTCCACATTGAGCCTCATGTGTCAAGTCATATCAATGAAAATTTCTCATCCTTTGACCAAGAGGAATGTTCACTATATCTTGAAATAGGTACCAAGATTGAAGGAATTCCAGATTTGACTCTGGATGAATGGGAAAAAAATAGGCATGCATTTGACCGTCATGGAAATGGAAGAATCTGAATTAGGTGTATATTGTGTACACAAAGAAAATTCACCCATTCCTAACATCACCAAGTCAGAAAATAAGGATGAAAATGAAGTATGGAAACTATATTTCGATGGTTCAAGAAGCAAACAAGGTGTTGGAGGAGGTGCAATGTTGGTATCACCACATAACATCAAGTACTATTCAGTGTTTCATTTCAAGTTTTTTTGTTCAAACAACGCAGCTGAATACAAGGCTTTAATTCATGATATTCATTGGGCCAATAAAATAGGCATACGTGAATTTACAAGTATTTGGTGATAGCGAGATAATATTCAATCAAGTCGATGACAACATGCGAAAGAATTACCTACTCAAGAGCTACAAAAATAGGGTATGGGACCTAATGGAGGATTTGAAGCTTGCAACATCGTTTCCATACCCAAGAAGAATAATGAAGCCATGGATAGGATTTCATCGAGGGGAAAACTTTTGACATGGTGGATAGTATCAAAAGGGAAAAACACAACCACACATCCATGTGATTATAAGGCCAAAGAATGCTAGATAATAACACAAGGTGGTAGGTGTTTGAGAATGATCAACAGATCATCAATTTCTTACAAGAAGAGGTTGAATTCTCATTTAAGAATCAAGACAAATTAGAGCAGTGAGTACGGGGACCAAGTAGTGTAGTTGCGAGAAAAACAAAATAATAGAGGCAAGCATTATATTTCCAATCAAGCACTCAAGCTGGGTTTCCAACTTGGTTTCGGTTAGGAAGAAGAACAGGGAAATCAGGTTGTGCATGGACTTTCGAGACTGAATAAGGCATCTCTCAAAGACCACTATCCACTCCCTTCAATGGAACAAATCTTGCAAGTGGTATCCGGCTCGAAATATTTTCCCTCCTCGATGGCTACTCGGGGTATAATTAGATAATGGTAAAAGAAGATGACCAATTCAAAATGGCTTTCACCACTAAGTGGGGCACCTATGCCTACAGGAAGATGCCATTTGGATTGTCTAATGTCGGAGCCACTTTCCAAAGAGTGATGGACATGGCATTTAGGGGGTTGATCAACAAAATAGTACTGATATATCTTGATGATATCACTATGTTCTCCAAAAACGCAGCGGATCACCTTTTTCATTTAAGACAAGTATTTCAAAGATGTAGGAAATTTGGGGTATCATTAAATCCCAAAAAATGCATATTCTGGCTCACAAAGGTAATATCCTAGGCCATATTGTGTCAAAGGAAGGATTGATGATCAACCTAGAAAGATTTGAAGCAATTCGAGCATTTCCCTTGCTAAGTCATAAGAAGGCTCTTCAGAGCTTTCTAGGAAGAATCAATTTTGTCCACAAGTTTGTGCCAAATTTTGCCACTCTTGTGAAGCCAATAACACTGATGTTGAAGAAGAGCATGGCATTTAGGTGGATATCTAAGGGAAAATAAAGTTTTTAAGCCATCAAAGAAGCCATATCCCAAGCTCCAACTCTCATCAATCCAGACTTCTCCAAGGACTTCATGTTTTATGCCTTTGGTGGTGGGGACACAATTTCTACAATCCTAGTGCAACAAAACAAAGAGGGATCTAAACAACTAGTTTCCTTCTTCACCAAATTTTGGAGGAATATGAAGTGAGATAATCCTTCATCGAGAAACATGTCCTTGCAGTGATCAGGAGTTTGAAGAAGTTCAAACACCTAGTTTTAAATAACAAAATCCACCTGTTGGTCTCTCATGCGGGAGTAAAGAAATTCCTTTTGAACAAAGATCTAAATGAGAAACGTGTATGATGGATCACTCGTGTCATGGAATATGACATTGAAATTAAGGTCAATAAGCTTGTCCATGGAAAGGGACTATGTGAACAACTAGCCTCTAGTCAACATGATGAAGCGGGTGATGAAAATGACCTTGTCTTAGTACTACAAGATAGTCAAGAGAAATCAAATGATAATATATCCACTCCTTGTTGGACTCAAAATATGATGCACTTCTTACAAACAGGACTATGCCCTCCGAAATGAGTAAAGAAAAGAGTAGAAACTTCATATTACAAGTCATTCCATATGTACTTGTTGATGGTGTTTTGTTCAAAAAGGACATCAATGGTGTTCTACAAAGATGCATTAGAACATATCAAATTGAGAGATTGTTATAGGAGTTTCACGATGGGGAATTCAGAGGTCATTTTTATCCATGGGTAACATCTCTCAAGATAATGAAGGCGGGTTATTATTGGCCCACAGTGTTCAGAGGATGCTATACTTGGATAAAAGGTGTAAAAATGTGCATTCTTCACAGGTAAGGAAATTTTAGTAGCACTTCCATTGCATCCAATTTCAGATCGACTAACCATTCATGGAATGGGGATTGGAATTCAGCAGATTCATCAATCCAAATCAATCCAAGGCCAAAAGTGGATTCTCACAAAGAACGGACTATTTCACCAAGTGGACCGAGGTTGTAGCGCTCAAATAAGCCAATGAGTCTAGCATATTAGATTTTTATGAAGGGATAGTGACTAGGTTTGGAGTACTGGCCACTATCATATTAGACAATGCATTGGTGTTCTTAGGTTCCAAGATCACATAATGGGATTTCAAGAATGGAACCTACTTGAGCACCTCTTCAAACTATTACCCGTAGGGTAATGGGCAGGCAGAGTCCACAAATAAGAATTTTCTAAGGATCATCAAAAGGACTCTAGATGAAAATCAAAGGACATGGCATACCAAGCTCAAATCAGCATTATGGGCTGATAGGATCACACCAAAGAGGTCTACAGGTAATTCCCCTTACAAGCTAGTCTATGGGAAAGAATCGGTCTTTACCTATATCATTGGAGCTACTTTGCACTGGAGTTCATGAAACAACCGGAGTTGTCGATTTTTGTCCAATGGAGGATAGGTATGCATAAATGATGGAATTAGAAGAATAAGAGAACATGTAGTTCAAACGATGGAGAAAGATCAAGCCTTAGTCAAAATATGGTTTGACAAGAAAGCAAGAGCAAGGACCTTTCAAGAGGGGGATCTAGTTCTAAAGTGGGATGCAGATCGGGAAAAACCAAGAAGGCATTCCAAGTTTGATACCATTTGGAGTGGCCCCTACATGGTCACAGGATGTAAAAGTAGTAATGCCTTCCAATTGTCTACATTGGATGGAGAGGAGCTTCTGATTCTGGTTAACGGGATCTACCTTAAACATTGCTACTAAAAAGGAAAAAGGTTTCACCCTTGTAAATATTACCCTAGGATTTTAATTCCTCTAAGTGCATATGCATATTGTCTTGTTGTAGTTTAGGTTTCAATTTCCCTAAGTGCTTCAACACAAGTTTTATTTCTCCCAGGTTGCATCATTGTGCAATTTAATGTGCCTCTAGTCCATTTTAGGGACATGTGAAAGCTCCAGTCAATACAATTTTCTACTCTCACAAATCTCATCTTCAAGATTTTCTTATGAAAATTGAGAGTGCAAGTAGCGGAACAGGTTCAGGATCAGCAAGTGCAAGCATTCAGGGAGAAGTTTCAAGAAAAAGATCACTATCAGGCTATCATTCATGACTCTATGCTCGATCTTTCACCTAGCAGGCAGGTGATCCCACAAGTCACCAAATTGTTATCCAATTTTGCCTCTCAGGAAAAATAGACAAACATGACCTTGCACGCAGAGAAGTCGACGGGGTTGTTTCAGTCATGGAGGATTGCATTTTGGAGTTGGGTGAATAAAGAAATTGCAAGTTCTCTAATTTCAGACTTTTCACCTCCTAGGCTAAACTCTGAAATCGATTTTTAGGGGCTTAACTTACTCAAAATAGGTCCAAATTTCACCAATTGATAGATCGAGGGCTAATCTTCAAAAGAGTATTTTTAGTTTTTTGAAATTTTGTTTTTTGGGATTTTGGGATTTTAGGATTTCGGGTTTCAGGATTTCGGATTTTGGGATTTTGGATTTCAGGATTTTAGCAATGTCCAAAAAGTCTCAAATTTTAGATTTTGGGATTTCGATTTCAAGTTTTGGGTTTTAGAGTTTTGGGATTTCGAAACTCTCAAGCCCCAAAACATAAAAAACAAGACTCAATATCTGAAATTATGAATTCTGAAAGTCTGAAATTTTGAACTTTTAGACTTTTGGGTTTCGGAATTTTAGAACTCTTGGACCATTTTCAGTGGTGAATAGTATCTCGACTTCTGAAACTAAAATTTCTGAAAATTCAAATTTCAAGATTTCAGAGGTTGCATGCATTTCGGACTCCAAAATGAAGAAATATAGTTTGCCATTTTTTAGGGTGTCAGGCTTCTCACCTACCAAAATTATGAGGTATGGGTTTCCTTTCTTGCCCAACAAGGAACAACACATGGAGGCATGGGTTTTGCAGTAGAACCCATCATTGTTGTAGGTGAATTCAATGTAATTTTGGGGTGGTTGAAGCTAGATTTCAGATTTCTTCTATCTCCTTCTCTAATTCTTCCTATATATTGTAAGGAGGGGATTTTTTCAAAAGGTTGGACAATTTGGCTTTGCACCCTCCCTTCTCTTCTTTTCTGCAAGTGGATTTGTGGAGTTAAAACCTCCCATTAAAACTGTAATGCAAATCTTTCCTCTTGGCCATTGTAGTGTATTGTATCAACTTTGGAGCAATAATGCATGTCTGTGGATGATTTTCAACCCTCTCTATGTTCATTGCATTCTCCTGATCTTTCATTACAATCTTGGTTATCTGTGCATGGTGGTTTTATTATCTTTAATGGTTTTTGTTTAATGGCAAAGCAAGTGTTCAGCGTTCCTTTAGTGCATCACCTTTATTAGTTTAGATTTTTTTCTTGCATCTTCTTCACCTTGTCTCCTTGGAAAGATAGAGTATATCCTCTGCAAATTGTATGTGTGCACTGAACAGAGGAATAGGCCGACCTTCATCCGAGAGCTTTCCCGATCACAAAGTCCCACACTTTGGTAAAAGTTCAATGTTATGCAATCAAATTGAGAGTCTCGGCCCATCAAGTTGCGAGACATTCGGGGTGTTGTGATTACGGTTCAACACTAACCTATTTTATCACTTCCTAAACCAATCCATCATGTTTCCGATAAACCCAACACTTCCCAACAAATTAACAAACCACCGCCTTAAAATCAAAAACACCTTGAGTTAGCAAGTTTTCCAACCATTTACTAAACAAACTTAAACATACCAAAATCGTCGGTGATTCAAGTAATCACAAATGATTACTTAAGTAAATTTTTAGCTCCCAGAGGGATCTTGCATAAGCATTCATGAGTTTTAGTTTTTCTGTTGAGTCAATTTGTCTCTATAGATCATCACTAGGCATCAAGTTGTCTAAGATATCATCCAACATTGTTATTCACAATCATCAAGCATCTTTGGAGTCATGTTGGAGCCTTTGTAGATCAGAATTTCAAACTCCAATTGCAAGCTTCATTAATTTATTGTATCACCTTCCATCAAGGTTAGATATCATTTTATAGCCGTATTTCTACATTCGGGCATTCTTATTTGATCATTTGTTTATCTCACATTATTATCTAAGACCACTGAAATCTTTTGTTAGTGTAGGTTATTATTTATCCTTTTATTTATTTATTAGGATAATTCTTACACTTGTGTTAGCCCTACACTTGTTGGGTTAGCTTGCTTAGGTGTACTAGTTGTGTGGAGTTAGCTTTCTAGTTGTGTTGAGTTAGCTTCTCAGTTATGTGGAGTGGCTTACTAGTATTTTGAGTTAACTTAACTGCCAATATTAGTTAGTGGGAGTTCTTCACCACTGATGTAGGTAGTAGTTACACTTCCCTCCTCCTATATGTACATATTTCTTATTGAATAATTCAAGTCATTCTATTGTAATGTATTGAGCATTATGGATTATGATGGATTTCCATATATGGTATTTTAGCTCTTCTATTTTGCAAATCTAATGTGGTGTGTTATTATCATCGATATCATGGCTCAAAACAATATACTTATCATTCCTTTCATGGTATCAAAGCGATAGATGATGTAGACATCCATCTGTAAGTTTTTTTTTTGCAAACAAGGGTTTATTTTTTCATGTATTCAAAATTTTTAGTAATTTTTGTAACATGCATTTTTATGTAAAATGGAGTGCGGCATTTGATTTGGAAGGTGCCAAAACCCTAGAATTGACTATAAAATCGACCATGTTTTGAGACAGTTAAACCTGGATGCAGATCTATACCCTATGGGTGCATTCTTTTATCCATTGGATATAAGTGTGTACCTTCCGGATGCATTCTTTTACCCTCTAGGTATTTTGGTTTTGGATGTAGTCTTTTATCCACTAGATGTAGATCTGTACCCTATGGGTGCATTCTTTTATCCATTGGATATAAGTGTGTACCTTTCGGATGCATTCTTTTACCCTCTAGATATTTCGAGTTTTGGATGCAGTCTTTTATCCACTGGACACAGATATGTACCCTCTGGGTGCATTCTTTTATCCATTGGATATAAGCATGTACCTTCTGGATGCATTCTTTTACCCTCTGGATATTTCAGTTTTGGATGCAATCTTTTATCCATTGGACGTAAATCTGCACTACCCTCAGGTGCATTCTTTTATTCATTGGATATAGCGTGTACCTTCTGGATGCATTCTTTTATCCTCTGGATATTTCTATTTTGGATGCAATCGTTTATCCACTAGACACAGATCGGTATCCTCTAGGTGCATTCTTTTATCCATTAGATATTGGCGTGTACCCTCTAGACGCAATGATTTACCCTCTAGACATTTTAGGTTTTGGGCACAAACTTTTATCCTTTGGTCACAAGCATGTATCATGTGGATGCACTCTTTTACCCTTTGGACATTTGGGTGTCACGTGTACCTTTTAAAAAAGATCAGCATTAAAATATTATTTTAATAGCAAAACCTTCTAGAGCTCATAAATTTTGATTTGTAGCTCGTATTAAGGTGATCATTTTTTTGAAATTGTGTATTTTTTCGAGATCTACGCATTGGTGACATTTTTATACACATATTTTAAATGTAAAAGGTATTGTTACTCATTGTAATATTTACATGCACTTAATTATAAAGTTCCAAATTTGGGGGTGTTGTGATCACTTGTGGATGTAATTTTGGTTGAGCCCGACGTCCTAAAATTTTGGGTATTACATTCTTGTATCTATGGGTGTATACATTTATATCTCTCTTGTTTGTTGAGATATTTTGGATCTATATTTTCGACACTTTTTTGGCATGTTGATAGTCTCTCTTGTGGGGGAGCTATTCTGGTGGAGCCCAGTGTTAGTTTTTCAATGTTCGAGTAGTTGATTTTGACAACTCATACAAATCTGTGGTGTCACTCTACCCATTCTACAATATGGGAGGGTGTGGTGTTGATACTACTTCTTCGGGTTTCATGTCCTTGTTTTTTCTTGGATCATGGCACTCCTATTTATTTGGATCGCGTGTCTGCCTTGTTGCCTTGGTTGTTCTCGGATCGTGGCACACCTATTTGTAGCAGTTGATCAAATTATGTTTGGTGTTTGTTTTTCACTTTCGACATCACTCCATTGACAGTCTCCTTGCATGGAGCTATTCTGGTGAAGCCCATTGTCAGTTGTTTTTGAGTTCTATGATTGAGTAGTAGATTCAAACCATGGTGCGCACCACACTTCTTCACATTGTACGAGTTTTGGAGCCAAGCTTCGAGGATATCTTGCAGCAGACTTTTTCCCTCTCTACTTTGTTGTTACTGGTTTTGGGTACCTTGTGGTGTCCAATTTTCCCAGTTGTTGTACATGGGTACCTCATCAGGCCTTGTTGTTGGGACCCACCATCTTTTTCACCCACCTAAGCTATGCTTATGGGAGGGTGTTAGTGTAGGTTATTATTTAACCTTTTTTTTATTTATTAGGATAATTCTTACACTTGAGTTAGCCCTACACTAGTTGGGTTAGCTTGCTTAGGTGTACTAGTTGTGTGGGGTTAGCTTTCTAGTTGTGTTGAATTAGCTTCTCGGTTATGTGGAGTTAGCTTACTAGTCTTTTGGAGTTAACTTAATCGCCAAGACGCGATTAGTGGGAGTTCTTCACCACCGATACGGTAGTAGTGGCACCTCCCTCCTCCTATATGTACATCTTTCTTATTGAATAATTCAAGTCATTCTATTGTAATGTATTGAGCATTATGGATTATGATGGATTTCCATATATGGTATTTTAGCTCTTCTATTTTGCAAATCTAATGTGGTGTGCTATTATCATCTGAGATTGTAGCTTGGAACAATTTTCGTATCGTTTCTTTCAAAGACCACAATTTAAAATTAATTAGTTAAATACTACATTTTATCAGTCTGTCATTATCCTCTAGAATCGCCAGCGATTCATGTTACGTATATACTCCTTCTAGTACATATATCTAATATTCTTATCATTCATTTCAAATATGTTTTATTCTAAAATTCTTGCCAGTATGGATCATTTTAGATGGAAATAGATGGTCTAAGTCATAATATTACTAGTATCAACTCATTTCCCATTGTGCAACAATCATCCATTACACGATCTTGAGTTTTGTGTTATCCACTATGCCCCTTTGGATCATTTGTAAAACATATTTTAGTCCACTCAACGGATATGTGATGTTGTAGAGGAATTTTTGGAAGCATACTTTGAGGTCCAGTGCATCCAAGCTGATCTTTCTTGGTTTGAATATCAGTATGAAGCTGAGTTGGAGGATTCAAACTTCGAGTCTGAATACGAGGACGAAACTGACTCTGAGGACTTAGATTCTAAATTTGAGTACCAACACGACCTTTGAAGAATAAAATTCATACTTCTTTGAAGAATAAAATCTAGAATACATTAGAAGAAGATTCAAATTTCTCTGAGAATTCAGATTCGGACTTAGATTTTGAATTCGATCCATAGTTTATACCTTTCATTTCTCATTATCTATCAGCTATATGTTTGTAATAAACTCATTAATTATCATCATATTATTATGATCTAATTATCATACATCTAATATTGTTTTCGTACCCACTTGATTGTGTAAAAGTAAATTGATACCCTTGTGAGGAATTCCTTTGATTTCTAGGGACTGGCCTTTTCCAGGTAATCCTTCCCATGTTTTACTAATCATATTTTGTCAAGTGTTTGTGATCTGCAGGTGTTCTCACATGAAAAGATCCTACACTATTTCATATATGGAGCACAACATCAACATCTACAATCCACATTCACAGATATCATTAAATCCCACATCCTCTGAGGTTAGTTAAACTTTAATTTCTTGCTTTGTAAATTAAGTTGAAGAGGTAGGATTTATTATCAACATTTTGGCAATCCCGATGGGACCCATTGTCCCTCACTTCATTATTAGTTTTATTAAAAATAACATCTATTTTTCATTTCTAGTTCTTTACGGTAATCACCAACAATTTGGAAAATCGTTAGCAATCGGTGAATCAATCACAATTTTTTGAATGATTTTTCTTACTTTGCATATTATTTTATCATTCTTATTGTCTGAAATTTCTATGTTTTCTGTCATTCTAATTTTGCATATTTTTGTTTCAATACACTCACTATCAAAATCTAAAGAAAAAACCTTTTATTCATCTAGAATATCAATTTTTTTCGTATCTGGTTTACAGATTTAGTAATCACCAGCGACTCCTACAATCATTGGTGATTCTTGCAAATATTTGTTTTTACTATTTTTTGTTATTTCTACTCATATGGTTTTACAAGTTGTTGTTGCGTTAGTTGATTTTTCTTGTTAGATTTTTGTAAAATTGCTAAAGAAAAGGAAGCATTTATCACGATCAGTCCTAAATCCATCTCTTTTCTTTGAGTATTGCATTCTTGGTTGATTGTCCTCATCAAAATTGAAATTGAATTTTGGGTTTTAAAAAAACAACTACATTCTTCCTTCTCACATAGTATTAATTAGAAAGGTAATTGGTTACATTCACTTTCTTTTCCTCCACACACAACCAAACCACTTAAACATCATAATGCACTTAAGTAATTCCCACCTAGGTGATAACTATTGAGATTTCATCACCCAATAGGCTAAACCGACTTGGTGTTACGGCCGAGTATAAACACATGTTTGTTTGTATATTAATAAAGCACCCATCACCCTTATCATTGCAAGACCGTGAACTAAGGGGGAAGGCCCCAATACCATGCCCATACGAATATACAAAAATTTGGGCCTCACGTACCTTCGGGTATATCGAGGACTCCACCCATAAACATACCTGAAACCAACTATAGCTTTCCATTTCCTAGGACCCTTGTTAACCATTTTACACATTTTAGTTTTTCATAATTAAATCAAGAAAATCTTTAAAAAATCATTTTTCTTGTCTTTTCCTGTTGCTTGTAATAAACCCACTTAGTTATTTTTCATTTTTAGGTGATTGTGTGTTTGTTTACTATGGTACTTACTAGACAAAAATCCCATAATCAAACTTAAGAAAAATTTCTACACCATTACCTACATCGTTGTAACAACAGATCCCATTATCTATTCCATTTTATACACCATTACCTACACCTTTATATACTTCATTATCTACACCATTACAATAACAAAACCCATTTCATCAACCAATTACATCCACTCCTCTCACCATTGATGATCAAAAATCCTAGAATGAAATAGAGAAATATAACGAAGAAATGTGACAACATCTCTTACATTCGGATGTCAATTTGATAGTCAAATCTTCCACACCTTCGAGAAGGAAGAAATCAAACAACCGTGCTCTCCCAACTCTCAATCGAATCATTTGAACCTCCTTTCTTTAATAGAGGATACCTTATTTTTTAAGGGATGTTAGATTCAAATCCTTTTCCTCTTAACATGTATCATGTAGCTAGAAGTGTCTAATTCCAACCATTTGTATCTCGAACCACACATTCCTCACCCTTCTTCTATTATTACAAAACTCATTGATTCAAACCAAGAACCCATAATCTAGAAAATACATTCATATCAACCTATAAGCCAATCGAAACATCAAATTTTGATTCGTCCATTCCTATCCACCTTTAAGTCAACTTGAAACATCCATTGTTGTGTCTTTTGATCCCATTTTTAGCCTTCATATGATCGTCTCTCAAGACACAACCGATCAACAACATACATCTTCACCGAACCTTCCACCGGTTCCACACCTCCTCAAAACAATACGAGTGTTCCCTCATCTACCCCTCCAAAGGTATCCTCAATTACCTAGACAACTCCAATGAGCTCTATTGCCATATCTACTATCGTATCACAACCAGTTAGCACTATCATTCAAAACATTACCATGTCTATTCATGCATCTATTCCCTTAATCAATACTAGTGTTATCACCACCACTCATCCTATTTCAGTCCAATCCTCTATACCCCTTGTCTCACAACACATACCACAACCATCACAACCACTAATCTCCATACCACAATCTACTCCTACTCAAAACATTCCACAACAAGCACCATCTTTTGTTGCCTCTATTATACCCTTTCAACAACCACTTACCTATTCACAACCACTTATTTACACATCAATCCCACATCCTTATCAATATATACAACCCTCGCAACCTTTAGCATCTCAACATAACATTCCTTGGCAAAATATTCCACGTCAACAAAACTTCCCACAAAAATATCCCTATCAGTAGAATGTTCCTCAATAGAACATCCCACAAAATATGTCTCATACCAACAAAAGATTCCTTATCAAAGAAAATTTTCCCAACAAAATTTTCCACAACAAAGTATTATCTCCTAGAAAAACATTTCACAATACATTATCCCTTAACAAAACATACCTCATCAAAACATTCCATACCAAAAAAATATCACCTAATAAAATATACCAAAGCAAAACATTCCTTATCGGTAGAATTTTCTTAAATAAAACATTCCCTACTAGTAGAACATCCCTCAATAGTATCAGATATACTCACAACCTAGCTAGTTCTCATTTCAACCTGGATCATCCTCATAGCAACCAACACAACCCGATCCTCTGCAAGCCCTCATGAATCACATATCTAATCTTAAAGCCACTTCATCAGACATAAAAGTATGATCTCTTATGACCAAATTTGTAATGATCCCATCCATCCCTTAGTGCCATACAAAGCATATCCACCTCATTGGGAACTTCCTAAATTTATCAAATTTTATAGCAAGGAAGATCCCCAACAACACATTTGTGCTTTTTACCATGCATGTTATCTAATATCCCATGACCAAGATCTAATGCTAAGGACTTTCCCCATGTCCCTTCACTGGTCTTGCATTGGATTGGTACAATAGCATTCCTCAATATTCCCTTTTCTCCGTCGTACAACTTGCACAACGTTTCCTAGAGATTTTTTCTATAAAAATATCCGACAAAGTCACTATCAATGACCTCTACGCTATTAAATAATTTAAGGATACATCCATTACTAATTTTGTTTCCTCGCTAAAGGGGTACAACCAATCAATTGTCTTTTTCAGTACCACAAACCGAATTGATTGAATTTTTTTTCCGATCATGTGTTAAACATATTTCATCAACATTACAAATTTAATCATTCCATAACTTTGACTAATATTTTACTATGGCGCTTAAATTAGAATTGTGAGCTCTAGAAGATGGATGAGTTAAAATTTCCTAAGAAACCATGAACTAATTTCCCATCTAAATCATCATCTAATCCTAACAAGTCCCAAGTCATCTGCTAACACCGTAGTAGTAAAATCTGCCCCTAAGGAAAAACCTACTACCAAATGTTCCTACCAACAACGTAGCTATACACCCATAGGAGATACTTATAGTGCATTCTTTGAAAAATTTCTCACTGCAAACATGATATCTCTCCCACCTATCCAACCTATTGACACATATGTATCCAAACCCTCTTAGTATCGAGATAATTACTATTGTAAATACCATAGAGTTAAGGGACATGCCATCGAGAGGTGTTACACGTTCCGTAACGTATTTCAAGACTTGATCGAAAAAGGTGAACTCCACTTAGACAATCCAAACACACCCCCAAATAAAAATCTTGATGTATTTAACCAACCTTTTCCAAATCACTCCCCATCCTTAGATCAACCACAAACAAACGTTGTTCATGCACACCACACCATTAATATTATCACTAAAACAATGCTTGTTTTTTATTCCACCTTAGCGCATGTCGAATTAAAATCTACTTGAATCAACATAGACACTCAACGAACCTAAACCTATGTCTACCAAGTCCTCATCTACTAAGAACAATACTAAGAACATTCCCTCATCCTCGTCACATACCCCTATTAAAAATATTCCTCCATCCTTGTCACATGTTACTATAGAATCCATTTCAACACCAATTACATCTTCTAGTATAACCACACCTACGCATGTGCCTCAATTTGCAAACATAACTATGATACCTCTCGAAACATTCATGACACAAACACCTCCGTCTATGATAACCACGAGTCATATTTTCCCTCATCTACAAATCCAATCACTTCTACATCAACAAATTTTAAACCTATAACATCTACAACTCATTTAGATCTCATTAACCACATTATTCAAATTCTTCTTCCTTCATTAACACCCACTTCAACAACCACACCTAGCCCATCCAAAAACACTAAAGGGCCTCGTAAACAAGGTTTTTTCAGGATTTTAAAATCCCTCGGTATGTCTTTCCCAATAAAAACCCTTTGTGTGGTCCTCGCTCCCTCATACCTATTAATAACCCTATAATTTCAAGACCAAAGTTCACCTATCAAGCCTCCGCATTGAGTCCTTATCCCTCACCCATTACACAATCCATCTATCCTCAACAAAGAGGTACCTATACTACAACCCTACCCCTCATCCATCACATCATCTAACTATCCTCAACAACAAGCACTTATACTAGGTCCTTATCCCTTATCCGTCATGACATCTCAAATGCCTCCGCAATGAACAAATAAAAAAACCGTAATCAAATATTTACTTCCTTCCAAGGAAAAGATTAAATAAAATTCATTACCATCCACATCTACACCTAAGGGGCATTATGCAACCATTTTAGATGACCTCCTCTAGAAATCACTTATTACGTTACCACCTCCCAAGTTTTCGACCATTAAGGATGGAAACCCGCTTGGAATGAATTCAATGTATCTTTTTATTATCATATAACACGAGGTCATTCCATAGAGGATTGTAAGGTCTTTCACTTAATAGTTCACAAACTTGACAATCCACTCTTCCTTCCTTCTGAATCACAGAAACATCAACATCAACATCATCATCATCTCCATCTAAATCTAAGGAACTCAAGTCTAAAACTCCTTCACATTAGGTTGATGCCATACATATAACTACTCATTCACAAAACTATGACACAAACCCATATGAGCCTAAGAAAGGTAAAAATTTCATAGCCATACCTCCACCTTCATAATTAGTTGCTTCACAAATAAACCCAATGTATCCATCTCCATAGCTCCCAAAGCACCTAGTCAAACAATGTCACCCAAAACCAAGGTTTCAATCCTCGTTACACCACCTTCACCATCCACCACAATGCAAAAGGTTGTCATTAAAAAATTACACCAAGATCTCGTTAAAATTTCATTATATGAATTGATACAAACATCACCTCCTCATAAACAAGCCATGATTGAAGCCCTCTAATCAATAACAGTACCTTTAGATGATCCTTCATATTTTATAAACTTTGTAGGATCCCTTAAAGAATTTGCCACCATATCATTTAATCCATCTAAAATACCTTCTCTTAAACTAGAAGATCATGACTTACCACTTTTCATCACCACTCAAATTAATGACATCCATATTAAGAGGGTCATTATTGATAGTGGAACCGCTATTAACATTATATCCTCCCTTTCTTTTGATCAAATTAAACTACACAAAATTGTTATCGCTCAAACTCCAATCTTACTACAAGATTTTAATGACACCATTGCACTAACGATATGCACCATTATCCTACCACTTAAAGTTGGTGTTAAAACCCTACCAGAACTCGTCTACATCATAGAAGGAGAGTTTCAATATAACATGTTGTTAGTACACCCGTGGATATGCACTATGCATTGCGTTCCTTTGACCCTCCATCGTTGCCTCAAATATGAACATGAAGGTCAGACATTCACCGTCCCCATAGATCCAAATCCTTTTGCTAATTGTTACATTATGTATCATCTGAATGATTTCCTTTTGCCCAAATCCACAATCTGAATCATTTGATGAAGCATCTACTAGCACGTCCATCCCTTCCTCTAAACTACTAGATGATTCCTCCCTTAATGATGTTGTACAACACCTTACGCTGGGGAATACCATCTCCTCATGCTTAATCCCATTCCTTCACCTAATACTTACGGTCGCCTAAAAAAATAACCCATGTATGAACCTTATTTAGGATATTTTATCTCTTACTGACCATGTGTATCTCAAAACAAACCTTTTCTATGGGGGACTCGAACATCCTTCATCGCATACTAGCAATCAACACCGCACCATGCCTTTCACATTGGACTTCAAATTTATAGATAATCCAAATTTTTCTTGTATGTATCTTCACCGATGTGTGTGGAGAGGTTTTGGCCTTGGCTATTATGAACAGGGAATACATGATTTGGTTATCTGAATTTCCCTTAAAACTTATGAAAAATATGGTTTATGTTATAATAAACACGGCTCCAAAACTTCCGAAGCCATTACATCCAAACATGCTACATCCATGCTTATTAATAAACTAGAACCTTCGTCACCCATGACCTTTAAAGATCCTATGGACATAGGCGATACTATAGCCATGTCACCTAACCTTTTTTAATAAATAATATATCCTTAGGATTTGCTCACTTATCAATCTGGTCACTCTACTAAATCATTACCTCTTATTTGGCCAGAAATGGTTAAAGAAGACTCACATGTCGTAGATATCCTTTAATTTCAAGATGAACAGGATATCCTTTCTCATATGAGAGTTGAAGATCATTTCCTTTAGAAATCCCTACCATCTAACACACCAACTCTCCTTAACGAATCCATCATTGACGTTAACTTAGGAACCCCTCAGGATCCTCACATAGTTAAGGTCGGCTAGTCATTAAATCCACAAGAACTAGCTAACTTCACTTCATTTTTAGAAAAATATTATCAAGCCTTCACCTGGTCATATAGTGATATGCTCGAGATTGATTCTAACATCATCGTAGATAACCTAGTCACGTATCTTGATTGTTAAACATGTTCAAAAAAATTTAAGATGCATCCTCGTATAGCTCTCCTTTTTAAAGAAGAGTTACAACATATTTTATCTGTGGAATTCATCATACCCATTGATAATCCATAATAGATATCTAATATTCTCCTGTAACCAAATCTTCAAGAAAGTTAAACATCTATACGGACTTTAGGGATCTCAACCTTGCTTGTCCCAAATATGATTTTCCTCTTCCAAACATAGATCAATTATTGATCTAACAAGCGGCCATGAAATGCTTTCCCTCATGGATGGATTTTTTGGTTATAACCAAATTCTTATCACCACAAAAATCAACATAAAACTTATTTCATCACTCTTATGGGAACCTTCTGTCACCATGTCATGCCATTTGGCCTTAAAAATGCAGGAGCTACTTATCAACGTGTCATGACCTACATTTTTCATGACCTCATCCACAAAACCTTCGAAGACTATGTTGATGATCTTTTAGGAAATTCAAAATCACACAAAGATCACCTTAATGTCCTTGAATCCATCTTCACTTGTCTCATCGTGTGTTGCCTTTTCTCAATCCTACCAAGTGTGTTTTCGGTGTTCTCACCGAAAGAAAATTAGGATTCATTATATCTATCTGAGGTATTGAAGTTGATCCAAAAAGGTTTAAAAATTATTGAAATTCCTCCGCCATCCAATCTTAAACAACTACGTAGCCTCAGAGTAAGTTGCGAATCAATCGATGTTTTATATCATAACTTTTTGATCATTGTAAACCGTTTCATCATCGTCTTTGTAAAGATGTTGATTTTCACTGGGATTCTGATTTTCAGAAATCCTTTGACAAAATTAAACAATATATCTTATCACCACATATGCTTACACCACCCCATGATGGGGAGCCATTTTATCTATACATATCTGCTTCATAACATGCTCTTAGAGTTATGCTCACTCACCATGATAATCAAGGTCATGAACATGCCGTATACTATATTATTCACACACTTCATGACTACAAAAATTGTTACTTCAAAGCCTAAAAACTATGTTTTGCCTTATATTTTACCACTTCTAAGCTTCGTCATTATCTTCTCAACCATAAGACCTATGTCATCATTAGCTTTAATCTACTTAAAACTATGTACTCTAAACCTTATCATAACAATCGTATAACTTGATGGCTTATGCTTATGACTAAATTTGACCTCAAAATCATATCACAAAATCCATTAAGTGTCAAGCTATTGCAAAATATATCACTAACGCTCCCTTCCGCACAATCAACTTCCTCATGAATAATTTCCTGATGAATCCATCACTAATGTTGAGTAATCTGGATTCATCCCATCAAAATGAATCTTTTCTTTAATGGCTCTAAATTCCGTAAGAGAGGGGAGGAATCAGTGTTGTTATTATACCTTATTGGGGTATTTCACTTCCATTATCATTCAAAATCAATTTTGAATGCACCAATAATATGGCATAATATGAAGTTGTAATCATGGGACTTACAACTGTTATTCTCCTAGGTTCTCACATCTTATAAATATATGGAGATTCACAACTTATCATCAATCAAATTAAAGTACAATATCAATGTAAAAATGAGATTCTAAAAAAGTATAAAGTCATGGTTTATTTTCTCCTTGGTGCTTTCATTCATTATACCATTCAAACCATTCCACAATCTTCTATTAAATTTGTAGACACCATGGCCTCCTTGGAGCCTTAGTTCCTATAGAAACTAAAGAATCAAAAGACAACAATAAAGTATCTCGTAATTGTTCAATGCTTGGATAATCCCTCACATCAAAATGAACTTCCTCCTATCAACATCGTTGATGATAATCCAATTGATTTATGGTATAATAAGATATATGATTATCTTTCTGAATCAAAAATCCCATCGACTTATCACATAGCACTAAACGGTCGCTTCTTCAACATGCTACCCACTTCATCATTATAGGTGGTATCCTTTATAAACATAGTTTTGACAAAGATCCTATTAAGGTGCCTTAAATCACATGAATCAACCAAATCTATCGAAGAAGTTCATGATGGAATTTTTGGAGGAAATTTCAGTGGAAATTCCATCGCCAATGTGTCATATGGTTAGAGTATTACTGGCCTACTATCACGAATAATTGTTATGCATATGTCAATAAATGTGTTAAATTTCAACTTCATTCAGAACTCATCCATGTCCCCATTCAGGCATTACAACTTGCTCAGGACTTATGGACTTTCTCTCAGTGGGGATTAGACCTCATTGGTGTTATCAATCCTAAATCATCTCAACAACATCATTCCATTATCATAGCTACTAAATATTTTACTAAATGGGTTGATGCCATTCCTTTAACCTTGACTAAATTAGGACCTATTATCAACTTCATATATCAATACATTATATGTCATTTCAGCATCCCACATAAACTTATCACGGACAATGGAAAATATTTTTAAAATAAAGAAGTTAAAAAGATTTGTGATACCTTTAACATCAAACTCAACTTTTCATCACCATATTATCCCTAAGAAAATGGATAGGTTGAAGCCTCAAATAAAATGCTTAATAAAATTCTTATGAAAATAGTAAACAATGCAGGAAGGAATTGAAATCCCAAATTTGGTTTTCTCTATGGGCTTATCGAACTAGTATCCGTAATCCTCCAAGAACTACACCCTATTCACTTGTCTATGGTTCTCAAGCCATCCTACCACTTTAAGTTCAAATTCCATCACTTTGTGTATCCCTTAAGGAATTCATCCCCGGATCAAGAATATCGCCAAGACCGTTTAACACAATGTTAGTGTGAAATCACAAGATCTCGAATGTCTACAACTAGATGGGTTGAGACTCTTAGTGTGATTGCATAACATGGAGCATCTCTCAAAGCATGGGACTTTGAAATCGAGAGAGCTCTCCGGATGAAGGCCGGTTCATATTCCTCTGTTCAGGTGCACACATAAATTTTGCAGAGGATCTATCCTAAAATCTATTCTAACTTGCCAAAGAGACAGGGTTAAGAAGATGCAAGAAATTAAACCTAAACTAACAGAGGTGATGCACCAAATGAATGTTGAACACCGGATTTTCTATCAAACACATACCATTAAAATGTAATACAACTACCATATACAGATAACCAATATTGCAATGAAAGATCGATAAAGGAAATGAACACAAGAGAGGGTTGAAATCATCCACAAACATATTATTGCTTCACAAATTGATACAGAGCATTACAATGGCCAAAAGGTGAAAAACTTGCATTACAGTCTTAATAGAAGGTTCGGACTCCATGAATTCATCTGCAGACTAGAGAAGAAGGGAGGGTGCAAAACCAAAATGTCCAACCCTTTACAATGAGCCAAGCTCTTACCTTTATAGATGAAGTGAAGAGAGGAGAAGAAAAGAGGTGGGAAATCTGATCCGGAAGCTCGCCATTCGCCATCGATGCCCCTAAAAATTTTCCCACAATCACCAATTCTACCTCTCTATGTCTCTTTGGCATGTTAAAGAAGGAAGAATAGTGGATCAAATAAAATTTGATCTGGTTGTTGAAGCAATCCGATCATGCATTAATAGCGTGAAAGACATTTTCCTCTTTTTTACCCACCTAACCTTGTCAAAATTAAATTTTTAGGCTTCCATGGTGTAGAGGAGGTCGACACTATTAGGTTGTGGAGCCTATTTTCTAGTGAGAAATTGTTGAGGACTCGTACACCGAGAGTACCGTACACTTTCCACGATTGTTTGGCCTTAAAAAGTGCCCAATATATCAGAAAATGTGCTTTTCTCATATGGGTGGGATTTTTGACACATAGGTTTATCGAGTACTTTGGCCTATGGTTTTAATACCCACGCTTTGTAAAACTACTTAAGCAATTGTCTACTTATATGGTTTTATGCATATGTTAGGTATAATGTAACATTGCAGATGTGTTTTGAATTTGGGTGTGAATTCTGTAGAGTTTGTTGAGCATAGCTCCAAACAGATCCGGGTATTGTATTGAGAGGGCAAAGTGGCTTGTAGTAAAATCTGAGTAAGTGATTCTTGGTGGACGTAGCCCAAATTGGGTGAACCACATTAAATACTCATCTCTTTTTGTAGTGTTATTTTATTATGTAATTTTATTTGAGATCTGTAATATTTTCTACATATTAGTTTCTACTATTGTGATTCTCGTGAGGAATTATTCTACATATTTTATCCTTTATTTCCTAACAGAGACCTTTCCAATGGTACCAAATTTGTTGAATTTCGAGCATTGGATCAAAAGATATACCCATTTGAATACATGAATCGTGATCTGGACAAAAAATGGCAAAAACCATTTTTGCAAAATTGGTCCGCAGCCCAAAATTCACTTTAGGCCTTTTGCACAAAAATTACAAAAGTGCAAAAAATTACATGCAAGCCCGCAATTCACTTTTACCAAAAATTCATCTCCGGGCCCGTCGGTCTGCATTTTCCATTTCGGCAAAAATTCTTTCCCAGGGCCGCTGGCCCACTTTTGGAAAAAAATCCTTCCAACGCGTACCTCCCCACATGTAATTTAGGCTTGAAACGTGGCTTCTATGGGCGTCGGCAGAGGTGCAGTTTACTTTTATACTTTACCCCTTTTCGAAACAAAAGCCAAAAATTCAAATCGCTCCTGAGACCCGCCTTCTCGCTTTGACTTGAAACATGGCCACGTGTCCCTTTTGTTTGGCGGGGTCATATGTCTGATCCTAGACACGTGGAGGCTCAATACACATTTGGGACCTACCCCATATTTTACCTTTGAAGTTGCGCGAGACGAGGCACGTGGAGGCTTCCACCCGGCCCTTCTATACTTAGTCTATTTAAATGACTGGTTTTGTCCCCTTTTGACTTTTGGACACGTGGCGAGCATGCGCTTATTTAGAACTAGCCTTTGGGCTGACCTTTGAAGATGCATCGATTGGACACGTGGCTCCATCTCGTTGGCTTGAGACTTTTCAACTACCGACTATGTCTCCTTTTTGGACCAGGGACACATGGAAGCCTCGCCTCATTTAAGTCTCGCTTTGGGCTGCGCCTTTAAAGTTGCACCAACGAGACATGTGGCTCCTTCCGCTGGCTCTGATATACTTTTCAATCTAAGCTGACTATGTCTCATTTTTAGACCTGGGACATGTGGAGGCTTGGCGCTTGTTTGAGTCTCTGCCTTGGGCTCTCACTTTTGGAATTGTGTCAAGCCGACATGTGGTTCTTTCCACTTGTTTGGAATTTTTAATGGCCGACTCTGTACCTTTTCATACCTGGGACATGTGGAAGCTCCGTGCACATTTGGGGTCTCCATTTTGATGTTCCCTTTTGTAATTGCACTGCCGACATGTGGCACATTTCGTGAGTCTTCTGCTTAGCACTAATTCTACTCGTATGTGGCTAAGTCTGAAAACTTTGAGCCTCTCCCTGTTTTCTTCCATTGAGCCTCTAGTTTCTTTTATGTTGTTTTCCTCCTTTATCGACCCTTCTCCTCCATTTTTGAGTCCACCTGCAACCCGACTATTGGATTTGAAATATGGGCTAATATGAATGAACCAATCCTTAAAATTCTTGTTGTGTAGGGTCATGTTTTATCAATTTTTCCAGGGGGAAAATTGGGATAACAATTTGGCAACTCACGGGGACATCTTCCTACTAGATGAAGAGACCAGTAGCCTTGGAAGTATCCATTGGGTATGGAGTCCACCTGGTAATTTCAAAACTGGTCTGGAACTTCCTTCCACTGCATGCACTCTTATCATTGCAAGAAAATCTTGGATTCAAGATTTGTTAGAGTAGAGAGTTGTTTGAAACCTCGAACATCTCCCTCATTTGATTTTCTACAAACTTGATCTGCTGGAGTGCAATGAAACATCCAGACCTAATCCAATATAGATACTCTACAGATTTAATTTCTTGTGGCCACAAGTCTTTTCCATGAGTGAGATCAATCATACATGCTTTGCACTAGAAGTAATAGAGCATGTGCACCAGCACTTAGGGAAATTGAAACCTAAACTATAACAAGACAATGTGCATACGCACTTAGAGAAATTGAAAACCTAGGCTAATATTTACAGGGTGAGAAATTCTCATTTTAGTAGCAAGTGTTTGAGGTAGATCCCATTTACTAGAATCTGTAATTCTTCGCCATCCAACTTAGCCAACCGAGAAGGCATTGCTACTTTTACATTTTTTGACCATGTAGGGGCCACTCCAAATGGCATCAAACTTGGAATGCCTTCCTGGTTTTTCTCGATCTGCATCCCACTTTAGAACTAAGTCCCCCTCTTGAAAGGTCCTTGTTCTTGCTTTCTTATCAAATCTCTTCTTGATCGATGCTTGATCTTTCTCCATGATTTGCATTACATGTTCTCTTGCTTCTTCTACTTCCATTAGCTCTGCATACCTAATTTCCATAGGTTCAAACTTGGCTAGTTCCAACTATTTCATGAGCTCCAAAGTGGGAAGCTCCAATGATATGGGCAATACTGCCTCTTTTCCATATACAAGCTTATATGGGGAGCTTCTGTAGACCTTTTGGATGTGATCCTGTTAGCCCATAGAGCTGATTTGAGCTTTGTGTGCCAAGTTCTCTGATTTTCATCAAGAGTCCTTCTGATAATTCTTAGTAGGTTCTTATTTGTGGACTCTACTTGGCCATTACCTTGAGGGTAATAGTTTGATGAAGTGCTTGAGGTATACACCATTCCTAACAGCCCATTCAGTGATCCTTATACTAAGGAATTCCAATGCATTATCTGATATGATAGTGGCAGGGACTCCAAACCTAGTGGTTATCCCTTCATAGAAATCCAAGATGTTGGATTCATTTGCCTCCTTAAGTGTCACTGCTTTAGTCCACTTGGTGAAATAGTCTGTTGCTGTAAGTATCCACTTGTGGCCCTAGCTTGAATTTGGGTTAATCAATCCAATGAATTCTAATCCCCATTACATGAATGGTTGATCCAATGAAATTGGATGAAGGGGTAGGGCTACTAAATTTTCCTTCCCTGTGAAGAATGCACACTTCTTATACTTCTTGATCCATGAGTAGCAATCCCTAAACACCGTAGGCCAATAATAACCAGCTTTCATGATTTTGAGAGCTATTACTCGAGGAGAAAAGTGGCCTCCTACTTCTCCATCATGGAACTCATGCAACACCCTCTCAATTTGGCATGTCCCAATGCACCTCAATAGAACACTATTGATGTCCTTCTTGAACAAGACACCACCAATAAGCACATATGGGATGGCTTGTAATCTGAAGTATCTCCTTTTTGCTTTGTTCCATTCTGGAGGGCACAAACCTATTTGGAGATAATACACCAAGGATTGAGTCCAACATGGAATAGGTGCATTGTTAGCTAGATGCTCTTGATCGCCTGCAAGCGGGATAGCCTCTTCTTCATCCATTGACTTAGTTTGTTGCTTGGAAGCAAGATGCTCACACAAAACTTTTCCATGAACCAATTTGATCACTTTGTTTTCAATATCATACTCCATAACATGAGTGATCCAACCTTCTCTCTTCTCATTCAAGTCCTTGTTTAGAATAAAATCCTTGACACCAAAGATAAGACACTAGCAATTGAATCTTATTGTTTGAGACCAAGTGTCTGAACTTCTTCAAACTCCTAATGATAGCAAGGACATGCTTTTTAATGAAAGAATGATTTACTTCATAATTCTCCAACCTATGGGCTGTTCTGAACCTTCCTTGTTAGGCTAAACCAAGATAGCTGAGATTGTGTCTGACCCTCCAAAAGCATACAACATGAAGTCCTTTGAAAATTCTGGTTAATAAGAGTTGGGGCCTGTGATATTGCAAGCTTGATGGCCTCAAAACTCTCTTTGCCTTCTCTGTCCATTTAAATGCAAGACTCTTCTTCAACATCATTGTTAAAGGCTTCACAAGAGTGGAAAATCAGGCACAAACTGCGAACAAAGTTTATCCTTCCTAAGAAGCTTTGGAGGGATTTCTTGTGATGTGGTAGTGGTAGTGTTCTAATGGCTTCAACTCTTTCAAGGTCAATTGTTAACCCTTCTCTTGAGAAAATGTGGCCTAAAACTTTCCCTCATGTGCCAAAAATACACACTTATTTGGATTCAATGACACTTTGAATCTTCATCACGCTCTAAAATACCCGTGCTGAGGTGGAAGAGATGGTCTACAACATTATTTGAGAAGACAATGATATCATCTAGATACACCAAAACTATCTTGTTGATTAAGCCTTTGAATGCCATGTCCATAGCTTGCTGAAATGTTGCTCCGGCATTGGACAATCCAAATGACATCTTCTTATAAGTATATGTGCCCCATTTCGTGGTGAAGGCTATCTTGAACTGATCTTCCTCTTTCACCATTATCTGATTATAGCTTGAGTATCCATCTAGCAATGAAAACCTCTTAGATCCAGCTACAACCTACAAGATTTGTTCCATCGATGGAAGTGGGTAGTGATCTTTGAGTGATGCTCTGTTTAGATCACGGAAGTCTACACACAATCTGATTTCTCCATTTCTTTTCCTCACAGGCACCAAGTTTGCAACCCAACTTGAATGTTTGATAGGGAAGATGATGTTGGCCTCAATTAGCTTGTTCAACTCTTTTCTCATGAGAGGTTCAATGTGAGGGTTTACTAGCCTTTGCTTCTGTCTAAAAGGCTTAGATCTTGGATCCAGCTTGATAGTGTGTTGTGCCAACCTTGGGTTGAAACCTCTTAAATCCTTGTAAGTCCAAGCAAAGACATATGGGAATTCTTGAAAAGTTGAACAAACTCATATTTTTCTTATTGGGTACTTACCTTTCCAATTCGCAACATTTTGCCTTCATCTATGGAAATGGGCTCTGAATCTTCACCCTTTACTTGAATATTTGCTTTCTCCTTCCGGAATTGATCATTTGGGTTGAAGATTGACTCCAAGGTTACAAGAACTTTTGGTAATTTGTTAGTTCTCACTGCACTACTTGTTCACCATACTATTGTTCCAATTTTTCTTAGTTTATGGAGGAGAACTCAACTTTCTCTTGTAGAAAATTGACAATTTGTTGATCATTCTCGAAGACCTCAACTTGTGTTATTATCTATGATAGTTGGCCTTACAACCACCTTGATATGGGTCTGAGACTTATCACTTTTGATACTCTCTACTACATCAAATATTACCCCGATTTCCGCCATATATGTCTCATTGCTTCATTCTTCTTCTTAGGTGGAATTGATGCCAAATGATTTGAAATATTTGATGAGATCCCATACCCGATTCTTGTAGTTTTTTAACAGATCATTCTTGGCAGAATTTTGTCCTCATACTTGATTTGTAACTAGCTCACTATTTCCAAACACTTGTAAGTTTTTAATCTCTTTTTCTTGCCCAATGCAGTCCATGGATCAAGGCTTCATACTATGTTGTGTTGTTTGAGCAAGCAAATTGGAAATAGAAGGTTAAGTAATTTTTTACCTTGAGGTGAAACAAGCATAGCTCCTCCTCTAGCTCCTTGTCTACTTCTTGAGCCATCAAAGAATAACTACCATACCTCATTATCATCCTTGTGGTCTGGCTTAGTGATGTCAGGAAGAGGATGATTCTCCTCATACAAATAGTAAACTCCTAGCTTAGATTTCTCCATTTCCTTGTAAGGGTCAAAAGTTTGCCTCTTGTTCACCCATTCATTGAGAGTCAACTCTGAAATACACCCAACCTTGGTATCTACCTCATAAGTGCTTGGGAGGTCTTCCTGATCAAAGGTTGAACAATTCACATTGATTAGGCTGGGTACATGAGGCTCAATATGGAAATCCACAATGGGCTCAGATCTAATCATAGCCTTAGCTCCATACCTTGTTCTAAAAAGCATGTACGACCAATCAATAGAAACAAATAGCCTCCAATTTTAGCGGTGAAGTCTCTTGACAAACACAATGCAAAGTGTGGTGGCAAGTCTATGACCAATACATTTTGCAATACAGTCACATTGGGGCATGCGTGCAATGTGAGGGTCAAATCCTTGATGACTCCAACTATTTTTACCGTTGTCCCATCCAATTGCACTATGCCTTTGGAGATGACTTCGTATTGAAGACCTAGCTGATCGTCTATTTGCTTCGGTGCATGACCGAGCTACTTTCGCTTTTGAATCAATCATGAAATGATGTACCAATTTGTCCCCAATGATCAACGAAACATATAATGGAGGGGGCTTCATATTCTTACCTTGTTGTCCTCCATGATTTCCTTCAGGCTGAGTTGCATTGGTAAGCACCTTCTCTTATTGGTTTAGGGCATATTTGAGGTTGACTAATTGGCCATAGCAAAGTGCAACATGTTTCTCTATCCCGGGATAGCTAATGAATCCCACATTGATATCTTTGCATTTGTTTTCTTCATCTGTTCAATGATGTTAAATGGGGATGAGCTATATTTTTTTCCCTTTCCTTGTACATTCTTCTCTTACACATGGGTCATTACAATCGGTGCTTGAGCGGGTCTAGAAGGTGGCTTGGGCTGGCTCTGCACATTGGGAATTGCACTTTACGGGGTAACAGAGGGTTATGGACCATTTAAATTGGAGGATTTCCCTTCTCCAATATTCCTCTTCTTGGACCGTGTATTTTTGCCACACTATGAGGAGGTGCTTGATTCATACCACAAAAATCTTTAGCCTTGCCAATTAACAAGCATGGTCTCACTTGGAGGTGCCTCTTTTTGGGTTTCTTACTACTGATTTTCCTCTTGACTAGGCTCTTGGGACACACCAATGGTTTGTACCATCAAGGCCTAGTTTAGTACACCATTGAAACACATTGACTGGTTATGGGGCTGATTGCATGGGAAACACCAATCATATTCTTGTGCCATATTGTTTTGTGTTAGAACCAAGGCCCTTGATGTTGAAGCTACGTTTGGATCATATGGTTAGAAAGGCCTAGCAGCTTGAGGTTGTCCTTGGTTTTGGTTTTGATTTACAACCTGAGCTGGTGGTCTATTTTGTTGATATGGGGGTCTAGCTTGATATTGAGTTTGAGGTTGATACGGCCTAGAACTCTAAGCTTGTTGTCTCTTGATAGTCACTAGCTCATTTCCTAGGTTCTACAGTTGTTTCATAACCTCTTGTAGCTCTTTTGAAGTGCTAGAAGATGAGGTGGAAGATTCAGCTGAACTCTAATTCCTTGGAGCAGGTATGGGAGCTAATGTGGGTGTTTGACTAGTGTTTGGAGCTCCTAGTTCGGATATAGAGGCGTAGGTGGCCTAGGTGCAAGTTTACCAACCTGAATTAAACAATTTTCAGCTCTAATGGAAATGTTATAGGTTACAAGTAAGGTTACACCTCCCATGGATTGAATCATTAAGGAAATATCATAATTTAAAGCTCTAAGGAAGTATAGAAAATCACCTTCGTCTGTTGGTCTTACACCACCGAATCCTATCCCATGTCTCGCTAGAATCTGAAGTTGAAGTCGGTCAACTACTCATTAGGATCCCTCTTGATTGTTGTCAGTTGTTCCAACAAGGATAGATTATCTCCCTTCTCTCCAAATTGATTGTGAAGAGCTCTGCATAGATGGTCCCAATTCTGAATAGAGCATGTTGTTAGACTCCTGAACCATTGAAAATATTTACCCTTGAATGAAGAGGCTAATAATTTGACTGCAACATCCATCTCAATGATTTCATGAATTACACAAACATTTGCAATGTCTTGAATGTGGTCACTAGGAGTAGTCTAGTTCTCTCTAGTGAAATATGGAATTCTCTTCAATGCTACAACTAGAACTAGATTTTGTGCATTGAGAGCGAGTGGGATGCTGCCAATGAAGTTGACATAGGGGATAGGGTGGTAGATGTACCATTATGATTGGCCTAAGAACCCTTATTGATTAAATGAAAGGCCTACTAGGGGGAGGTGTTGAAAAGGTTCTATTTGGTGGAGATGGAGACCTTTGAGCTCTTCTTCCCCTTCTCCCTCTGTTTGGGGACAAGTGCAGATAGAAAAACAATCCTTCTTCTCTAGTTCTTCATCTAGTCTAAATTCTTCTCATGAATCTGCCAAGCCTGGGATGTTGAAACCAATGGACTCTGCCTCTTTTGGAGTCGCTAGACGTGTAATTTAAGAGCTTCTTAAAAGTTGTAAACTTATAACAAGTACACATCAATCTTTCGCAATAAAAATGGAGACCTCTTGGTCCCATCAGGCATATCAAAACTATTAGTGCAAAATCACAACACCCCTAAATGTTTGCAACTAGATAGGTTGAGACTCTCATTGTGATTGCATAACATGGATCATCTCTCCGGATGATGGTCGGTTCCTATTCCTATGTTTAGGTGCACACATAAATTTTAACCATACCAAAATTTTGTTTTGGTCCCCTGAAGAAGTCTGACAATGTTCAAAATGGCCTAAAACTCCCTTCCGGAAATCAAGTTTTAAGAACTTAGCCATTTTCACCTTTTTTGAATTGGGCGCAAGAAATGTTGTGTCAACATCATGATATGTGTGCCCCTTAGAAAATCCTTTGGCGCCCAGAAATAACATGTCAACATCGATGAAGTTGCGCCCCTTTGGTGTAGGAAATGACATGTCAACATCATTAAACATGCACCTAAAAAGTGCACTAAGGCGTTGAAAGTATCATGTAAACATTGAAAAAATGTGTGCGCTTAAGGCGTGAGAAATTTGTGTTGACATCCTAGAATGTGCACTTAAGTCACTAAAAGATTTATGTCAATGAAGTGAACTTGCGCCAAGGCGCATTTGAGCCCCATGTCGACACTCTAAAAAACCATGCCAAAGAAAGTTGGTGAAATAATTAATGCCAAATTTTCTATAAATAGGCACTTAACACTTGTCATTTTCACGAATTGAAAATTGTGAAAAGTATTCTTCTACACTGTCACACTATCCTTATGTCCTTGTCACCCCGCGTGCCATTTTTTGAGTTTGTGGACCCCAACCTCATCCTTCATCCTTTATAAAACTGGGTAAGTGGCTTTTATCATCTCTTTTGTTGTTTTGGTTTTGTTTCTTGGTTATTGTTAGGTTTTAGGGTTGTTATAAATCTAAAGGTTAAATCTAAAATGAAAACCTAACAATCCTAAACCATATAAAAGCCCCTTTTCTCTCCTTCCAGATCTACAAATCTATAAGGCCCCTGCCTCTAAAAAACCAAACCCTTTTCCTACTTATTATCTTATTGCAAAACCCTCTCTTTACCATTTGATGAAACCAAAGGAGAAAGAAGAAATCAATGAAATTGTAAAAAATCACTTTAAACTCCTTTGCATGCTATTTTTTCATGTTACGACCCCCCACATTCACACCTTGGCACACTATCCCCGCTTGTAACATATCTCTAACTTGCGCCCAGTATAATAACACTTAGCAAACTTTTTTAAGGGTGTAGGCACATCTGGCACACAACATCAACATTGGATGTTGTGTCCTTCAAAACCGCGCCAAGCACTTTCCCCTTTGGCGCGCATTGATTTCCTTTGCAGCATATTCCAAAATTGCACCTTGGGCACACTTAAAAGACATGCAACACCATCATTTTCAGCACCAAGCTAAAGAAAATTTCCTAAGGGCACAGTGCACATCCTTGAACATCAACATGGCATGTTGTATGTTGTAAACTCGCCCTGCGCTTTTCCTTTGGCGCTACCTTCTGTCATGTAACACTCTCCAAAAGTGTGCCCTTTATAACCCTTTGCGCAACTTTTCTCCTGTCAACACAGGCGCACCTTTTTACATGTTGACATCCCCAAAAGTGTGCCCAACCTTTTTAAGCCTCTGCAACATGTTGTGAACTTGCGCCTTGTGCCCTAAGCCTTATAATTGCTCATTCTTCTTTCTGTAATATTTTATTATGGATAACATGATGGTTGACATGGCTCTTCTTATGTTGGACCTCCTTGATTCTCCTTGCAGAACAACAATAGCCATCCTCGAGCTCACACATGTCTTCATCAAGCAAAAAAGCCAACAAAGTCTAAAGGAAAGCAAAGTTGACAGAACAAGAGATGAAGTACAAATATCAAAAAGTCAGGATGCTGACTCATATGCAGAGAGTGATCTCGATATCAGAGACTCTGAGCTTGGGCACATTGATATGGAAGACTTCTGGGTGAGAACCAACCAGGCAACTAGTGGCCCCTGGATGAACAAACTAGTGGGCAGTGGATTGCACTTTGCAGCTGGGCTGCCAGTAAGTGTTGTAAATAATGAAGTTCATCATGTTGGTGGCTCGATGCTATAATAAGGACACAAGATGTGTCGAAGATAAGGAGGAAAGATGATCATCGACCTCACAACTCATCATTTTGAAATAACCTTAGGCATTCCTCATCATAGGAGTAATACATCGCCATAAGCCTAGAAGACTACAAAAAGGCATGGGATGAAAATGAGGACAAATGTATGCAAATGATGAATGAGCTATATCTTAAGAACAAAAATCCGGTGAGCCAGATGGCCACAGACCATCCACCGTAGTGACTTCAATGAGGAACTGAGTGATACAATCACCTTCTTGAGTAGAGTGTTTGGGCTTCCTAATGCCCATCATTTCCATAAATGGATGTTGAGGTACTTAGAGACCATGAGCAAGAATGTGCTGATCAGCATTTTGGCTGGGGAAAATCATCAATGACACCATCTCTCAGCAACTTCAATAGGTCATGACAATTGGGAAGTTCTATATGAATTCCTACGTTGTATACGCTGCAACATCAGCGAGAGATTTCACAGGCCTAGCTCGAAATGGGGTATGGCCCCAGGTCAAAATATATGAATACTACCCAGAGCTAAGGCTCGAGAACAACATCCCCCAGTTCTCAAAAATCAACGACGCCTTCTTCTATGAGGTGATCTTCTTATTGAGGCCAAATATGAGACATGGTCGAACTAGCTCGAGAGTGTGATCACTGTCACAAAGAAGTGGGGAGCATTGTTCACTGTAGTTTCCCACATTCACATATCTCAGGGGTGAATTTTGAGGTGAACCAGACAAAGCTACCAAGGTATGCGGGCCCAAGCTGATTCTCTTGGAGTTGTCAAGGCAACTAATCACATACCATGAGAAATGCATGAAGAGAAAGAAGGGAGGAACTCCATTCCCCCTTACAGTGGGCTAATACACCTGCACCACATTGGCCAAAGCATGGGAAATGTATGTCGAGCTTGAATTGCTGAATCTAAAGCACAACTTCCTAGCCAGGCCTACCTTTGATTGCGGAGTTGCCTCCCAAAGGAAAAAATTGATCCTATCCATGTTCCTGAGATCGAGGACATCTACATCGACCTGACACATGAAATAGATATCAGGCGAAAAGGATCACTCCCGGCTGGCTCTAGAGGAAATCATTCATTATGGCATGGCCATCATTCCAAAAGGATTCCAAGAGCCTGATCAAGAAATTGATCAAGTTTACCTTGACACGGATGGGGATGATTGGCCATTCATAGAGATTGATAGAGCCAAGGCACCAAAGACCATTCAGGAAAGGGTCAAGCCCACGTTGTAGCACACCAAACATTGGTGCAAATAGAATGGTCTCACCTACCTCGGGGTAGATTTCACTACTTCTCCTTTAGGTAGAGCACCTCCAAGGCCGGCCCAGGTGCCAAAAAAGGAAAGGAAAGGATAAGGAGGAGAACCAAAAATAGGAAGAAAATATCGAAATCCCTCCTACTACTTCTGAAAAGCAAATGGTGGACCTAGTGTCTCCGGGTAAAGAAGAAGACCACGAGTTTCCAACGGATACATCCACTCGGGATGTGGTCATCACATTACTGACCACTTTGAGGTACCCACCATTCCTTCTTCTACTCCTTCCTCCCTCCCTATCATTGAAACATCTATTCCTATGGATGTTTCTTCTTCTCTCCCTTCCTCCCTTCCATCTCCCACCTCTTCCATCTTCTCCTCTCTTGTGGATCTGTCACCTAGTGTTCCCTCCATCCCATTACAGATCCCTTCCACCTCCATGTCCTTTTCTTCCCTGTAGTAACTCTAGGCCCCACAAGCAGTAGCGCGTTGGACTCCTTGTCGATGCCACCACCAAGTGTCTCAACGTTCTTCCCTATGGCCTCTTCAGTTGCTTCCCCTTTCACTCCCGTTTCTTCTTCCATTCCCTCTACTCCCTCTCCCATAAGTCCAAGCTAGATCTCTGACCATCTGGGTCAACTCAAGAGAAAGGTTCCCATAGCACCCATGGACTTCTCTGTCATTCCAAAGAAGGGACCCAAGAAGCAAAAAGCTATAACTCACTTCTCTAAGAGCGTTTTAGGGAGAGAGAGTCATGGAGATTGCATATCTTGATCCCACCAAAGAAAAGAAAGATATGTCTCCTACAAACTTTACAGTGACCCAAGTCACGATGGGAACCTCATCTAAGAGCCTACAAGGAGAGGCCTTGTCTACAGTAGATGCCCTCTGCAAGAAACTTCAAGAAGCAAAGGAGGAGAAGAGAATACTCAAGGAGAAAAACAAACATCTCCTCCAAGCATTTGTAAAGAATGGGCAATGCTCCTCCTATGACTACTGCCAGAGCCTACTAAAGTTCTCAGTCAGGATAAGATAAATGAATACGCCAAGATTGGTGAACAAGGCATGGTAGTGTCCTCCTGGATAGAGTGAATCCTCAGAGATAGTGAGGAAATAATCAAGAAATTCACAGGACTCTACCAGGGTATAGATCAGGAAAATAAGGAGCTACAAGCGTAGTAGGGATCCCTCTCTCGAGGAGTTGGACAATGCCATATTGCAACATGAAACATTTCAAGCAATGGTCAACTACTCAGTCATGATGACCTATTAAAGGTTGGTGTCATCGATCACCCGTGAGCACATAACAAATCTCTCGTCACTTTAGATTATCGGGTTGATCAAATGGAATATATCCTGGAGAGGATAGATAAAATCAAGGATGAAAGCCCTAGATGCAAAATACAACATGGAGCAGATGATTACAAAGATGTCTCTAGGAGATGCTCAGTGAATCATTCACCTTGAGGGAGGCAGACGATACAATCCAGCTCTTTAAGGCTATCGCAACCCAAGGTTTGGCACCAGAGGTCACTTTTGACCGAATCAATCAATAACCTTCTGGCTTGCCGTGATTTCATTGGATTCTTGATTGAGGCATGCGAAGAGTACATCGGGCTACTACAAAAAGCTCAAGACTGAAAAAAGAAACTTGCGAAGTTATTGGCGACCATTTCAAGGGTCCAGATCATAATCAACTTCAGATAATGATCAGCAAGTTTATGGAATACCGAGCTCAGTGTCACATCACCTCTCCTGATCAGAAGCAAGACATTCCATTTAAGCAAAGAGATGATGAGGAGTAGTTTCTCCTCTTATGTACACTTTGATCATTTTTGTAAAAATATTTAAAAAGTATGTTGGCATTTATGATGACATCATCCATGTTGCATCATGGGATGTTGCCATCCAAAAACTTGCCCAAAGTCAACTTTTGACTTTTTAGATATTTTGTATATTTTGTAAATAGTGGTTGGTTTCTTTTTGTCTTCTTCCTCCTTCTCCTTCTATAAATACTTGGAATACTTGTTGTATTCCAGGTGGACATTTTTGTATGAAAAAGAGAAGTGAGAGAAGAAAGACTTTGTGCCTTCTTGTAACAGAAGAGATATTAATATATATGTTCAGACTTTGTGCTCAATATATGTGTTATTTGCATCAGATATTTCTTAAGTTAGATCTATGTTTCTATTCTATTTGGATTCATTCTTATTATTGTCATATGTTCATCAGTATTGCTTTAATTGTTTATGTAAGTAAGTTTGGCTCTGTTTACTACCAGCCCAAAGCATAAACCTTTTGACCTTTCTATCTTGGAATTCATTTCTTTTCTTCCTTCAGATCTACCTTCCTCCATTCCTTCCCTCTACCTTTCTATTTGCATTGGAACTACCTCTACTGGGATGAGATCCCAAACCCCCGAAGTTAGAATAGTGTAGATTTGCACAGATTCCTGCTTGATAGAATAGCAATAAACTAGTTTCACTTTGTTGTCTCAAAGAGGGGCTATGCCCTGCACACTGTTGGCCTGTTTCCCCATGACTGTCCTATCTAACCAACAGATTTTCAAACCAATAGTTTTTGGTGACTCTACTGGGGATCGAACTAAGGAAATAATTAAAAAACTATAAAAATCACTACCAGATTGCAAATTTTAACTCTTTGTTAAAAATTAAAATTTTTGCAAAAGTGATCAAAACTAAAAATTTCCTTATACAAATCCATAGATCTGGGCCAGATAGGAGCTTTTAGTTCACTGAGTTTTTACAAAAACTTGTATATTTCCGTAGATCGAGATTATGACATTTCACAATATTTTCAAAACCTTGCAAAATTCAGGTCAAAGATCTAAAATCAGCTTTCTAAATTAACCCACTTTTTATCCTTGTTAATCTTTGTTAGAAAACCACAATCGGTTGTTATTAAAAGAGGATAAAATTTAAAATTAAAAAAGTACATGCTGCTGATTTTTGCCAAAAAATCAAAAAATCAGCAAGTACAAACAAAAATATTGTTGTAAATCTGCTCTTAATTGTTGCAGATCTGAATGGCTATGCTGGCGGGTGAACAATTTACTCGTAGAGAGAGCTCGTGGAGAAGTTGATCCAATCTTTGATCTACTTCAAAGGCACAATTTCAGTATCACTCCAGCATGATTCACATCACTAAGTTTAGTGGATCGATCAGCAAGAAGTGCCTCGCCTCCACGAAAGAGCTAGATTTCACAAGGTGCCTCGACATCAATTTGTAGTGCTCTTTTGCTAAGTGGAACCACACTCCCTACTCATGTTCTTTTTCCACTTTTCAAATGGTGATAAATCTACCTATACCATGGGAAATGCCATGGGTCCTCTAGCACTGCCGCATCCATCAACCCCTCCCTCACGGAAATCACAAGAATTTCCTCAAAATTTGATGGGAGTGGAAATCAAAGCACAGATGCACATATATCTACATTTATTATGTCATGTAGTATTCTGGATGTGACTCATGAAGATGTATCGGTATGTCTCTTTTCTTGAGAGACCTTGCAAGGGCCTGCATCAGAGAATGGTTCCAGCATTTACCAGCCGGATCCATCACCAGTTGGGCCACATTACGGACTACATTTGAAGATAGATATAAGCCTTCAGAAGATGCATTTGCATTATTGTCACAAATCACTCACATGAAGAAGGAGGCCAATGAAACCATGCATGATTTTATCACCCATTTCAATTCACTAATCAACCATGTGCCACTTGCCATGTTGCCAACATTAGAGAATCAAAAGTGTTTCTTTGTGAATGCAATGAGTTCGAAAAGTAAGTTTCTTACTTTTACAAGAACAAATACCCACCTTGGTTCTTGCTCAAGCTATGGCCATTTGGATAGAAGACAACCTTCTTATATCGGTGAGTTAAGATGAGAGCCATCAAAATCAAAGGCTTCAACTTCTTCTCAAGCTACCTCATCAGATCCAGCATTCCAGAAGATGGCGAATGATTTTCTCTCATTAAAGAAGCAATTGGCTCAAACATCATCTACTACTCCATACGGGATATCCCACGGAGGAACTTCACTCCCAACAACGCCCCCAAAGGCCATTTTTCCTGCTTGCTTCTCCAGGTTAGCAATTGAAGCCCCTCCGGTTAATGCTTTGGTTGAAATCAAAGAAGATGATACAAATTATGAAGAACCTTTGTCAAGGTGAAGATGATCAAGATGTCGGTGAACCAACTGGAAACTCTACTATCGGGTATATGGAATTTGAAGATGAGGAATCTGATGAAGAAGAAGGTACCCAAGGGTATGTGAGTGGACAATCATATGCGTAGTTTTCACTCACTCATGAAGGAAAAGAAGCAAAGGTTGCTTTGCTGAAAAACAAAAGGAAAAGGTTGTGGTAGCTCCACCACCAATGATTGCTAAAAGAGGTAATCCCCTTCCTACTCAACCTCCTGTTAAACCTTTTGTAAAGAAATATTTTCCTCTGTTTCTCCTCCAAATCAGCCTTCCTCCAATTCCATAAAGACTAGTAATCCTCCTCCACAAACATGAAATGAAGGACTCATTCCTTCGTTAGCGCAACCCTTGGTCGCATTCGATATAATTGATCATGCCAAAAAGACCAAGATCCAATGTCTGAGGTTGAATACCTTCAGTCCAACCCAGAGCAGCTTGTAAGATTAACTAAGTATATCCAAAACCAGGCTACCATCCTTCCTCCCATTTCTCCAAAAGGAATTCTTCCCACCCCTCCTACGTCTCACGTAAACATCACCTCGCCTCGACTCTACATCGGGAAAAATTGAACCTTTTTACCTATCTCTCCTGATCAATGGTCATAAACTAAGTAATTATATAATTGATTCTGGAGCTTCTGATAATGTTATGCCAGCAAAGGTTTCCCATGCTTTGGGCCTCACACTTACTAAACCTTTTGGTAGATGCTACTCCATGGAAACCAAGCAAGTACCATTGATTGGTCAGATCAAGGATGCATAATTTGCATTCGCGACATTTCTAAAAAAGGGTAAAAATGACTATTCTCATAGCTGATATTCCAGCAGCCTACGGGATATTACTAGGGAGGAGCTTCTACAAAGAAGTTGGTGGGGAAATTCATATGGACTGGTCCAAAGCCAGGATTCCTGTCAAAGGAGTGATGTAGACATTGGAACCAGAATCACAAAAGAAATATCTAGTCACCAACTCTGATGACCCCAAGGCTCAGATTCTTTTCGAATCATCAGGGATGGGAAACTACTTCTTGTCCACTGACTCAGATAAAATGGACATTCTCATCCAAAAGAGGATCTCAACAAAGTGTGGACATTGCAGTTTGATGGCGTTGTGTGACAAGTGGATGCGGTGTTGGGGCTGTTCTAATATCTCCTGAGGAGGAGATTTTCCCTTTTTCTTTCAAGTTGCAGTTCTTCAATACAAATAATACTGTTGAGTATGAATCCTTGTTACTTGGCATGCAAGCTACAAAAGAGAAAGGAATCAAGAATCTAAAAGTGCAAGGTGATGTTGAGCTAATTGTCAATCAGGTAAAAGGGATATATCAAGTAAAGAATGACCGGCTCAGACACTACCACAATGCAGTATGGGATAACATCGAAGAGTTTGATGCTTTCTCAATCAAAGCAGTCCATGAACTTTCAAAATGACATGGCTGATTCATTGGTTGTCTCAGCATCTCTCATGCTCCCTCACCTAGGGTTAAAAATAGATACATATACCATTGAGGTGGTTTTCACCCAAGTGTGCTAGATAATTCACAACACTGGCAAGTGTTCAATGATGACAACCAACTTATCACTTTTCTAGGAAAAAGCTGAAAATTTCAAAGAGCTTCATTTCGATGGATCAACTTCTACATGTCGTGAGTCTCTCACCAGTCAAGCACATGAATCTAAAAAAGAAATAGTGATACAGCTCAAAGGAAATAAGATTCCGAAAGGTTTGGTTTCCTTAGAATGACTATTTGATAATCATGACCATTTTGTTAAGAAAAAGTGACAGGATGATCCTTCCTCTTCTCCGAAAATTGAATCCATCAATCTAGGTACTGTGGAACATCCTCATTCCATGAACATCGGGAAGTGTTGTACGCTTGAAGAAAAACAAAATTTGTCAAGTTCTTTGAAAAAGTACATGGATGTATTAGCATGGTCTTATGCTGATCTCAAGTCTTTCAAGCCAAAGGACATTCGGCATGACATCCCGCTCAAGGATGATGTCAAGCCTTTTCATCAAAAGCAAAGGCATTACAACCCCAAAATCTCAGGTACCATCCAGGCTGAAATTCAGAAGATGTTGGATGCAAGAATTATTTTTCCAATTCATCACAGTACCTAGGTTGCTAATATTGTACCTATGTGTGGAAGAAGAATGGTGAGATACACATATGCGTAGACTTTCACAACTTGAACCAGTCATCCTTAAAGGATAACTATCCACTGCCGATAATGGATCAAGTGCTATAGGTAGTAACCGGTTCAGAAATGTTGTCTATGCTGGATGGTTTTTCGGTTACAATCAAATTCAAGTCACACCTAAAGATCAGTTCAAAACAACATTCACCACCCCTTGGGGTACCTTCACCTATAAGAGATGTCATTTGGTTTAATCAACATGGTGCCACCTTCCAATGAGCAATGGACTTTGCATTCAAAGGTATGATGGGAAAGGTCATCATAGTTTACCTAGATGACTTGACCATGTTCTCCAAAAAAACAAAGTGATCACTGCGATCATTTAGAACAAGTCTTGATCAGATGCCGAGAGCACGAGATTTCACTAAATCCCAAGAAGTCAGTTTTTGGGGTCACTGAAGGAAAGCTGCTAGGACATGTCATCAGCAGAGAGGGAACTAAGATAGATGTCGAAAGAGTCAAGGCTATTCAGAGCCTCACTTTTCCTACAAGCAAGACTGGTGTTCACTCTTTCTTTGGAAAGGTAAATTTTCTTAGGCGCTTTGTTCCTAATTTTGCTGAGAAGACTCATCATATATCTAATATGATGAAAGGGTCCCAAACATTCCAATGGAGTGAGGAAGGAAAGGCATCATTCGAAGACATAAAGACCTCCATCACTCATGCTCCTATTCTAGTGTGTCTTGACTTTAGCAAAGACTTCATCATGTATAATTATGCATCTGCACATATTGTATCAGCTATCTTGATGCAAAAGAACTCCGAGGATATTGAATCCCCGATTGCTTTCATGAGTTCTCCTCTTAAGCCTCATGAACTAAAGATGTCACAATTAGAAAAACATGCCTTCACCGTGGTAAAAGCAGTCAAAAATTTCCACTACTACATTCTGAATTCTCATACAGTAGTGTTGGTTCCAGACACGGTTGTTAAGTCTATCTTGACTCAACAGGAGTTAGGGAGCTTACGAGGGAATTGGATCACAAAGGTCCAAGAATATGATCTAGACATCAGACCAACCAAGTTGGTAAGGGGTAAGGGCATGTGTCAGCTAATGGCTGAAAATAAAGACTCAGAGGTACCTAAGAGAAAGTTGATCACATTGATGGAAAACAAAATGAACTGAGAAAGTGGATTCTTTACCCATGGTTCTGTTTGTCATGACCAATGATGAATGGTATTCTGACATCACATTCTTTCTCACCTATGGAGAGTGCTCCCAACTCACCTAACCACTAAAGGAAAAAGTGAGCGGTAAAGCTCAGAGCACAAGATATGTCATATGGGATGATGGATTGTACAAACGTGGAATTGATGGCATTTTTCTATGATGTGTTGATAAGCCACAATAGATAAAATTGTTAAAGAGTTTTCATGACTCAGCCTGCGGTGGTCACTTCTCCTCATCCATGACAACACATAAAATCATTCGGGCCAGGTACTATTGGCTGATGCTATTTCAGGATGCAGCCACCTGGGTAGCGAAATGTGAACTTTGCCAATAGTTCATTGGCAAACCAAAGCTGGCTGCATTTCCCCTCAGGCCGTCATTATTGATGAACCATTCAGGAAATGGGGAATTGATTTCATTGGAGCACTCAATCCTCAATCGAGTGCTGGACATAGTTATGTCCTAACAATGAACGGATTACTTCACAAAATGGGTGGAGGCCATACACATCATCAAACATGCCACTTCTGAAGTTGTTTGCAACTTCATCAAAAAATATTATTGTGAGATTTGGCATTCCACACAAAATCATTGTTGATAATGCTTCCAACTTCTCTTCATGGGAAGTTATTGGTTTTTTTATGGATACGGAATAACCTTGGCTCATGCTTCTGATTATTATCCTCAAGGAAATGGTCAGGTAGAATCTAGCAACAAGAACCTAGTAACTATCATACGGAAGCTAGTTGATGAAAACCAGCGGTCCTGGCACAAATCATTGTATGATGCTTTGTGGGTGGATCGTATCACTCCAAAGAGATCTCTCGGCATGTCACCTTTCCAGGTGTTGTATGGGACCGATGCTGAAATCCCTATCTCCATGCAGAACTTCCTGCTCTGTGCTTGGCTCGAGCAATTGAAGATGAAACTTTTCAGAATTCTCTTGAAAAGAGATTATGTACCTGATGAACTTGAAGAAAAGTGAGTAAGGTGGTTGAAAAGATCACTGAACATCAGAATCAAGTCAAGAGGTTGTTCGACAAGAAAGCTAGGCAGAGAGATTTCCAAGTGGGAGATCTTGTTCTTCTATGGGACAAACGAAGAGAACCGAAAGGTATGCATGGAAAGTTTGACTCTCTTTGGAGAGGGCCATACAAGATCAAGCAACTCAATGGAGAGAATAGTTTCTATCTCTCATATCTAGATGGAACCGAGCTCCCGCTTCCCTATAGTGGGCAACACCTGAAGATCTTCAGGAAGTAGAGCTTGCTCTCTTCTTTGTACAAATTACTTTTGTCGTGTGTTTGCTTTTGTCATGTGTTTTTTTTTTTTGTGTTTTTTTTTTCTTTTGTTGTGTGTTCCCTTTCTTCCCTTTTTGGTCACCCTTGTTTTTGACTCTCTGTAACCCAATGGATAGGCACATGAAATCTGGGATTCTCTACCCTTAAGTTTCACTTAAAGATAGTCCCCAGAAAGAGCCAATTGTTATCCTATAAAATTGACAAGGGAAATTTTGCAGATAACCATACCAAAATTTTTTTGGTCCCTTGAAGAAGTCTGACAACGTTCAAAATGGCCTAAAACTCCCTTCCAGAAATCAAGTTTTAAGAACTTAGCCATTTTCACCTTTTTTAACTGGGCAGAAATGTTGTGTCGACATCATGAAATGTGCACCCCTTAGAAAATCCTTTGGCACCCAAAATAACATGTCAACATCAATGAAGTTGCACCCCTTTGGCGCAGGAAATGACATGTCAACATCATTAAACATGCACCTAAAAAGTGCGCTAAGGCGCTGAAAGTATCATGTCAACATTGAAAAATGTGCACTTAAGGCGCAAGAAATGTTGTGTTGACATCATAGAATGTGTGCTTAAGGCACTAAAAACTTTATGTCGACATTAACCAACTTGTGCCAAGGCACATTTAAACTTGTGTCGACACTCTAAAAACCACGCCAAAGAAAGTTGGTGAAATAATTAATGCCAAATTTTCTATAAATAGGCGCTTAACACCTGTCATTTTCACGAATTGAAAATTGTGAAAAGTATTCTCTCTACTTTGTCAGCTATCCTTGTCACCCCACATGCCATTTTTGAGTTTGTGGACCCCAACGTCATCCTTCATCCTTTATAAAATCGGGTAAGTGGCTTCTATCATCCTTGTTGTTGTTTTGGTTTTTGTTTCTTGGTTATTGTTAGGTTTTAGGGTTGTTATAAATCTAAAGGTTAAATCTAAAATGAAAACCTAACAATCCATAAACCATCTGAAAACCCTTTTTCCTCTCCTTCCAGATCTACAAATCTGGAAGGCCCCTACCTCTGAAAAAAACCTAAAAACCATTTTCCTGCTTATTATCTTGTTGCAAAACCTCTCTTTACCATTTGAAAAACCAAAAAGAGAAAGAAGAAATCCATGAAAAGTGCAAAAAATCATTTAAAAACCTTTGGCACACTGTTTTTACATGTTACACCCCCACATCGCGCCTTGGCGTGCACTTGTCATCCCACTTACAACATATCTCTAACCTGCGCCCTGTATAAATAACACTTCGCAAACTTTTTTAAGGGTGCAGGCACATCCTGGATAACATCAACATTGGATGTTGTGTGCTTCAAAACTATGCCAAGTGCTTTCCTTTGGCGCATTGATTTCCTTTGCAACATATTCCAAAATTGTGCCTTGGGTGCACTTAAAAGCCATGCAACACATCCTTTTCAGTGCCCAACTAAAGCAAATTTCCTAAGGCGCAGGCACATGATCCTTGACATCAACATGGCATGTTGTATGTTGTAAACTCGTGCCCTACGCTTTCTCCTTGGCACTAAAACCTTTTCATGCAACACTCTCCAAAAGTGTGCCCTTTATAACCCTTTGGTGTAACTTTTCTCCTGTCAACACTGGCGCACATTTTTTACATGTTGACATCCTCAAAAGTGCACCCAACCTTTTTAAGCCTCTGACATCTTTTGAACTTGCGCTTGCGCCTAAGCCTTATAATTGCTCATTCTTCTTTTTGCAAGATTTTATTATGGATAACATGATGGTTGACATGGCTCTTCTGTGTTGGACCTCCTTGATTCTCCTTGCAGAAACAACAACAGCCATCCTCGAGCTCACACATGTCTTCATCAAGAAAAAAGCCAACCAAGTCTAAAGGAAAAGCAAAGTTGATAGAACAAGAGATGAAGTACAAATATCAGAAAGTCAGGATGCCTGACTCATATGTAGAGAGTGATCTCGATATCAGAGACTCCGAGCTTGGGCACATTGATATGGAAGACTTCTGGGTGAGAACCAACCAGGCAACTAGTGGCCCCTGGATGAACAAACTAGTGGGCAGTGGATTGCACTTTGTAGTTGGGCTGCCAGTAAGTGCTTGTAAATAATGAGTTCATCATGTTGGTGGCTCGATGCTATAACAAGGACACAAGATGTGTCGAAGATAAAGAGGGAAGATGATCATCGACCTCAAACTCGTCATTTGAAATAACCTTGGGCATTCCTCATCACAAGCAATACATCGCCATAAGCCTAGAAGACTACAAGAAGGCATGGGATGAAAATGAGGACAAATGTATGTAAATGATGAATGAGCTATATCTAAAGAACAAAAATCCGGTGAGTAGATGGCCACAGACCATCCACCGCAGTGACTTCAATGAGGAATTGAGTGATACAATCACCTTCCTGAGTAGAGTGTTTGGGCTTCCTGATGCCCATTATTTCCATAAATGGATGTTGAGGTACTTAGAGACCATGAGCAAGAATGTTCCTAATCAACATTTTGGCTGGGGGAAATCATCAGTGACACCATCTCTCAGCAACTTCAACAGGTCATGACAACTGGGAAGTTCTATATGAATTCCTATGTTGTATACGTTGCAACATCAACGAGAGATTTCGTAGGCCTAGCTCGAAATGGGGTATGGCCCCAGGTCAAAATATATGAATACTACCCAAAGCTAAGGCTCGAGAACAACATCCCCAGTTCTCAAAAATCAATGACACCTTCTTCTATGAGGTGATCTACCTATTGAGGCCAAATATGAGACATGGTCGAACTAGCCCGAGTGTGATCACTGTCACAAAGAAGTGGGGAGCATTGTTCACTTAGTTTCCCACATTCACATATCTCAGGGCGGTGAATTTTGAGGTGAACCACAAAGCTACCAAGGTATGTAGGGCCCAAGCTGATTCTCTTGGAGTTGTCAAGGAAACTAATCACATACCATGAGAAATGCATGAAGAGAAAGAAGGAGGAACTCCATTCCCCCTTACAGTGGGCTGATACACCTGCACCACACTGGCCAAAGCACGAGGAAATGTATGCCGAGCTTGAATTGTTGAATCTAAAGCACAACTTCCCAGCCAGGCCTACCTTTGATTGCGGAGTTGCCTCCCAAAGGAAAAAATTGATCCTATCCATGTTCCTGAGATCGAGGACATCTACATCAACCTAACACATGAAATAGATATCAGGTGAAAGGATCACTCTCGGTTGGCTCTGGAAGAGATCAAACATTATGGCATGGCCATCATTCCAAAAGGATTCCAAGAGCCTGATCAAGAAATTGATCAAGTTTACCTTGACACGGATGGGGATGATTGGCCATTCGCAGAGATCGACAGAGCCAAGGCACCAAAGACCATTCAAGAAAGATTCAAGCCCACATTGCAACACACCAAACATTGGTGCAAATAGAATGGTCTCACCTACCTCGGGGTAGATTTCACTACTTCTCCTTTAGGTAGAGCACCTCCAAGGCCAATGGCCCAAGTGCTTGAAAAGGAAAAGGAAAGATAAGGAGGAGAACCAAGAAAAGGATAAGAAACTCCTGAAAGCCCTCCTACTTCTACGAGAAGTAAGTGGTCGACATAGTGTCTCCGGGTAAAGAAGAAGCCATCAAAGTTTCTCGATGGATACATCCACTCAAGATGTGGTCATAGCTTCTGACCTTTGAGGTACCCACCATTCCTTCTTCTACTCCTTCTCCTCCCCTATCATTGAAACATCTATTCTTATGGATGTTTCTTCTTCTCTCTCCTTCCTCCCTTCCATCTCCCACCTCTTCCATCTTCTCCTCTCTTGCGGATCTGTCACCCAGTGTTCCCTCCATCCCATTACAGATCCCTTCCACCTCCATGTCCTTTTCTTCCCCTATAGTAACTCTAGGCCCTACAAGTAGCAGCGTGTTGGACTCCTTGTCGATGCCACCACCAAGTGTCTCAACATTCTTCCATGCTGGCCTCTTCAGTTGCTTCCCCTTTCACTCCCATTTCTTCTTCTTTCCTCTACTCCCTCTCCCATAAGTCCAAGTTGGATCTCTGACCATCTAGGTCAACTCAAGAGAAAGGTTCCCATAGCACCCATGGACTTCTCTGTCATTCCAAGAAGGGACCCAAGAAGCAAAATCTATAACTCACTTCTCTAAGAGCGTTTCGGGAGAGAGAGTCATGGAGATTGCATATCCGGATCCCACCAAAGAAAGAAAGATCTATCTCCTACAGAATTTACAGTGACCCAAGTCATGATGGGAACCTCATCTGAGAGCCTGCAAGGAGAGGCCTTATCTGCAGTAGATGCCCTCTGCAAGAAGCTTCAAGAAGCAAAGGAGGAGAAGAGAATACTCAAGGAGAAAAACAAACATCTCCTCCAAGCTTTGCAAAGAATGGGCAATGCTCCTCCTATGATTGCCTTTTGAGCCTCTTTGAAGTTCTCGGTCGGATAAGATAAATGAATATGCCAAGATTGGCAAACAAGGTGCGGTAGTGTCCTCCTGGATAGAGTGAATCCTCAGAGATAGTGAGGAAATAATCAAGAAATTCATAGGACTCTACTAGGGTATAGATCAGGAAAATAAGGAGCTATACGCAGTAGCAGGATCCCTCTCTGAGGAGTTGGACAATGTCAGATTACAACATGAAACATTTCAAGCAATGGTCAACTACTCCGCTGAATGACCTATTAAAGGTCGGTGTCATCGATCACCCATGAGCACATAAAAAGCTCTTCGCTTTGGATTATTATCGGGTTGATCAAATGGAATATATCCTAGAGAGGATAGATAAAATCAAGGATGAAGCCCTAGATGCAAAATACAACATGGAGCAAACATTTTCAAAGATGTCTCCGAGGAATGCTCGATGATTCATTCACCTTGAGGGAGGTAGACGATACCATCCAACTCTTCAAGGCTATCGCAACCCAAGGTTTGGCACCAGAGGTCACTTTTGACCAAGAATCAATCAATAACCTTCTGGCTTGTCACGATTTCATTGGATTCTTGATTGATGCATGCGAAGAGTACGCGGGCTACCTGACAAGCTCAAGACTGAAAAAGAAACTTGTGAAAGTTATTGGTGACCATTTCAAGGTCTAGATCATAATCAACTTCAGACAATGATTAGCAAGTTTATGGAATACCAAGCTCAGTGTCACATCGCCTCTCCCGATCAGAAGCAAGACATTCCATTCAAACCAAGAGATGATGAGGAGTAGTTTCTCCTCTTATGTATGCTTTGATCATTTTTGTAAAAATATTTAAAAGTATGTTGGCATTTACGATGACATCATCCATGTTGCATCATGGGATGTTGCCATCCAAAAACTTGCCCAAAGTCAACTTTTGACTTTTTAGATATTTTGTAAATAAATATTTTGGTTTCTTTTTGTCTTCTTCCTCTCTTCTTCTATAAATACTTTGGATACTTGTTGTATTCCGGGTGGACATTTTTGTATGAAAAATAGAAGTGAGGAGAGAAAACTTTGTATTTTCTTGTAACAGAAGAAGATTAATATACATATTCAGACTTTGTGCTAAATCTGTGTGTTATTTACATCTGATCTTTTCTTAAGTGAGATCTATGTTTTTATTCTGTTGGATTCATTCCTAAATTATTGTCATATGTTCATCAATATTGCTTTAATCATTTATGCAAGTAAGCTAGGCTCTTTCTACTACCAACCCAAAGCATAAACCTTCTTACCTTTCTATTTTGGAATTCATTTCTTTTCTTCCTTTAGATCTACCTTCCTCCGTTCCTTCCCTCCTACCTTTTTGTTTGTAGTTAGAACTACCTCTACTGGGATGAGATCCTAAACCCCCTAAGTTAGAATAGTGTAGATTTGCATAGATTCTTGCTTGATAGAATAGAAATAAACCAATTTCGCTTTGTTGTCTCAAAGAGGGGCTATGCCCTACACACTATTGGCATGTTTCCCCATGACCTACCTAACCAACAGATTTTCAAACCAACACAACTACTATGCACATATAACCAATATTGCAAGCAAAGATCGAGATAAAGGCAAGGAACACAATAGAGGGTTGAAATCATTCACGAGACACGTATTATTACTTCACAAATTGATACAAAACATTACAATGGATAAAAGGAAAAAAACTTGCATTACAGTCTTAATAGAAGGTTTGGACTCCATGAATTCATCTACAGACCAAAGATGAAGGGAGGGTACATAACCAAAATTTCCAACCCTTTACAATGAGCCAAGCTCTTACCTTTATAAATGAAGCAAAGAGAGGAGAAGAAAAGAGCTAGGAAATATGATCTGAATCTCACCTACCGGCCATCAATGCCCCTGCAAATCTGCCCATAATATGTCAAGTCTACCTCTTTATGTTTTTTTGGCGTGTTAAAGAAGGAAGAACAAGAGATCAAATAAAATCCGATCTGGTTGTTGAAGCAATCGGATCATACATTAATAGCACAAAATACTTTTTCTCTTTTTCACCCACTTATTCTTGTCAAAATTAAAGTTTTAGGCTTTTATGGCATAGACAAGGTTGATACATTTCCAATGGTACCAAATTTGTTGAATTGAGAGAAATGGATCGAAAGATATGCCCATTTGAATACTTGAATCAGATCTGTACAAAAATGGTGAAAACCCAATTTTGCAAAACGGGTCCGCTGGGTCTAAAATTCACTTCATGCCTTCTACAAAAAAATTACAAAAGTGCAAAAATTCCCGTAACCCCATAATCTTGTAATTCACTTTTTCCAAAAATCATCTCCGGGCCCGCCGGTTCGCATTTTCCATTTGGGTGAAAATTCTTCCCCAGGTGCCCGCTGGCCCGCTTTTGCAAAATAATTTCAAGGCCCACCTCCTGTGTGTAATTTAGGCCTAAAACGTGGCTTATTTGGGCATCAGTAGAGGTGTGGCTTACTTTTATACTTTACACCTTTTCGAAACAAAAGCCAAAAAATTCAAACTGCCTCCAACGAACTCGCCTTCCCGCTTTGACTTGAAACATGGCCACGTGTCCCTTTTGTTTGGCGGGGTCATATGTCTGATCCTGGACACGTGGAGGCTCAGCGCACATTTGGGACTGCCCTAGATTTTACCTTTGAAGTTGCGTAGACGAGGCACGTGGAGGCTTCCGCTAACCCTTCTATACTTAGTTGATTTAAACGGTCGGCTCTATCCCCTTTTTGACTTTTGGACATGTGGCGAGCCTATGCTTGTTTGGAACCGCCTTTGGGCCTCGACCTTTGAAGATGTGTCAATTGGACATGTGGCTTTGTCTACTTTGTCCCGAGACTTTTCAACCGCCGACTCTGTCTCCTTTTCGGACACTGGGACATGTGGAAGCCTCGCGCTCATTTGAGTCCTGCGTTGGGTCATGCCTTTGAAGTTGTGTCAATGAGACACGTGGCTCCATCCATTGGCCCGAGACTTTTCAACTTCCGACTGTCTCCTTTTCAAACCTAGTACACGTGGAGGCTTGGCACTTGTTTGATTCTCTGCTTTGGGCTCTCACTTTTGGAATTACGCGAGCTAACACATGGTTCTTTCCGCTCATTTGGACTTTTCAACGACCGAATCTGTCCCTTTTCGGACTGGGACACATGGAAGCTCCGTGCATATTTGGGGTCTCCATTTTGATGTGCCCTTTTGGAATTACGCCAAGCTGACGTGTGGCACCTTCCACGAGTCTATTGTTCGGCCCCAAGTCGACTCGTATGTGGCTAAGTCCAAAACTTCGAGCCTTTCCCCATTTTCCTCCTTTGAGCCTCTGGTTTCTTTGATGTTGTTTTCCTCCTTTTCCGACCCTACTCCTCCATTTTCGAGTCCGCCTGCAACCTGACTATTGGATTTGAAACATGGGCTCGTATGACTTGAACCGATCCTTAGACTTCTTCCTGTGCGAAGTCGATTTGATCAATTTTGTCAAGGGGAAAATTGGGATAACACGCAACTTGAATCATTAGATGAAAAACATATAACAACCCTCGAACATAATCATGTCTATCAAGAACACATTAAACAAGCTTATAAAAACATATCAAAGAGTTTGGATTTAAAATTAGTAATCTTATGCTTAAAGAAAATCAAAATGTCACTCAATTAGAAAAGAGTAAATGTGGAAAGTTTTCCCTTAATTAGATTGTTCCATATGTCAACAATCACAAGTATGGATTAGGAGCATATCATCTCACTTCTCTTGATGGTGAACCTGAAAAGGAACCTCTAAATGCCTTGCACTTGTAGCCTTTCTACTACTAAATGGTCTATTGTCATGACAATAGTTACATCCGAATCTTACCAATTTATCAAACCATTCATCATATCACAACTTAATGATTTGAAAGTATGTGGTTATCTGTCAATATCATAAATATGTCTTAAAGGTGAAGACCATGGATCTATTCATCACATCTTTCATGAGGGATAAATTCCTCCTTTGTAGGAACTCCTTAATCATTATATCCATTTACCCCTGTACTAACTAAAAACATGACATGGGGCATGTGTGTATAGGTCATATATGCATCTTCTCCCCTCCTTGAAATGATCTATTAGGATCTTTCCCTCAGCTCAAAAATATATGTAAAATTCATTGGATGTTTTTATCAAAATATAAAAATATAATAGACTGATCCCTCAAAGGAAAGTTATTCAAAATATAAAGTCATTATCAAAAAAGTGAAAAGTAGACTGGTCCCTTAAAGGACAACTACCAGTCAAAATTATAAATCGATCCTTGAAGGAAGACTATCTCAGTAAAATCAAATATCAAATTCAAAATCATCCTAGGAAAGCTTCCCACATATATCAGCTTTACCCTTATAGCAAACTTCCCACATTGACCAGTTTTCTTTAAAATCAAATATGTAAAGTTCGGGTCTTTCTCTACACACTGTTGAAGGGAAAACCCATTTTCCTCCATTAATCTATACATATGAAACCCATTTCATGTCCTAGGAAGGTACATTTATTTCATCCTACATTCTACTAATTTTTTTGTAACCACCAATTGATAATTTTGTTTAACATTTATTAAGGCTACAAGTGTAAATGCTTTTAAAATTTTGAAAACCCATTGTGTATGTCTCAAATCCATAATGG